>OY978530.1:15520615-16120615 GCA_963854835.1 Megamerina dolium | reverse complement strand
TTATCGATTGCTTCTTAGAACTCCATGCTACGGCGCCACCATTGAGCAACACAAGCTAGCCAGTTGTGCTTTTTCTAGTATCAGGGTCTCCAGCCCAATCGGAATCGCAGTAGCTTACCATGTTGTTTGTCAGTCCCTTTCCAATGAGTTGTGCTCGGGTTTTCCATGTAACGACTTAGAACGCCAACCGTGTATGCGATATCTGCTCGTGAACAGACCATAAGATACATAAGTGATCCAATAGCTTCTCTGTAATTAAAATTTTCGTCTTCAGCACCATCTTTCTTGGTAAAAATCATTCCAGGTACATCTGGGGAAGAAACAGGTGAACAATTAGTAAGATAAAAACGATCTAATATACGATTTATGTATGCCGTTTGGAAGATTTTAAGTTTTCGCTGCTTTCTCTCCCTCTCAATCTGCATACCGACGAAAAACTCTGCTTCTTTGTACGTGATGCTAAACTCGTTATGCAATTTATTCAAAATGTCCATTACTAAATGTTTGTCGTTACTGCAAAGCACTCCATCATCTACATAAAGTGCTAGATGTATAATAAAACCCTGCGACGCGTACGTAAACACGCAACTATCTGATGATTATTGTTTGAAATTGTGTTGCAATAGGAACTCAACAATCTTTTTATTCCATTGCCTCGACGCCTGCTTGAGGCCATATATGCCCTTTTTCAGCATACACACTTGGTCGTCTACAGCAAAACCACAAGGTTGTTCCATGTATATCAGATCCTCTAAGTCTTAATGCAAAAATGCCGTTTTAACGTCGAAATGGTAAACTTCTAGATCTTCTGCTGCAGCGATTGATAATAAAATTCGAATAGATTCATAGAGCACTACAGGCGCATATATTTCATCGTAGTCAATTTTGTATTTCTTGGAACAGCCACGCGCCACTAGTCGAGCTTTATATTTATCAACTTCTCCTTTAGAATTTAGCTTTCGTTTAAAAACCCAACGATTTGTAATAACATGCTTGTCTGATGTGCGCGGGACTAAAATCCAAGTGTTACTCTTCCGTAAAGAGTCCAACTCTTCGTTGATAGCTTTCATCCAGTCACTGGAATCTGTACTGCTCATTGCTTCATCGAGAGTATTTGGTTCTAGTTGTGCCATAAAAACCTCAGCGATATTCACAGATGTAGTATCTTTACTAGATTTCTTTCGTTGACGTGTATTATATGGACTTCTAGGCACCAACAGCTTGTTATTATTGTTTTGTTGCTCGGTGTCGCTGTCTATCAGCTGTTCAGTTTCGCCTTGTTGTTCAATATTACTTCGAGTTTTTGTTTCCACCACTTCATTCGGCTCCTTTTGATCTTCATTAAAAATTACGTCACGACGCACGTTAATTTTCCTCATTAGTGGCTCATATACTCAATATGCTTTGCTGCCATCATTATATCTAATCATAATGCATTTAATTGAGTTCTTTTCCCATTTGGTCCTTTGATCTTTCGGCACATGAACGTAAACTTCGCAGCCAAAAATTTTTAAATGTTGTACACATGGTTTGCAGCCATACCATAGCTCGTAAGGTGTAACACCACCAATAACCTCTGATGCAATACGGTTTCTGAGGTATACAGCTGTGTTCGTAGCTTCTCCCCATAAATATAAAGGCAAATTTCTCGAATGTAACATTGCTTTTGCTGCTTCTACAATAGTTCTGTTTTGTCTCTCAATAAAACCATTTTGTTCTGGTGCTCTGGGCGTAGAAAATTCTTGCTTAATACCCTTTGATAACAGGAATTGCTTGACCGCGGTGTTGTTGAACTCCATGCCACCATCGGATCTCAGCCTTTTTATAAAATGACCATCTGCTTGCACAACAGCATAAAATTCCATCAGCTTCTGTAAAACGTCACTTTTCTCCTTCAAAAAATAGACAAAACAATATCTTGAAAAATCATCTTTCAATAACATAAAATAATTAGTGCCGCCAATCGAAGGCGAGCTCATCTTGCCACATAGATCAACATGAAACGTCTCACCAGGAATCTTTGCTCTTTTCGCACCAGATTTCTCAAAACTTAAGCGATGCTGCTTAACAAGCGCGCAACCCTCACAGAATGGATTCTGATTGTTGACGTTAGCAATGCTTATTCCATTGACGATTTGTTGATTAAACATTTTCCGAAGAGTTTCAAAATTAACATGCCCTAAACGCTCATGCCATGTCTTCATAGTTGCTGCAACATTCAGCTCAGACAAACGTATTGGCTTTATATTCATTTTATAAAGTTTCTTTTCACGATAACCATCAGCCAAATCTCAATTGTCTTTCTTAAATAAAACTCGATGACCACCTTTAATAAAACCCACATCGATACCTTTTTCTGTTGCTTGCGAAATTGACACAAAATTTCTGTCTAAATCAGGAACGTATAGTACATTTTTGAGTGTATACACAGTATATCACCTTGACCTGCTGCATTCAGTTTTCTTCCGTCGCCAACACGAACTTTGCAAAAATCTTCTGGGAAAGGTAAATAGTTTTTGAAATACTCCTTTTGAAAACTCATGTGATCAGATGGACCGGAGTCAGCATACCAGTCATCTTTAATATTTCCGCTTGTCGATGTCATTAATACCGACTGTAGCGTGAATAACTGTTCAGCTTCGTTGTCATACGCTTTTGACTGTGTTTCCATCATCAAATTTTGTCGATCGCCATTTCTGGTATTGGTGTTATTGTTGTTTGTTTGGCTATTCGAATGTCTTTCATTGTCACGCTGTTTCTTATAACATTCACTTGCCCAATGTCCAGGTTTCGAACAATAATTACATTTGCCTAGTCTCTTCGTTGTGCTGTTGCTGTTGCCGTTTACGTTTTTATTTTTGCTTCTGCTTGCTGCATACGCTGTTTTCATATTTTTGCTGCGCCGACGTCTGCTTCTCGAAAATTTATTATTGCTTCTTCGTTTATGAGATGATCCGTTAACTTCTCGATTGTCTGCTCATTGCGGCGCACTGCATACCATGTAGTTCTCACGTGGTCAAATCTTCCAGGTAAACTGTTCAGAATTTTCGCAATGATCATAAGTGGCTTCTGCTCCAAGTCGATGTCTTTCAGGCGTTGCGCCAACAACGTTATGCTGGCAATGTAACTGGCGACACTTTCACTGTCATCCATTTTCAAGCTAATAAATTTCTCAAGGAGTACCTGTGCTGATTGCTCACTCTTTTCGGCATGTACAGTTCTGAGCCTAGCCCACATTTCAGCTGCCGTGGTACAGTCGCTTAAATATTTTAATTGATCCAATTCTAGACCACCCATAAGGAAAGCTTGAGCCTCAGCATCCTTTTCGTCCCAATCTGTACCATTTTGAGCTGGACGAGCAATTATTCCCATTATATATGGCTTTAACTTATTCTCAGCCATATAAATCTCCATCTGCCGCTTCCACAACTGATAGTTTGTGCCATTGAAACGATGGATTTGGTACGATTTAGTTTCAGCCATTTTCACCGTCTTAATTTCTTCAGTGACTTCTTGCTTAATTAAATCAATCAAAACGATATTTTTATCGTCCATAAAATTACTTATTCTCGAAAAAACGATTTAAGATACACGTGCACTGGGCCCATAACCTGTTCAACGCAATGTTTTAAATTTAATGTTTATTAAATGAGAGTTAGTTCAGTACTGAATCAATATATACATTTAAGCTAAATTATTCATAAAAAAAAACGTAAGAGAATGAGTGTACAAACTTCAAAGAGAAAACTAAAAATACAACTGTATATGAAGATAGCGGTTATTTCAACAATATATATATATATATATATATATATATATATATATATATATATATATATATATATATTATATATATATATATATATATATATATATATATATATATAGTTTAATTCTTTATTGGTTCATGTATAAAGCCGAACTCTACTACTAAGCTTACTCTAAACCTATTTATAGTTTATTTAGGGAAAATAGTGGGTCGGATAAAAGTGGGAATGATTGATGCGAAAGGAGAGAGATAAGGAGAAGTAAAGGTTGAGTGTTGGGAAACGGTAGAAATATGGTGTGTAGAAGTGGGGAATATCTAAATACATAACTCCTCCACCCTTAAGAAATTTGCGCCTCGCAAATGCTTAGTATTAAATCTTAATATTAAAGTTTCTTCTTAAATTAAGTTACAATCGGATTTAATTTTAAACATAATA
Organism: Megamerina dolium; assembly: GCA_963854835.1. Lineage (NCBI taxonomy): Eukaryota > Metazoa > Arthropoda > Insecta > Diptera > Megamerinidae > Megamerina > Megamerina dolium. The sequence goes on along the minus strand of OY978530.1, from coordinate 16,116,410 downwards.
GTTCATACAATCAATTTAATCATTTGATTTCCTTTACAGTGATTATAGATTTTTTTTTTTGTTTTAACTTTGGAATTTATATTTGCGTTTTAATTGTGTTTTATAATATTTTGTTTTCCTTTTATTTGAAGTGTCTACAACATAATCACCATGACGCTCATATTTATCTAGTTGCTTATATTTAGGTTTATTTTTTGCAATTTGTCTGTTAAGTACAATGTTATCTAACTGGGTTGACTTGTGATGCCTTTTTTGGTTAAGCCGATAAATCTTTTCGATTTTCTCTTCTTCGTATTTTCTAGATAAATTCTGAATCGATTCTTTATCATAATTTTTGACTATAAAATCAATGGGCCTCATTTTTGTTGTTGAATGTATTGTGTTATTATACGAGTTAAATATTTTGAAAAGTTTGTTACTTAAATCTTCTGTTTTATTATTTTTATCTGCTTCCATTATTCTCAGATGTTCATTCAATGTGCCGTGTAGGCGTTCGATATCAGAGTTACCTGTTTTGTGCCATGGAGTAGTTACATGTGTCTCGATGTTTTTTCTTCTAAAAATAATTTTACTGCGCTGTGCAATATGCAGCGTTCGTTATCAAACACAAGTTTTCGCATTTTACCTAAAAATTGTATACGTTGCTTCAAAGCTTCCAAAATCGCAACCCAATTTCTGTCGTTAAGCTTGTGAAATGTTGCGTACTTTGAAAATTTATCGATTGTTGTAAGATACATAACGTTTCTGTATGGAAACGTATATCTATGTGAACTACGTCGTTGAAATATTTTGGAGTTTCTGTTATTTGATAGGGATGTTTAACTGGATTTCTATCATGTTTAGTTATTTTACAAATTGAACAATTATTAATGGCCTTGGTTATTATTTTAAATAGTTTAGGATAAAAATATTTAGTTTTCAATTCGAGAAATATTTCCTGTATGCCTCTATGATTGTTGCGAAGGTGTTCATTTTCTATTATAGTTAGCATTTCATTTATGTCCATGATTTCTATTAGTTTAATCTTTGACCTATACAACGTTAAATCTTTGAGTTGAAAATACTGCGTATAAATATTTTGAAATTTAAGAAAAAGTTCATCATTTTCGCAAAAAATGCACATTAACCCCTTATCTATTAATACTTTTTGCATTATTTCTTTTATATTTGATTTTTCTGTTACAACAATATGTGATTGACACTTCTTGTGTACGATTTTCATAAACAGCTTTTCGTTTTCGCCATAACTAAGATGGATTTGATTTTTGTAATAGTTAACAGATTTTTCTGTAACGAAAATGTATTTTAAATTATCTTCTTGCGCACTGTGAACGGTTCCATCTGTGGACCATGTCTCTACCTGTTCTTCGCTATTATCGTTTTGAGTATTTTCATTATTAAATACGATTGCGGTTTTGCAATTATCATTTTTTACGTATCTGCTTAAACTATCCGCTACCGTATTGTCTTTACCTTTTATATAGGTTATGTCAAAGTCGTACTCGTTAAGAAAAATTTTCCACCTTTGCAGCTTCATGTTAGGCTCTTTGAGATTATTCAACCACGTCAATGGTTTGTGATCGGTTTGAATTACAAATTTACGACCATACAAGTAGGTTCGAAAATGCGATTGCATCAATTTTTGATGGATCTGGTTTGATACCATCGACTGAAACAACATGGCCTAAGAATGTCGTTGTGAAGGCTGCAAAATGGCACTTATCGCTCTGAATTTTCAAATTTGATTCCCTTAGTTTCTTAAAAATTTTTGTTATGGAGTCAATATGTTCTGTAAAGCTAGTAGAAAAGATCAGGATATCGTCCAAGTATACGACGCAAATTTTGTTGACGTAATCTCTTAAAACATGATTTATTAGCCTTTGGAACGTCGCGGGAGCTGTTTTTAGCCCAAAAGGCATACGATTAAATTCGTAGTGGCCACTTGCCGTCGAAAATGACGTTTTGGCTCTATCATCGGGGTGTACTTCTATTTGATGGAAGCCTTTGTCAAGATCGATTGTGCTAAAGTAGCTACATTTTCCCAATTTGTCGAATATGTTTTGCATATGCGGAATTGGAAATTTGTCATCGATCGTTTGTTCGTTTATCTTTCTATAGTCGATTACAATTCGCCACTTTTGTGTACCGCCGTTGTCAATTTTCTTAGGTACAACCCATAGGGGCGAATTATAAGGACTATTGCTTGGAGAAATTATATTTACTTTATTTTGCATTAGCATCTCATTTATTTGTCGATCTACTTCGGCACGATGCACAACTGGGTATCTATAAAGTTTGGTGTATATTGGCGTATCTGTTTTAGTTCTAATCCTATGTTGTATTACACTAGTAAATGGACGATTGCTGCCTTCTTTGTAGAATATGTCTCGGTAATTGTTCAGCACTTTTTTTAATGTCATCTCGTCCCTTGAGTTTAAATGTTTTGCAAATGTGCTATTAAATGTATTTTTGTGTACTTCGTCTTGACAACTAAATATCTGCAGATTTTCATTTTTTAAATATTTCTCTACTTCAAATTCTTCATCTTCGCAAAAATAGATTGATAGTGTTGCATTTTCTGTAACAAGCGTTCGTGTTCTATAATTAACTATAGCGTTTAAGCTAAGCAATATGTTGTTTCCTATTATAGCATCAAAGTAATCATGAAATGGTAATTCGACAAAGTCGACAAAATGATTTTCTTTCCGAAATTCTTTAAAAAGTGGTATACTATACCGTACGTTTGTTGAGACATTTCCATTAAGGAGTTTAATATTAAAAGTAGGTGACATTACTTTCCATTTCGGATTGCAAAGCCTGGGGTTTATTATGCTAAATTCAGCACCAGTGTCTATAATAAATTTGAGTTTTTTCAAATTTGTGTTGATGACTATATAGGGTAATTTTCTTGAGCGCCAAATTGAAAATTTTGGTTACTTTCGTTCATACCTATATCCATTGGCTCAAGTGCAGGTTCGCTATGAAAAAAATTACGGTTTTGGTTGCTATGAAAATATTGAATATGTCTAGCTGCATGATTGTGTTGTGTACTATAGTTCGCTTGTTGGTTGCGATTTTGGGTTCTGTATGACTGATGGCTATTGTTATGAGTTTGTCTCGATTGTGTAGAAGAATTTGGTTGCCGTGTGTTATAACTATGTTGTCTTTGTTGAAATTGAAATCTATTGTTATTGTTGTTGTATTGCTCCCTATCTCTATAATTTAATGTCTGTTCGAAATTTCCTCCATTTTTATTATGATTTTGCTGTGACCTACTGTTGAAACTGCTAAAGTTCGAAATATTGTAATTTAAATAGCCATTTGATTTTATAATTTCGAAAGCTTCTTTCAGATTTGCTGGGTTTCGGCTTACAATTATGCTTTTAACTGGCTCTGGTAAGCCATATTTAAAAGAGTTTAGAGCGATTCTGGCATTACTTTCGCTGTTAACTTCAGGAAACCTATTGTCACTGAAGTACAATGCGTTGTTCAACCTACATAAAAGTGTTGTTAATTTATTATAGAAGTTTTCAATTGAAGAGTCACATCGACAAGCTCTTATCTTGTCGATTAGTTTTTCAACTGAGTTTTTCTCGCCATGAAAATCAATTAAAACTTGTTTAATTAATGGCCAAGTATCTAAATTTCCATTCATTAGGAGGGACCTTCTTGCGCTGCCCGTAATTTTGTCTTTAATGTTGCCCATTAACAACATTTTATATATATAAAAGACTCCAAAATAGGCACCATCAAGTCAATTCTTTCAATAAAATTAAGAAGAGCATCTCTATTACCATCATAATAAGTAATAGATTTCAGATTACTAGAAATAAGCTTAAATTTGCTATTTATGTCTAATCCATCCATGTCTTTTTTTTTTTTTTTTTTTATTAACAATGTTTATTGATACAGTTATTATTTAAATTTTAATAGCTAGCGTTAGATGTCAACAAACTAATTATAAGTACAAATGAAATCAATGTATACTAATTTTATTTCCTTGTGTGTATCCCTGTTGCTGTGCTTCCTTCGCTATAAAGTTTGTTGTTGTTGCCGCATGTTAGGTTTGTTGTTATTGTTTTTTTTTCTCAATGCCTTTTCCTAGCGTGGGTTACGATTCTTTTTGTATCATTGTTTCATTAATTCATTAAATTTGTTGTTGTTGTACGTATGTATGTTTTGTTTTTCTTTTTCTTTTCTCACTCAAAAGCTTAAACTGAACCGATGTTCCATTACGTATCATTGCTTCACTAAAATGTTTGTTGTTTTTTCTCTGTGCATGTGCTTTCTGTTTTCTCTTTGCTCTTTACGCATTGAATACTCTTTCTTTAGATGAACAGTTATTCGAATTAGTTTCTGTTAATAGCGTTACCTTTTCCAGAACTCTTGGAAGTTTTAATTATTCACGTGTTTTCCGCACTAGTAACTGTTCTTTCTACTGAGGTTATATAATGCTTCTACGACTTTATTACAGTACTTTTCGGGCAGTACTGTACTAGGCAGTAATTTTTTTTTTAGTAAATGTGCTTCTTTCCTTTTTGCTAAGTTTTTCTTTTTTTGATTTTATAATTTCATTATTTTAATGTTGTATTGCATTGTATTTGATTTTTATTTTTATTTTTTTCGAAATATAACTTTTTTATTGACTCGTTTCTTTCGCTTAGTTTTATTATTTTATTTATTTTTTTGATAAAGCAATTTACATAATTATTCTTAATCAATTGTCGCAGTTTTTTTGTCACTTTAGTTCTGAGTGGTTATTTTAGTTACTTTTAACGTTGCATTATTTAAGTAATGTATCAATTTGTAACTTTTTGGTTCACTTTTTATCTCGTTTGACAGAAAACCTAATTTTAACGTTTTAGTCGATTTGTCGATTTGTTTCACTATTCACAGTGTTTTATCATTTTATAAAATTATAGAACAAAATTTTAATTTTTTTGCTCGCACGTGGTGTTTTTTTTTTTTTTTTTTTTTTCGTGTTAGGATCCTACCGACTGCGCCAGTTTAATTCTTTATTGGTTCATGTATAAAGCCCAACTCTACTACTAAGCTTACTCTAAACCTATTTATAGTTTATTTAGGGAAAATAGTGGGTCGGATAAAAGTGGGAATGATTGATGCGAAAGGAGAGAGATAAGGAGAAGTAAAGGTTGAGTGTTGGGAAACGGTAGAAATATGGTGTGTAGAAGTGGGGAATATCTAAATACATAACTATATATATATATATATATATATATATATATATATATATATATATATATATATATATATATATATATATATATATATATATATATATATATATATATATATATATATATATATATATATATATATATATATATATATATATATATATATATATATATATATATATATATATATATAGATAGATAGATAGAATCTCGTACTAAATAAACTTTTCAGGCAGTTTTACAGATTTTCTTCTATAAAGGCGGCTGAAAATGTGAATAGTATTTATGGTCCTGATACTGTAATAGCCAATCACGTGCAATTTTGATTTTGTCGATTCCATTCCAGTAATTTTGATGTCAAAAATTGTCGAAAATATCGATAAAATAATGGAAATCGTCCAGTCTGACCGTGATGTAAGCACTGTTTCTATTGCCCAGGAGCTAAACATTGCACAAAAAAACCGTTTGAAACCATTTAAATAAATAAAACCTTCAATTTAATGCAAAAATAATGGATTTCCTTTTACTACACCTAATATATATAGTTTCCTTCGAGGGCGATACAACGAGTATTCCGATTTTCCAACTTTTCGATACCACTTGTATAGTACGAATTCGATTTTAGCGATTATTGCATCATCGAACTTAAATTTCTTTCCAGAAAGCATTCTCTGGAGATCTGAAAACAGGAAAAAGTCGCTGGGGGCTCAATATTGCATTTTTTATTTAAACCCCTCTCGTTGAAAGACGCTGTAAAACAAAAGCGATAAGCGAGGGTAATTTTTTTATTTTATCATCATATTCTGCCAAGACCTACTTAGTGACTACCACCGTTAAGTGTTTTATTTAAATGTTGTATTTTGATATATTGGCAAGGTTGGAACTTCTCATAATTTCCAGGAGCCTATCTCTTAAAGTGCTATAACCACTTTGTGAGATCCAAGAATAACAAAATGCATGTCTTCCAACCTTCCAATGATCTGTCAGAACAGTAGGGATGCGTATGATGTTTGGACGGGAACAATTTAGCTGCTGATTCGTCCTTTGAATATTATACCTTGACCATGTCTGTCTTGACACGGTACAAGTTGTCAGCCGCTTCCATCTGTATTCCGCAATGGAACAGTAGTGAGAAGCTATGGTAGTTTTTATCTTACTGAACGGAATAGCTACAGTTTCCGCCAGTGAAATATCCATTGCAGAACCTGCCCTAGCCAACTCGTCTGCTCGTTCGTTCCCCTCAATAGTCCTATGACCCAAACAAGAGTAAATTGAAGCGGTTGGCTAGTTCTACGAGTCGTTATCTGCATTGTAAGACCAGTTTTGAAGATATTTTATCAAAATATAGGGCCTTGATCTCGACTGTCTGTAAAGATAGCTATCTTTTTTTTTTTTTTTTTGTTTAAATACTATAAATTTATTGAATCTTTCTACCATTCGGATAAACTCACAAACTACGTGTACGCTCTTTGATTGATTGACTTTTATGCGCCATTTTGCTAACCAGATTTCGAGAGAATCGACATGAGTCTGCAGGAAGTTAGTAGCTTCTGTGCGGTTAGAGCGAGAGCACAATATTGCAGTATCATCAGCAAAGGTCGATATGAATATATAGTTATTGTTGGGCATATCTGAAGTGTATAAGAGATACAGTAAGAAGCCCAAAACGCTTCCTTGAGGAACGCCAGCGTGAATATCCAATGGATTTGTTGCATAATCCTTCTGATGTACGAGAAATTGTATTTTCTTGAGATAGCTACTAAGCTATAGGGCCATCGTGCCATACTTTATCGAAAGCTTGAGTGATATCAAGAAAGACAGCTGAGCAATACTTTTTTTCTTCAAAAGTGTTTCTTATCAAAGTTACAATGGTATGAACTTGCTCTATTGTGCCGTGCTGTTTTCTAAATCCAAACTGACGTTGGGGACTCAATTGGTTGAGATTAATAAATGGAGTTATATTCATGAAAAGTAGTTTTTCGAATACTTTAGAGAGTAGAGGCAGGAGACTGATAAGTCTGTACGATGCAATTTTTGTATGGTCTTTTCCTGGTTTTGCTATCATAATAATTTTTGAAGTTTTCCAGCATTTGGGATAGTGTTTAATATGAAGGAGAGCATTGAAAATGTGCATGAGATGAATTACTGAAGCCGGAGGTAGATCTTTTATCATTTTACCGGTAATTTTATCTGGACCAGGTGATTTTTTTGTATTGAAATCTGTGTAAATTGCTTTGAATATGTCCTTTTTTTAATTTTGAGCGTTATTGAACAAGGTTGATAAGTTAATTTTTGTAGTGAGGTCTGTGAAGGGGGTGGATTGGGTGTAAACACACTTTTTAAGTGGTCTGCAAAATCCACTTTGCTTCTAGCCCAATTACCGTTATTCAAACGGATGGGGGAATCAGCAACAATTGGCCGATTTGAGTTTTTTGGTGATTTCCACAAAGAGTAGTCTGACGCTTCACCAGGTATTAATTTGGCTATGTGATCTTCCAACTCTTTGATGTTGTTATCTTTTAGGGCTTGCATTAGCTTTCCAGTGCAGTGCTGTAGCTATGTTTTCAGATTCGGTGACCTGGGTTCTTTTCATTGCCTTCGGAGTCTTCTTTACATATTTCTTGCATTTCAACCAGTCTATTTTCTTTCTAACGCAATTGTCTTGGGAGCTTGAGGATTTTATAGATATTAACGTGGGTGAGTGATGAGATGAGAGATCATAATTACACTCTGTGGAGATATTTTCCATCTGCAAACCTTTGCCGACTCCAAAGTCTGTGAGATCGGATATCTTCCTCCTGTCCATCGGCCAATATGTCGGTTGACCATTTGAGCTTACATCGTAGCCGTGGTTAGTTATGATTGAGCATAGTCTTCTACCTTTTGGAGTTATTAAGCCCCAGTGAGCCCCAGTGAGTGTGTTTGGCGTTGAAATCGCCAGCAACCAAGAATTTGCTACCAAGAGTTGAGAAAAATTCTTTATATTGCTGTTCGGTAATATTGTATCTTGGGGGACTGTATATCGCGGATACTACTACTTTAGAGATGTACTCTTCCAGGAATATAGATGCTGCTTGCAAGAACACTCTACTGAAATCCTTGAGAACATGTCGTTTTATTCTGCTTTTATCAATATGGCAGTTCCTCCGCGTGCCTTACCATGAGGATGATTTGTAGTGTATAGTGTGTAATGTGGTATTCGGTAGCAATTTTTGTCAGTGAAATGGGTCTCAGATGTTATCATTATGTCGATCTGGTTGGATTCAAGGAATTGAATTAGCTCCAAACGGTGCTGGCTTAAGCCGTTGGCGTTCCAGTGGCATATCTTGAGACGACTAATGGTATTTATGGTCTGGATAGCAATGTTTGGAGTAACATCAATTGATTTTTCATAATTTCTTTCATTATTGTTTGCATTGAGTTCATGAATTGGTTCATGTTCTGGATTAATGTTTAAAGCAAATGTTCAAGGGTACTTGGCTGATGGGTGGGCAGTGAGTGCTTCTGCTCACTACTTATATTGCTTTGTTGTTGTGGGGTTTGTTTTAAAACATTAGCGTATGAATTGGTTTGATTCTTGTTTGGGAGTGCAGAGAAGAATTGTTTTGCATCAAGATTTTGTCACTGATTTGAGTTGGCTATCTGAGTTTGCTCAACTGGTTTTAGAGGTTGTTTGCTAGCGGAGAAATTTAGCTTTAGGCTTGTATATTCGAGTCAACCTCTATAATTTGCGGTGCGATTACTTCCACAATTGCTGCATTTTTTCATGCTAGCATCGTCTTTAGACTTTGGGCATATGTTTGATTTATGAAGATCTCCACAAATCACACAAACAGCTGGTAGGGTACAATATGTCTTAGTATGTCCATACTCTTGGCAGTTGATGCACTGAGGAGGTCTAGTTCTCTTATGGGGTTCTTCGATTATGATTTTGCTATGCAATAAATATCGAATTTTATATATGGGGTGTACTTCACCCTTTTTTAGGGTTTTTGTTTGAGATTGAAGCTCAATACGATATAACGATTGAGGTATATTGCTCTTGTTGAGAATGTTGAATACTGTTTTGGCTTGAAACCCTTCTTCCTGGAGGGCGAGTTTGATTTCGTTAATATCAACGGTGTGTTCGACGCCTTTGAGTACAACGATTAAGCCCTTAGTACTTTTTAGCTGAAATGTGTAGTAATTCTGATTTCCAGCATCAAATTCTGCAATTACTTTGTGATAATGAGTTTCGCTATCGATTTGCACTTTCGTTTCCTCAATTTGGCCTTTGCGGATAGGAACAACGTGGAAATTCTTTGGTCCTATGGGGCTTGTTATTCTGGAAATCAACTTACCTGAGTTGCGTTCGCTTAAGAAAATGGGTGGGGGTTTGAAATTTATAATAATATTTCGTCACTTTCATCACTTGAAAGCAGTGCGTATCTATTTTTCGAACTAAAAGGGGTAGTGTTCTACTTCTGAATTTTTGTTGAATTCATTTGTTTTTAATTTTGGGGACTTCTTTTTCGCTTTACTACAGTAATGTAGCGAACACATTCCAGTTTGAACAGTAACTGGTTCTGTAATAGTCATCTCACTAGTTTATTTTACTACTGGGTCATGCACTTCAGTAGAAAGCCAATTATTTGTGTGCTTTGATGTTGTAGCTGTTGGTGTTACAGCAGGAGAAGCGCATTGTACACTCCACAGTATAGACGGAGATAGTACATCAAGAGAGAACATATTATTTTTTTTTTACCTGTATTTGATGTGATTGGACATGAGTTTGTGTTTCCAAATTCGATGTAGTGTTAGAGTGAGGAATATGAGCGGGCAAGAGATTTGCACTGTTACTTTCACTTGTGCAGTGTGTATCAACTGATTTTTTGATAATGCACTTACTGGCGGAGTTTGCGCGGATGATTGCAAATTACTATTTACACACACATTAACAGGCGTATGCTTTTGCCGGAGAGGAGAGCGCCGAACACTCTTATTACAAACAAAATCTGTTTGCAAACTAAGTTATTATTTTTATTTTTTCTTTTTTTTTTTCTTTTTACTTATCTCTATGCACAATAAATAACACAGAAATAACTGATTGATTATATTTAGCGTCTTTTCGCAATTTATTAGATTTTTTAAACTGAAATCAATCATTTATTTAACTCTATTAAAGGAGAGATCCAAAACACGCCCACTCTTATTAGTGACTATCAAAAACAATTCAAAATGTCTTTTGTGATGAGTGATTTAAGTAACCAGTTGCCAACGGAGCGTGATGTCATTAATTTTTTATTATATCTTTGGCATAGCAGTGACCTAATCCGAAAGTTGGGTGCTTTTAAAAAAGAATTGCTCCGACTCTAATAAAATCCAAGACGCTGTGAAAGTTTTCTTTATCGATCAGTGCGGTCCACGATTGATGACCTTAGAAGATATTGTTGATGTAATATCGATGACAAGTGCCATCAAATGTTGCATTATCAAATGCGGTATATAGCTACTTCGCCAGCGTTGGGCAGGAACCAGACAGCGAAGAAGAGAAGGAATTTGAAGAAAATGTTAGGGATTTGCCGCAGATGCTAAGAAATATTTACCGTGGCGTACATATCATAGCGTAATTTTAGTTCGGATTTGGATCGCAGCTACACCTCAGATCGCTACGGTGCTTTGCTTGGGACCATTTTAATAAAAAATTTGCGATTGTCGATTACTGCAAAAGCCAAAGAGGAGTTATCTGCTGAAACCGCTGAAACTATAAGTCAGTTCTTGGACGGGCTAATCACCAATAAAAACAAAATATTCATAGAACGTGTAAACTTCCGTAATGAAGCAATAGTTACGGCCAGATGTAATGAATTACTAACATGTATCTCTTTCGATAGCAAGAAGAACCAAGTTTAAAAAGTGTAACTGAAGCAAATGTGACGAGTAATGTTGTTGTGAATGAAGAGCATATCACCATTGTGAAGGAGCCAGATTCCAAATTTCTCGGCTATGCTACACCCACGGACAGCACTGCTGTGAGAATCCAAAGAAGAATTGTGGGTTATTTTATTCAAGAAAACTTCAGTATGGATCACTTAATTGCTATTAGTTGTGATGGAAATCCCACCAACACTGGCTACAAAGGTGGAGTCATTGTATAGATGAAACGCCATTTACAGAGACCTTTGCAGTGGTTCGTATGCCTTTTTCACTTCAACGAGCTACCTTTCAATGCGCTATTGAGATCATTGCTTGGCAAACAGAAAGGACCTGGAATCTGGCCAAGAATTCTAGGGAAAGGCATTCAGAATTGCTTGCTCTATTCTGTAAGTTTAGTTTAATATTTGTTTTTAACTAGATTTGATTGTGTACCGTATACTACAATGTTACGTAATTGTAAACATTGAACTTATTAATAAATCGGATCATTTATTGCTGGTGTTGTGTACTATTTTTCCACAACACTCACTAAATACTTAACGGCTATACTCAAAGATGTAACGCACAAGATTCGCACCTAAACCTAAGCTCCTAAATATCCTTCGAGACTATGACACTGGTTAGCTAAAATAAAACAAGGTTAATTATACAATACTTGCACTTTTAGGTCTTCACTTTATTTCTGGTATTACTTTACACTTTTATACTAAACACTTTTACACTAATACTGGAGGGCCTCGTAAGGATCGTAGCATTTTACAATTGCTTACACGTTAACACTTCACAACTTGGAACAAGACTCACAACTGAAAAGCGACTGCCTTCAGTAAGCTGGCAGCTTATATACCATTCCTTTAATACTCCACATATGGATCTACCCACCCTGCTAACCATGACTACCCACTTCCCCTTAAAATTCCAATACAATCTCACACTTTTTTGTCTGAATACAAATACTAATGCATATTTTTGGGATATTTCTTATTGCTTTATTTTCCATGTAATGAGTGCGAATGAAATAGCATGACGTTAATTGAAAAAATAATTTCAGCTTTCATTTTTGTTTTATGAAACTTGTCAAAGTGATAAATTCAAAATTATTTTGACACATTAACCCCTGCTTACGTATGAGGATCAAACTTCTAAAATGCATTTGTATATTTTTTCTTTTCGATTTATATTAATTTCATCGTAATTAAATTTTTTTTTTTTTTTTTTTTTTTTTTAGCTTATTTTTTTTTTATTGAATCTTTCTTAAATACAAGAAACTAACAATAAGTATTAAAATCTTACAAACTAAATAAAACTATGTGATATCCCCTACGTTCCATCACAATTTGGTGAGTCGCGAGATGTAGCAATTTTACAGCATATTCAGTGTGTCTTTTCTTTTTAATCGACGATGCCCCTTGCTCAGCAACAATTGCCTAGCAAGGGGATTCGGATGATTGTGTAATTTTTGAATGTAGCTTCTGCAGGACATTGCAACTTCCTCAGAAATTGTGGATACATTTAAATCTCGATGGATGTTAACGTTCCTCATATACCAAGGCGCGTTTACAATAATTCGCAGACACTTGGATTGTATTCGCTGCAATTTTTCGATATTAGAGGGAGATGCGGTGCCCCAAAACTGAATACCATAAGTCCAGATTGGTTTCAGGATTGCTTTATATAATAGCACTTTGTATTCAAGATTCAACTTTGATCTTTTGTGTAACAGCCACCATAACTGATTCATTTTAAGCTTGATCTGAGTTTTCTTTGCCTCTATGTGATTTTTCCATGTCAGCCTTCTGTCGAGGTGAATACCCAAGTACTTTGTTGAGGAACATTGTGGAACTGATTGGCCATTAATTTTAAGTGGGGGACATGTATCTAGCCTTAGCGTGAAGGTTACATGTACGCTCTTTGATTCATTGACTTTTATACGCCATTTTGCTAGCCAGATTTCGAGAGAATCGACATGAGTCTGCAGGAGTTTAGTAGCTTCTATGGGGTTAGAGCGAGAGCACAATATTGCCGTATCATCAGCAAAGGTCGATATGAATGTATAGTTATTGTTGGGCATATCTGAAGTGTATAAGAGATACAGTAAGGGACCCAAAACGCTTCCTTGAGGAACGCCAGCGTGAATATCCAATGGATTTGTTGTGTAATCCTTGTGATGTACGAGAAATTGTCTTTTCGTGAGGTAGCTACTAAGCAATGAGGAGACATTTGCAGGCAGTAATAGTTTGAGTTTGTAAATAAGGCCATCGTGCCATACTTTATCGAAAGCTTGAGTGATATCAAGAAAGACAGCTGAGCAATACTTTTTTTCTTCAAAAGTGTTCCTTATCAGAGTTACAATGCGGTGGACTTGTTCTATTGTGCCGTGCTGTTTTCTAAATCCAAACTGATGTTGAGGAATCAGTTGGTTGAGATTAATAAATGGAGTTATATTCATGACAAGTAGCTTTTCGAATACTTTAGAAAGTAGAGGCAGGAGGCTGATAGGTCTGTACGATGCAACTTTTGTAGGGTCTTTTCCTGGTTTTGCTATCATAATAATTTTTGAAGTTTTCCAGCATTTGGGATAGTGTTTAATACGAAGGATAGCATTGAAAATGTGCATCAGATGAATTACTGAAGCCGGAGGTAGCTCTTTTATCATTTTACCGGTAATTTTATCTGGACCAGGTGATTTTTTTGGGTTTAAATCTTTATAAATTGCTTTGAATATGTCCTTTTTTTTAATTTTGAGCGTTATTGAGCAAGGTTGAGAAGTTAATATTGGTAATGAGGACTGTGAAGAGGGTGGATTGGGTGTAAACACACTTTTTAGGTGGTTTGCAAAAGCCAAACCCTTCTCACAGTTGCTTCTAGCCCAATTACCGTCACTCAAACGGATGGGGGAATCAGTGAGAATTGGCCGATTTGATTTTTTTGCTGATTTCCACAAAGAGTAGTCTGACGCTTCACCAGGTGTTAATTTCGCTATGTGCTCTTCTAACTCTTTGTTGTTTTTATTTTTTAAGGCTTGCTTTAACTTTCGAGTGCAGTGCTGTAGCTGTGTTTTCAGATTCGGTGATCTGAATTCTTGCCATTGTCTTCGGAGTCTTCTTTTTTGTCTTACTAGCAATTCAATATCGGCTGGTGTGTATGGGCTATAGTTTGATTGCTTGCATACCTTTGTGCAGGTGGCTGAGCTGAGAGCTAATGAGAGCAGCTGGTTGAATTTTTCGAGTGCTGAGTCTACATCGTGTCCATTTCTTAATACAGTACTCAGAGGAAGATGGGAATTTATATATTTCTTGAATTTGAACCAGTCTATTTTCTTTCTAACGCAATTGCTTTGGGGGCTTGGTGATTTTATAGATATTACCGTGGGTGAGTGGTCAGAATTAAAAAAAAAACAAATAAAATAATAATATAATTTGCAAACATTTTTGGTAATTAAATTAACTTGTAAATCTTTTGTTAATTGTTACTATAATTAACTTACTTACTTATGTGGCCATAACAACCGAATATCGATTTAGGCCGAATATAATATGCTTCGCCAGCCATCTCTGTTCTTCGCTAGCTGGCGCCAGTTAGAAATTCCAAGCGCCGTCAGGTTTTCCAGTGCTTGGTCTTTCCATCGGAGGTGAGGTCTTCCTCTTCTGCATCGTCCTCCAGCGGGCTCCGAATATAACACCTTCTTAGCTGGAGCGTGTTCTTCCATTCGCTCGACATGACCTAGCCAGCGCAGCCGCTGGATTTTGATGCGCTTTACTATGTCAATATCGGCATACAGCTCGTACAGCTCATGGTTATACCTTATTCGGTACTCGCCACCAACGCAAATAGGTCCAAAGATCTTGCGTAGGACTTTTCTCTCGAAAACTCCAAGCATTCGCTCATACGAGGTGGAAATTGTCCAGGCTTCAGCGCCATATGTTAGGACAGGCATGATGAGAGACTTGTAGAGTGTAGTTTTCGTTCTTCGAGAGAGGGTTCGACTTCTCAATTGCTTACTCAGCCCAAAGTAACACCTGTTAGCAAGAGTTATCCTACGCATGATCTCCAAGCTGACGTCATTACTGCTGTTAATGCTGGTTCCAAGATAGACAAAGTCCCTTACTACTTCAAAAGCGTAGTTGTCAACAGTGACGTGCTGTCCAAGACGCCGGGACTCTTTGTTTGTTGACACTAGATACTTCGTCTTGCCCTCGTTCACCGTGAGACCCATCCGACGCGACTCTCTTTCCAACTCTGAGAATGCTGCACTGACTGCTCGCGTGTTCATGCCGATTATGTCAATATCGTCGGCATACGCTAACAGCATGACACTTTTGTTGAAGATAGTGCCATTATGTCGTAGATCAGCAGCTCGTATTATTTTCTCCATAATAAGATTGAAGAAGTCGCACGATAACGAATCACCTTGTCTGAAACCCCGTTCGGTATTAAACGGTGCGGAGAGGTCCTTCCCAATTTTCACTGCACAACGGGAGTTATGCAGTGTCATTCTACAAAGTCGAATGAGCTTTGCAGGAATACCGAACTCAGACATTGTTGCGTAGAGGTAATCCCTTACCGGACTGTCGAAAGCGGCTTTATAATCAACAAATAGGTGGTGTGTGTCGATCTGTTTTTCTTGGGTGTTCTCCAGGATTTGGCGCAGTGTGAAAATCTGGTCGATGGTGGATTTACCAGGTCTGATACGGTCCAATCAGGTTGCTGAGCATAGGCTTCAACCTTTCACACAGTACGCTCGATAAAACCTTGTATGCGATGCTCAGGAGACTTATTCCACGGTAGTTGGCGCAAATTGTGGGGTCTCCTTTTATATGTACAGGACAGAGAACACTGAGCCTCCAATCATCAGGCATGCTTTCATCCGACCATATTCTGCTTATGAGCTGGTGCATGCGGGTGAGCAGCTCATCGCCTCCGGTCTTAAACAACTCGTCAGGCAGGCCATCAGCACCTGCAGCTTTGTTGTTCTTCAGCCTTAAAATGGCCGTTTCAACCTCGTCATAGTCGGGTGGGTGAACATCAAAACCATCATCTGTAATTGGGCTTATCGCGCAATCTCCTCCACTGGCGGAATTGTTAGTAGCATCGCCATTCAGTAACGTGGAGAAGTGTTCCCTCCATAGGCTCAGGACACTCTGGACATCTATAACCAGATTCCCATTTCCATCACGACAAGAAGAGGCTCCGTGATTTAAACCTCCACTCAGGCGCTTGATATTTTCGAAGAATTTTCGAGTCTCATTTTTGTCGGTACACATCTCTATCTCCTCACACTCGCGTCATTCCAACTCCCTCTTCTTGCGCCTGAAAGACGGATCGATTTCACGTCCATCACACTGGAAGCATGCCTTCCGTCAATCACCACATGATCAATTTGGTTTCTTGTACGTTGATCTGGAGACAGCCATGTCGCTTTTTGGATGTCGAGATGCTGGAATCCGATACCACCAATTACCATGTTTCGTGCTGCGGCGAAGTCGATCAGCCTCATTCCGTTATCGGAGGTGTTCTGGTGGAGGCTGAATTTTCCGACAGTTGGACCAAAGGTACCTTCCTTGCCCACCCTGGCATTAAAGTCGTCAAGCACGATTTTGAGGCGCTGAAAAAAGCTCTCCTTGGTCACATTGTCCTTCTCATCCGTCGGAGCGTGGGCACATATAAGGATGATGTTGAAGAATTTTGCCTTGATGCGGATTGTGGCCAGCCGTTCGTTCACAGGCGTGAACTGTGAGACAAGATGTCGTAGTCTCTTGCTGACCAAAAATTCACATCCTAATTCGTGCCTTTCAGCATGGCAACTGTAGTAGATGTCACAGGACGCTCTTTTAGAGCAGCCCTGTCCTGTCCATCGCATTTCCTGGAGAGCGGTGATGTCAGCTCTGTATTTTTCGAGGACATCAACCAGCTGGATAGAGGCACCCTCCCTATAAAGAGACCGGACACTCCAGGTGCATATCCGTAAATCATTGTCCTTTTTTCGTTAACGGGGGTCATCAACAAAAGCGGTAGTCTTTATCCGAGGCATATTTGTTTTTTTCATTGGGGGGGTTTTTTATGTGGCGGGTCCCAAACCCAACGCCGAGGAGATTTTCGCTATAATTAAAATGATCAAAAATTTGTTTAAAGAACAGTGTCTTGCTTTCAAAAATTAAAAAATATACATTCAAAATCTTGTGGTTATTCAGAGGGTTAATAATGTTGACGATGAACAAATGTTGAACTGTCAAAAAATTTATAATAATTTTACATTGAAGCGATCAAATTGGTAAGTTGGCAAACATTTTCTAAGATATAATTGAATTTAATTATATTTACGGAAAAGAAGCAAGCAAAGACGAAGCCATCAAGATAAGGTAATAAGTTCAAGTGGATAAAATAACAAGATAATAGGTAATTTTTGATATATCCAACAGCTCAAGTAAGTACATTGTTTGCAATTTATTTAGATTTTGGTATATTGCATTTATCATTTATAAAGGGTTATCCATTTCGCGGTTTCCAAAGTATAGGGCTAGAATTCGACATCTGTCAAATTGAGTTGTTAAAACAATTTCTTTCTTTTTCAGTTCAAAGTCTGACATTTGCGAAAATGGATCGCTTAACCATCGCACAACGCATTAAAATTGTAAAAACCTACTACAAAAATGGTGATTCTGCCACAGCCACATATCGTGCTTTAAGAGGAGATTATGGTTTACATAATCGTCCAACTACGCAAGCAATTGGCAAAATTGTGAAGAAATATGAAGAGACTGGATCGGTTACAGATATTGTAAGGCCTGTGCATCATCGTTTCGCTCGTACCACCGAAAACATCGCTGCTGTAAGTGAAAGTGTTGCCGAAGACCCGAATGTGTCGATTCCTCGTCGTTCTCAGGAATTAGGACTGTCTTACGGCACATTATGGCGTATTTTGCATTTGGATCTACACCTACATCCATATAAAATCCAGCTCACACAACAACTGAAGCCAGCTGACCATTCACAACGTCGTAGATACGTTGAATGGGTGCTTGAACAACAGGCGGTGGACGGCGATTTTTCGAACAAAATTTTCTTCAGCGACGAAGCACATTTCTCACTCGGTGGGTATGTTAACAAACAAATTGTCGTATTTGGGGTTCTGAGAATCCTCAAGTAATTGAAGAGAGGCCACTACATCCACAAAAAGTCACTGCTTGGTGCGCTCTTTGGTCCGGAGGTGTGATTGGACCTTACTTCTTCGAAAACGACGATGGAACGACTGTCACCGTCAATTCGGAGCGTTTTGGTCATATGATAACCGACTTTTTTTGCCTGCTATTGAAGAATACGACTTAGAGAATATGTGGTTTCAACAAGACGGTGCCACATGCCACACAACTCGAGCGAATATGGCTGTATTGCAAGAGAAATTTTCTGGCCGCGTAATTTCTCGTCCTGGCGATATCAAGTGGCCACCAAGATCATGCGATTTGACACCGCTTGACTTTTTTTTGTGTGGCTACGCGAAAGACCGTGTTTATGCAGATAAACCTTTAACTCTTAAGCACCTAAAAACCAACATTCGTCACGTTATGGCTGAGATACCGCCCAATATGTGTAAAAAAGTGGTCGAAGATTACCTCAAAAGAATCGATGCTTGCAACAATTCGCGTGGTGGTCATTTAAATGATGTAGTATTTCACACATAATGTCAACGTTCAAGCTTTATAATAAAAAAGAAATATCCTGATAAAAATATTTTATATGTGTTTTATTTACATTTAATTTTGAAACCGCAAAATGGATAACCCTTTACATTTATATTAACAGAAAAGAAGCAAGAAAGGAAGAAGAAAAAATATCTATATTAAGCAATACAATTGTCAATTTTGGATACAGCCAATAGCTGAAGTAAGTGAATTGTTTACAATTTTTTTTTTATTTTATTAAAGTGCATCAATGTTGAATATGCAGTTGAAAAAAAGAAGAGTGAAAGTGCTGTGCTTCGTAGTGAAATAGGACTTTAGTTAAAATTTGTTAAATTTGCATACATTGTAGTGCTTTTGATTTATGTAACTTTTGTGGTGAAATGCAACTGGTGGTGAGCGCTTCAGTGCAGTCAAAATCGAACCAGATCATAAATTCGCCAAAAGTGAATTGTAATCATATTTAGTCATTGTGAGCATATTTGGCGAATTTATTTTCTGGAATATTGTGTTATATGTGTCAACATTATAAAAGTACAGCGTTCGTTAATTTGCATATTGAACAAGTATTATGGGCACAACAAATAAGCCTTAATCTCTGGCTTATTAATAATTTAAAAATGCTTTTATTGATTTCTTTATTAATTTTTTTTTTGCAGATTATTATTATTACTGTTATTACTATTATCATTATTATTAGTTTTTATTATTAATATTAGTATTATTTGCTACTATTAGTACTTTTATTATTAGAAAGTTAATATTTACTAAAAATTTTTTAATAAATATGTAAATATATAACATTTTAAATATAAGATTGTAAATATATAACATTTTATCATTATTATAGTCAAAAGAAAGGTAATTCCACTACTTTTCTTTTGATTATAATAATGTTAAAATCGAATTTAGTAACTTTTATGTAAATGTAATCTATTAATATTGTAATTTATTCAAATTGCATATTGTATCTATATGTAAATATTTTTTTTTTATTTAAATTATGTAAAAAATCGTTAAATTTAATATAATTACTAATATTCTTACTATTGTTATAAATATTATTATTATTATTGCTAGAATATGAATTATAGTTGGCAACACAAGTGCGATGACTTTCGTTAACGTTATTATAGTATATACTACGGTACTATAAGTAATATATATATTGTATATAATATTCTGTTTTTTACTTGATTAAACGCAACTGAACTAAATACATGTGTTTCTCGTTTGCGCATCTGACAATTATTATTATTATTATTATTATTATTATTATTATTCTATCATCATTATTATTATAGTTGTTATTAATAATGTTAATATTTTTAAATAAAATAAAGAATTTGACATTTTAAATTGTGTTTGACATTTTTAAGAATAAATTCAAATGTATATTAAAAATGTAACCCTGTGCCGGCTGGCGAGGGAAATTAGATGAGTATAGCTATATGTTTTCTTTATGACGAAGCTGAATGAGAGCGACAGGGATGCGTGTTCACATGTACAAGGGGAAAGTGGTTAGTTTTTTCCCAGCGCCTATACAAAGTTACCCACTTTTTTAACCACTTTAGAGGGTAATGCTACCCACAGCAGAATTACGAATTGTATAGGAAAGTGCTTTGTCAGCTTTTTCACACCCAACTGCAACTCAGTTGGCTCATTGTTCTGTTATGGATTGTGTATATCACAACTTCGAGGAATGTTGGTATGTGTATGGATAAATATGTATTTCACGATTTCGGGAAATATGTCGCCAGGCAAAATAAGCATATGTGCATATTTCATATTTTGGCTCGCAATACTGGTTGGTCAGGTCAAACAAAATTTCGAACTCATTCCAATGGGCGTAATGCCAGAGAACATAAAAGACTGTATTGTTCTTGGCGACCAGCTATATTTGTATCGTATGGTCCGAGCTATTCAAACAGGAGAGTGCGATGATAGATTAGCCAGCGAGAAACCCGGTGCTATTAGGACAGCGCGCTGGCTAAAAACAACGTCTCAGATCCTTCGCTATTACGTAACGTGCACATAACCCTCGATGATATTGAAAAAACTGACTCAGTGTGTTGTGAAAGTTATGCTCCATTCTGGCAATCCACCGGTAATTCACGGAAGTCGACACGATTTAAAATACATATCTTGGATTCGCCGGAAGACGTACTTTTTCCACCCCGAGAACGTTTTGTTATCGATGATAACGGACCCAGATCCTCCAGATGGCTATGCAAAGATTTTAACTGCACGCGAAGAAGCAACGGGATGCATTCGGCAAATATTCGGTCAACTAGTAGATAACTTCATAAATTTTAAGTGCGACTCGTACTTTAATATGATCAATTGGCCAAATTCGAATCAAAGGAGCCGCCATGCTTGCTATTGGTTCCCTCGAGACAAAAACATTTATATATCTAATCGCAATACTTCCTTTGCAAACGTTTAATGATTTTTTGAGAGGTATAATTTACTGGAATTAGGGTGGTACGATAGGGTAGCAGTAACTGAGATTTGGTGAGTAAGTATTAGAACGGGGTACTTGAGATCAATGATATTTAAAACAAAAACACGTGTCTCCTTGAGACAAAAACATCGATATATCACACTTCAAAATCCGACTGCAAATACCGAGGTTACAACGAAAAATTTTAAAGGCGACCCCTACATTCGGCAAAAAAAAATTTCGGAATTGCCTTGAAAAACTTCTTCATATTAGTGGGTGTACGGCGCTTTTCTTTTCCTGTAAAGTGGTACGACCTAATGTACATGCCAACATTTCTGCATTTTATAGCTAGCACTTCTGCCTAAAACACGCTGGCTTCATTACGAAGACGAAATGATTTGGATATTTGAAGAGACCCTGAAAATATAACAGCCCCTACCCCGCAGTCCATCTTTGAACCATCGGTGTAGATTTCCCAATCAAAACCTACTATCTGTCTAATTCTCCATTCGGCTCTTGCTGGAAACCGTACCAAGAAGTCTTTCTTGAAATTGAAGCAGGGTGTTAAGTAGTCAGTTGTGGCGTTTAGTAGCGAGGGTCCCTGAGAAAGTATCTTGCTGTGACCATAAGATCTTGTGATGATCCAGCTCTTTATTTCTCTGAGCCTAACTGCGCTACAAGTAGCAAGAGATTTGATATGAAGGTCTGTCGATATTAAGTGCGTGAGTAGGTTTAAAGTTTCAGTAGGCCACATCTTGTTGCCCACACGCTATTATGACTAAGTCATCTGCATGTACCGAGCATTCCCCTAGCCGCGTCCGATGGGAGACAGAGAGACAGACAACTCCACACGGATCAAAAGCGTTGTAATCAGCACACACACACCGCGACCGGACGAGTCAGAGGTCCGTAGGGCAACAAGGTACCCAAACAGCTTACATCAGTCTACCAGTGGTGGACGCTGCAAAGGTACTAAAAGCGCAGCGGATCCGAATAGGATGGGTTTCTTGCCGAGTACGTGATTGCATCTCACCAATAAGGTGCTTCAAATGTTGGGGATATAACCATCTAGCGCGAAACTGCAAAGAAGAGGTGGATCGGAGATCTATGTGCAGAAATTGTGGTCAGGAGGATCACCTAGCGGCTGGCTGCAAAAACGCACAGAAATGCGTACTATGTTGAGGTAATCATGCGGCTGGAAGTTCGCGCTGTCCCGAACATTAGAAGGCAATAAAGAAAGACAGTAAATGAATATTGTTCAACTAAACCTGAACCACTGTACGGCAGCGCAAAATATTCTGCAGCAAACAGTAATTGAAAACTAGTTCGATCTTGCACTACTGTGCGAGCAACACCACAATGTAAGCGGCTGTGAGTGGGTCAGCGATTCATCGTACAAAGCTGCAATATGGATAACGAATAATAAGGTGTATCAGAGCAGATCTGCAACTGCACATCTCGGATTCACATGGATTAAGATAGAGGGTATATACTTTATCTCGTGCTATGCCCCACCAAGTATGGATATTCTCGATTTCGAACGGATGATAACGGATATGGTGACGGAAGCTAGAACGCGACATCCGGTAATTATAGCCGGCGTTTTCAATGCTTGGTCTACAGCATGGGGTAGTAGATGTACGAACCGGAGGGGCCAAGTTCTCATGGAAAGTATGACGCAGAACTTCTCAACGACGGACAACACACCTTCGAAGCAGGGGACAAACGGTCCGCTATAGACCTAACCTTTGCACATAGTACGATCACGCGACACACCAAGTGGAGGATTGGCGAATTTCATACCCACAGCGATCATCGAGGAATTGTCATTGAATTACAATTGGCAAAACCACAGCGTATAACCAAGGTGCAGACAAGAGGATGGAAACACCATGTCTTCGACAAGGACGTGTTCCTGCTGATATGGGAGGATGGGACTACATCTGGTGAGAATGCAACAAATATGGCAGAAAATATCATGGCACGGATGAAGAGATCATGTGATGCGGCGTTGCCTAGGAAAACACTAAAGCCGACAAGAAAACCGGTCTATTGGTCTAACGAAAACATTGCAGAGCTCAGGAAACACTACAATCAAGCCCGTAGAAGAGTACAAAGGGCACGAAATCGACCGTCACGGCACCTGCTACGCGAGATATATAAACTATGCCGCAATCAGCTTAAAAAGGCGATAAAAACGAGCAAGGATGCATGTTTTAAAGACCTCCGAGAAAATGCAGATATCGATCCTTGGGGCAGGGCGTACAAAATAGTTATGAATAAAGTAAGAGGTCCTAGATCACCACAACCGACGGACCCAGTGCTAATGGAACTGGTGGTAAATGTATTGTTCCCAACCCCCTCGAAGAGAGTTTGGAATACTACTGTCATCATATCGGCCGCTGTGTATGCTAGATTCTTTGGGGAAGGTACTGTAGAGGATAATTGTTAATCGTTTGCAGGAGACGTTGGAACGGCCACATGGCTTATCATCCACACAATTTCGCTTCCGCAGAGGGAAGTCTACAATAGATGCGGTGCAAATGGTAATAAATATAGGTCGTGAAGCTACTAGCGGAATAAGGTGGAGGTGGGGTGATAAGAAATACTGCGCAGTAGTAACACTGGACGTCCAGAACGCCTTCAACACAGCAAAGTGGCCGCAGATCATACAGGCACTGGAAAATTTTAGCACCCCCAAGTACCTGACGCGGATAATCGCCAACTACTTCGACAAGAGAGTACTGCTATACGATACAGATGTGGGCGTCAAACAGCATAACGTTTCACGGCGCGTGCCACAAGGCTCAGTACTTGGCTCCACATTATGGAACGCTATGTGCAATGACATCCTGAAGATAAGTATTCCAGCAGGAACCAAGTTGATTGGCTATGCAGATGATATAGCACTGGTTATAATAGAGCTGCAAAGGTGAATAATGCTTTGTGTCGCATAATGTCGAACATAGGTGGACCCCGTTCTAGTAAGATGGAGACAAGCTCCATCATGCTGTATGCAGCTCCAGTTTGGTCTGACGCAACACAGAAAGCTACATACATGGCTGGCATCAGATCTACACACAGTTTGAGTGCATATCGCGTAACTAGCGCTTTTCGCACCGTGTCGGACGATGCAATCGTGGTCATTGCGTCAATGCTACCTATTGACATATTGGCACGCGAACTGCAGCGAATTCACTCATCGGCCAGAAATACATCAAAGGATGAAGAGAGGCGACGTAGTCTCTTGGAGTGGCAACAGAGGTGGGAAACATCCGTGAAATGTAGATGGACATACAGGTTGATATCAAACGTAGAAGTTTGGTTTAACAGAAGACATGGTGAAGTGGATTTCCATCTAACCCAATTGATAAGCGGACATGGATGTTTGAAGCAATATCTACACCATTTTAAGCACGAGGAAGATCTTTTCTGCCTTGAATGTCCTGGTGAAATTGAACATGAGGAACACGTCCTTTTCAGCTGTCCTCGCTTTGGAAATGAGAGGCAAGTTATGCAGGAAGCATTTGGAGAATTCCCTACAAATAGCAACCTGATATCGCACATGTGCGAGTCACTTAAAAAGTGGATGGCAGAACAATCGGTAGCTGCACAAATGATGACTGAGCTCCGACGCATAGAACGCCACAGAGCAATGGAACGCAGAATGAACGCTGCTGCAATGTTGACAGGTACGAACTAAATCACCTACCTAACGAACGAGGTGGTTTTAGCGGGTTAAAGTCTCGCACTGATATAGGATTTCGATGCTTTCCTCCTCGTTGAAAAACAAAAAAAAAGGATGAAAGGATGACACCTGATAACATTGTGAGCCATATTCTGCGATCGAGTTTGGTGTGGTTTAAGATGAAAGAATGGGCTGCAGTAGCTCTCAAGGAGCTCAGGAAGAGGAGTGGCAACGGAGAAATATAAGTGCAGCTGTGTGAACGCTTGTACGAGATGTTTGAAGAGTCATCTTAGCTCAGCTTAGTCCTGAGAAGTAGTGCTTAACGGAGGTCCCGCAGGACACAAACAAGCGATAGAGAGGTCGGAGCTAAGGGTTTAGTACGTAGGCGTACTGGTTCGCAAGTCCAGCATAGTAAAATAATACTGACTGGACGTGGTCCCGAATGAGGTGTACCTTTAGCGGACAGTATGAATCGTGCATGCCGTCTATGGTTGACGGTATCTAAGAAAGATTTCCCCTTCGAATACAAAAAAAAAAAAAAACACACACACACACACACACATATATATATATATATATATATATATATATATATATATATGTGTATATATATAAATATATATATATATATATATATATATATGTATATATATATATATATATATATATATATATGTATATATATATATATATATATATATAAATATATATATATATATATATATATATATATATGTATATATATATATATATATATATATATATATATATATTGTAACGAGTATCGATAGTTGGTTACTCATCACTATTGTGACTGACACTATTGGCAGCATCGACATGAATGTCAACAAAAAGAAATAAGCGATAACCAGAACAAGCCAACGAGAAAGGAAGAGAAGAATCTCGATAAAGGAAGATTCTGGGGTGTTGCCAACAGAGTATAAATACTTCCGAACGTGATTGCGAAAACATTGATACAGAGGCAAAAGTTGCAAGTACATTTAAGTGTTATAGTAAATAGTTGATTGTAAACAGTGTTGATTGTAAATAGAGATTATTAAATAAATTGTTGCTGTATATAGTTGTACAAAATAAGTGTTGCATTTATCATTAACAGAATCCAGTGATCGAACAAGGTAATTCAAATAGAATTAAACGTTCACAGAATAAAAACGTAACAATTGGTGTCAGAAGTGGGATTCTGTAAAGATGGTGAAAATTGACCAACTAAAAGTGGACCAGCTTAAAAAGCTGTTGGTAGAGATGAATCTATCGTCATCAGGTGCAAAGGCGGAACTGCTGGTGAGGCTGAGGCAAGCTATGGAGGCTAAGGGAATTAATGTAGAAGAACATGAGTTCTTCGAGGAAGCCGATATACAAGCAGTTGTGCACGCTGAGGAAAAGAGCAAAATAGATTCGAGTGGTCAACTCATGGATTTCATGAAAACCATGATGCTGCAGCAACAACAACAGCTACAAGAACATTCGGCTGAATTGCGTACGGAAATTCAAGGAAATGCGTCTCGCATTGACTCCAAGCTTCAAGAACATTCGGTACGCCAAGAGGGCGTTATTAGTGAATTGCGTATGGAAATTCAAGAAGGTTCGTCTCGCCAAGAGGGCGTTATTAGTGATTTGCGTATGGAAATTCAAGAACATTCGGCTCGCCAAGAACACGTCATCGAAAATCTACAAAAAGGAATTGAACTTAGATTTCAGGAAATTTCCGGAACCATTAATGAAAAGGTCACGGATTTAAAGGAACATGTAGATGACTTGGAAGATAAGTTCGAGAAATTACAGCACGAACTCAATCAACTAAAAATAAATGGACCAGCCACATCAGTGATTAGAGATTCAAGTACAATCAAATTAAAGCCACCAACATTTGACGGAAGCACGCCATTCAATATCTTCAAGCTTCAATTCGAGACAACAGCTTCGAAGAATCAATGGGATGATAGCGACAAGACTGCTGCTTTAATAGTCGCTTTAAAAGGTAATGCTTCCGAGGTGTTACAGATGATTCCAGAGAAAGATCGTGGTAGCTATCAGTCACTGATGGACACACTCCAGCGAAAATATGGAAATGAATACAAGAGTCAATTACATCGAGTGGAATTGAGATCGCGAGTGCAACGGAGTAATGAGAGCCTGCAGGAATTCGCTTCTGACATTGAGCGCTTATGTCATCTTGCGTTCTCTGGTAATTCGGAAGAGTTCGTCGAAAAAATAAAAATAGAGGCATTCATAGATGGCATACGTGATGGAGAGACAAAGCGTGCCCTAGTCATGTCACCAAGGAATACATATGCCGAAACAGTCAGTAGTGCCTTGACGTTTGAAGCCGCCAGTTTGATGTGTCGACCAATGCCACGGGTACGCCAACTAGAAACAGAAACAGCAGATCTGGTTGAAGCAGTGTGTCAGGCATTCAAATCTGTAGTGCAGCCTGAAGGAAGAACAACAGGTCGACGCGAAAACAAATTTACTGGTAAGTGCTTTATTTGCGACAAACCAGGACACATGGCGCGTGACTGCCGTCTACGACGAAAGCGATCAAGATCGAATTCTCCAGGAAGACAAAAGAAGGAGAATAAGGTGGATAGCGATCGCTCCACTAACACAAATCCATCGTTAAACTAGATCGAGTCAGTTCAGCGGGGCGTGAACTGACTCCAACAGTGGGTTGCCCCATCATTCACATTTCACAACTACAGCGTGTGCCAAGCAGCTTGACTATTGATGGAAAATTGGACAATATGGAATTCATGTTAACTCTGGACACTGGTGCATCACATTCTATAATCAAGAGCGATTTGGTAAAGAGGTTTGAGCCTTTAATGGGAATAAAATTGCGTACAGCAACGGGTGAGGATGCACAAATTCTGGGTAAGATAAAGAAACGAGTATCTATTGGAAATTACACGTGGGAACATGAATTCATTGTGGCTGACATCATCGATGACGTAATAATTGGTGTTGATTTTATGATTGACAACGGATTTACGTTAGATTTAAATCAACGGATACTACGTTATGCAAATGTCGAATTACCATTGAACATCGGTTACAAGCGGAGTGGAAACATTAAACGAGTACTGGCATGTCAACGCCAAGAAGTTCCAGCAAAATCAGAAGCGGTGATTTGGGCACAGATAAATGTGGATGATGGAACAGGCAAGTTGTGGTTGGTGGAAGCAGATAAAGAAATACAAAATAAAAACATCATACTTGGTAGGACGTTAGTAGAACCTAAAGAAAATGGAATAGTACCGGTGCGAATATTAAATCCAACTAATACATCTACAGTTGTGAAGAAAGGAATGGTGATTGGTCATTGCCAGGAAGTTACTGCCGTAGTAGACTGCGAAAATGGTTCGTCGATAAAAAGTGGAAGATCAAGAACTGTGAGAGCGGAAATAAAAGCACAGATGGAAGAATGGGCAGGTGTGCTTACCAGCCAGCAAAAAGAAAAGGCTTTACAACTATTGGAGAAGTACAGTTCAATCTTTTCTTCAAATGAAAAAACTGGAGGACGAACAACCATCGTGAAGCATCACATTGACACCGGTGATTCTAGACCAATTCGTCAAACACCACGACGAGTTCCATTGGCCAAAAGAGACGAAGCCATTAAGCTGATTACCGATATGCAGAAACAAGGTGTTATTGAACCATCAGCGAGTCCATTGAGTTCACCAGTTGTGCTGGTAAAGAAGAAGGATGGAAGTACTCGATTCTGTGTGGATTACAGAAAGCTAAATGATATTACGAAAAAAGACAGCTATCCACTGCCAAGAATCGATGACACTCTGGACACACTATCTGATGCGAAGTGGTTCTCAACTCTTGATTTGCAAAGTGGCTACTGGCAAGTGGAACTTGGTAAGGAAGACAAAGAGAAAACAGCTTTCAGTATTGGCGATGGTCTATGGCAATTTACAGTCATGCCATTTGGTTTATGCAATGCGCCAGCTACTTTCGAACGTTTGATGGAGCGTGTACTTAGAGGACTACACTGGAAAACGTGCTTGGTGTACCTCGATGACATTATTGTGATGGGAAAAGATTTTAACGACCACCTGGAAAAGTTGAAAGAAGTATTTGAGCGTATACAATCAGCAGGGCTTAAACTGAATATGAAAAAGTGTTCACTCTTCAGGCAAGAAGTTAAATATCTTGGTCATAAAGTAACAACAGAAGGGGTACATACCGACGAGGAGAAAGTAGCAGCAGTTCAAGAATGGCCTATTCCGTCGAATCTTCACGAGCTAAGAAGCTTCCTAGGCTTATGCACCTACTATAGACGATTTGTTCACGGATTTGCAAACATCGCCAGCAGTCTGCATGAGTTCACAAGAAAGAACAAACCATTTGTGTGGGGCGAGGACCAACAGAAAGCATTCGAACAGCTGAAAGAAAAACTCTGTTCAGCACCAATATTAGCGTATCCAGTACCTGGTCAAAAGTTTGTGTTGGACACAGATGCGAGTGGCTATGGAATAGGTGGTGTGCTCTCTCAGATCATAGATGGGCAAGAAAAAGTAATAGCATACTACAGTAAAATCCTGTCGAAGCCAGAAAGAAATTACTGTGTCACACGAAGAGAGTTGCTCGCAATACTGGAATGTGTAAAGTATTTCCATAAATACTTGTACGGTCAGTCATTTCATCTACGAACTGACCACTCAGCGCTAAGGTGGTTATTGCAATTTAAAAACCCAGAAGGACAATTGGCGCGCTGGATTGAAAGGCTGCAGAGTTATGATTTTACCATCGAACATCGTAAAGGAGGACATCACGGCAACGCGGATGCTCTATCTCGTCGTCCTTGCAAAATGGAATGTAAACATTGTTCTCGAGTGGAAAGCAAGGAGCACATTGTCGACATACGACTTACGAATATATTGCCGGAGGAGTCATGGACCACCGAACGAGTGCAAGAAGATCAGCGGAACGACCCAGATCTCGTAAAGATTATGGAATACAAGGAGCAGGGCATACGTCCAGATTGGCAAGAAATGGCTAATGAGAGTCCAATAGCAAAGGCATACTGGGCGCAGTGGCAAAGCCTGCACTTACGAGACGGATGTTTATTCCGAGCATGGGAAAGTGAGGATGGAAAAATCACTAATGATCTTCTAGTGGTACCCAAGGCGAGAATAAATGAAGTGATAGCTGAGTATCACAATACCTCCAGTGGAGGGCATTTGGGAATCACCAAAACCGTCGAGAAAATAAAGAAACGATTTTATTGGGTTGGATGTCATGACCATGTCGCTGATTGGATTCGGAAGTGTAAGCAATGTGCAATGGCCAAAGGTCCCACTAAGAAAAGACGAGGTAAGATGCACCAATACACCGTGGGTGCTCCATTTGAGCGAATTGCTATGGACATAGCTGGGCCATTTCCAATAAGCAACGCAGGAAACAAGTATGTTCTGGTGGTTATAGATTACTTCAGTAAATGGCCTGAAGTATACCCCATTCCAAATCAGGAAGCTAGTACAGTTGCGGATGTATTCGTCAACCAATGGGTTACTCGTTTTGGTGTACCGATGGAGTTACACTCAGACCAAGGTCGAAATTTCGAATCAGTTGTATTCCAAGAGATATGCCGTATGCTGGGTATATACAAAACTCGTACAACACCTTTGCATCCACAATCTGATGGCATGGTAGAACGATTTAACCGTACCTTGGAGGAATATTTGAGAAAAGTCGTAGATAAATACCAAAGAGACTGGGATGTACATATACCAATGTTCCTCATGGCATATCGATGCGCACAACATGATACGACGGCTACTACACCGGCACTGGCAATTTTTGGAAACGAGTTAAGACTGCCAGCTGGTTTAAAATTTGGAGTCGTAACACCAACGAGATCAACCGAAGGTAATTATACTAGCGAAAAGCGGGAACAGTTGGATGAAATACATCGGTTCATCAGAGAGCGGTCGCAGATGATAAGCGATAAGATGAAGGCCAGGTATGACTTGAAAGCAAATTCAAAAGGGTTCTATGAAGGAGAGCTTGTAATGCTTCATAATACACAACGAAAGAAAGGCCTGTCTCCTAAACTACAGACTAATTGGGAAGGACCATATGAGATTATATCAAAGATAAATGACGTAGTGTATCGTATTCAACGTGCCTGGAATAAAAGAGCAAAGTTTAAAGTAGTGCACTTGGAGCGACTTGCGCCATATCGAGGGGAAGTATAAAAACTTGTTCGGGACGAACAAGGTTAAGAGGAGGGCAGTGTAACGAGTATCGATAGTTGGTTACTCATCACTATTGTGGCTGACACTATTGGCAGCATCGACATGAATGTCAACAAAAAGAAATAAGCGATAACCAGAACAAGCCAAAGAGAAAGGAAGAGAAGAATCTCGATAAAGGAAGATTCTGGGGTGTTGCCAACAGAGTATAAATAGAGCCAGTGTTGAGCAGTGAGAATCAATCTACTTCCGAACGTGATTGCGAAAACATTGATACAGAGGCAAAAGTTGCAAGTACATTTAAGTGTTATAGTAAATAGTTGATTGTAAACAGTGTTGATTGTAAATAGAGATTATTAAATAAATTGTTGCTGTATATAGTTGTACAAAATAAGTGTTGCAGTTATCATTAACAGAATCCAGTGATCGAACAAGGTAATTCAAATAGAATTAAACGTTCACAGAATAAAAACGTAACAATATATATATATATATATATATATATGTATATATATATACATATATATATGTGTATATATATATATATATATATATATATATATATATATATATATGTATATATATATACATATATATATGTATATATATATACATATATATATATATATATATATATATATATATATATATATACATATGTGTGTGTGTGTTATTTTATTTATGTAAATTTTCAAGAAAAAAATTAATTTGTAAATAAGGAAAAATACAATGACGACACTTTGACATTGTACCTCTTTTCTCAAGCCGTATCAATAGCCATAATCTGTTATACCAGGTGTAAGAGCTTAAATCCGCTGTTTTTCGGTAAAAAAAAACCACACACATTTTTTTTCATAGTAAACGTATGGAAATGGCTGGTTGAGTAATACCTAACTGTTCGGCAAGCATTTTTTGCGATTGGGTGTCGTCTTCATCCAAAAGAGACTGCAAATCATGGTCCTCAACTTTTCTGGGTGTATTTTCACGCTTCTTGTCACTCAAGTCAAAATGGCCTTCTTTGAACAGACGAAACCAGTCACCAGTCACCATAGGCCTCCACAAGCATTCGATGTGTGTGCGTGTGTGTGTTTTTTTAATTCGAAGGGGAAATCTTTCTTAGATACCGTCAACCATAGACGGCATGCACGATTCATACTGTCCGCTAAAGGTACACCTCATTCGGGACCACGTCCAGTCAGTATTATTTTACTATGCTGGACTTGAGAACCAGTACGCCTACGTACTAAACCCTTAGCTCCGACCTCTCTATCGCTTGTTTGTGTCCTGCGGGACCTCCGATAAGCACTACTTCTCAGGGCTAAGCTGAGCTAAGATGCCTCTTCAAACATCCCGTACATGGCGTTCACACAGCTGCAGTTATATTTCTCCGCTGCCACTCCTTCTTCCTGAGCTCCTTGAGAGCTATTGCAGCCCATTCTTTCATCTTAAACCACACCAAACTCGATCGCAGCATATGGCTCACAATGTTATCAGGTGTCATCCTTTCATTTATTATCTTCTCTATGGTCATTCTCTGCGTCTCAAATCTTAGGCAGAAGAAAAAGATATGCTGAGCGTTTTCGCCAACAGTGTTGCAGAATGAACATTTTGTGGGTCCACCTCCCTTTTCCTGCGGCGTACCATTGACTTTGCCATTCGTCTAGGCTCGTCTGTCTCTCCTCTTTCCGTTCGGTTGCCGTTAACCGCCTATTCAGGCTTTTGGTTCTGTGATATACTCTGCCCAACTCCGAGGCCATTATGTCCGGCGGCATAATGCCAGATATAATACCGCCACCTTCTTGTGACACTGTCCTAAATGCACATGCAACTCTAATAGCGCTTAACCTGAAAACTATCTTCGCCTTCTTCGAGTATGTTTTTTGCCGCAGAGCTGCCCCCCATATAGGCGCCGCGTACATCAGTATTGATTGACTAACTTTAGCCAGGAGCGCTCTCCTACTCTGGCTGGGGCCACCAATGTTGGCCATGATTCTCGTCAGAGCCGCTGTCATTGTGGCCGCCTTACCGCAGGCTTTTTTCGATATGCGCCTTGAAGTTGAGCCTCGTATCAATCATTACTCCTAGATATCTCAACGAAGGTTGCGTTGTAATGTTGTAGCCGTCAATGTTTAGGGTAATTTTTTCGAGTTTTTTCCTGCTCGTGATAAGTACAGCCTCTGTTTTCTGTACCGCAAGCTGGAGCTTTGTCGTCGTGAGCCAATCCTTAATTTTCGAAGCTGTCTCTCTGCAGATGCTCTGAACTTGAGAGAGCTCCTTCGCAACGATCGTCACGGCAATGTCGTCCGCGGAGCCAATTATCTGGGCTTCTTTTGGCAATGGAAGGTTTAACACCCCATCGTACAGCACGTTCCACAGTAGCGGGCCAAGTACAGATCCCTGCGGCACTCCACCCGTCACCACGTACCTTTTGGGCCCTTCGTCCGTGTCATACAACAGTAGTCTGTCAGACAGATAACTATTTATTATTCGCATTAGGTGCGCTGGCGTTTCCTTTGCCTCCAATGCCCTCATAATAAGATGCCAGTTTGCCGAGTTGAAGGCATTTTGTACGTCTAGTGTCACGACTGCACAATATGTTTTATCGCCATGCATCCATCTAGTGCCTTCTATGGCCTTGCCAGCAATGTCCGTCAATTTTCTAATTGCGTCTATGGTCGACCGATGTCTCCTGAAACCAAATTGGTTCTCGGACAGACCAGGTGATTTCCTTTCTAGATGTTGTTCCAGACGCGTGCATATCAACCGCTCCAATATTTTGGCCATTGTATCAATCATGCAAAGTGGACGATACACATTTGGCTCACCCGCCAGTTTATTCGGCTTCTGAAGGAGGACCAGGCGCTGTTTTTTCCATACTTTCGGGAAAACACCCTCGTTCAAACATCTCGTAAAAAGCTCGGCAAAAGGCTTCATGTTATGATTAATGGCGATCTTCAGCGCCTTATTCGGGATGCCATCAAGTCCAGGCGCCTTTGCGTTACCGAATCTCTCCGCCGCTAAGATAATCTCCGACTCGTCGATTTTCACTGCCTCTTCTATTGGGGGTATCACCATATACGGTTTCAAATCTTGCGCCGGAAAAAGCGTTTTTACTACCTTTGCTAGGAGGATAGAGCAGGTTGGTGCTTTACCTCTACCACCTCTGACCTTGGACATCACTATCTTATACGCGTCGCCCCACGGGTTCTCGTCCACCCTTTCACAGAGTTCTTTGAAGCATGAGGACTTGCTGCTTCTGATCGCCTTTTTAAACTCCTTGCGTTTCTTTTTGAAGCATTCACGTAGTATTATATGCTCCGGCGTACCTTGGCTTCTTTGGGAGAGACGTCTTGCTCTATGACATTCACTTCTTAATGTATTAATCTCCTGATTCCACCAGTACGTGGGCTTTCTAAACATATTCTGTCTTTTTCTGCACATGGCGGCGTCGCAAGCTTTACTTACGTACTTTGACAGCATGTCAGCCTGTCGGTCCACGTCGTTTGAACAGTCTGGGTTCACGTCTAGAATGAGTTTGAAAATTTCTTCATCGATTGCCGACTTCCATCACAATAGCAAGGTGGTCGCTATGTGTGTAAAAGTCGCACACCTGCCAGCTTGTCGATCGAACGAGCGCGCGGCTGGCGAACGTAATGTCAATAATTGATCCGCGACCATTCTTCTCGAAGGTATTCCTACCGCTAGTATTGAGCAATACAGCGACTAGCAAGGAGAACGCCTTGAGCAGGGCATCACCCCGCCTATTTGTATAACTGCTGCCCCATTCCTCGGCCCATGCATTGAAGTCACCTGCTATTACGTTTGGCGTAGTAGTTCTGGCGTCTAGAATCTTTTCATAGTCGACTTGCGTCACACGCGGCGGGACATAGCAGCTGTAAAAATTGATTCCACAGATCTTCGCCCGCGTGTAGTAGGATTTCCCAAGGAGCGGCTTGTCTTGGATGGAGTTGTTTCCACAGGCCCATATGGCAGCTTTGTTTACCTGATCAGAGATCCAGGTTCCTGAGCTTAAGTTTTTGTACTGCTCGCAAACTATAGCCACTTCTATCTTCTGCTCGTATACTGTCTGCCTGAGCAACTCCTGTGCAGCTTCACAATGGTTTAAGTTGATCTGTACAACTCTCATTATATCCTTTTGACGCTGCTTGATATAGGGGACACTTCCTACTGCCGATTTGGTGACCCGCATCCTTCCCGTTGATTTTGCATGCTCCACAGAATGGCTTTTTATCGCATGTCTTTGCGAAGTGACCCTTTTCCCCACATTTGATGCAACTTTGGCTCCTATCTTCTGTGCTGCTGCACGCCCTCGCCACATGTCCATATTCTAGGCACCTGAAACACTTCTTTAGGTTCGGGTTTTCCCTTATTCGGCACACCAACCATCCAATTTTGATCTTACGAGCATCAAGAAGTTGTCTTGCGTTCAACGCCGGAAGGCTTACCACCGCAGTCTGCGTACCTGCATATGCCTCCCTGATGTTTTTGATCGCTCTTTCGTCGAAGAAACTTAACTCCTTTATTTGCGATCGTATCGCCTCGACAATATCCTCCTTGGTGGTAATTTCATCTAGATCTCGGATCTCCAACGATACCTCATGGGTTAGCGCCCGAATCTGCGCTTGATCACCGAGCACCTTATTTATTTCCTTTTCATAAACTCCCATGTTTGTCATCTGGGCCTCCTTCAGTTCAAGCAAAATTTCGCCTTTCGCCGTCTTCCTGATCTGTGCAACGTTCTCACCGAGTTCATGTAGAGCATCATTCTTTTTCACAGCTTTAAGTATGTCACTGTATGACATATTTCCAGCACGTGCAATGATTATCGCGTCTGGTCTCGGAGGCGGTGTATAGGTCGCCTTCTTCTTAGGGTTCTGCGTTTTGCGTTTGACCTGCGCCCAGCTCTCTGTTTTCTTTTTATCTTTGGCAGGACTATTATTGCCTCCATCGCTCTTGCTCGTGTTATCAGTCGGCTTTTGCACTTCCTCGTGAGTGGCTCTGTTCCGTGTCAGCTGCTCGTCCTCGCGGGGCCTCTTCGGCGTTGATCCTATAGATGTTAGCCTGAGGGGAACATTTCGTCTATTTTCTTTGCTTTTATTATACTCTTCTCGGGCACGTTCGTGAAGTCGCGTTACTGAACTGAGCAGATCCCTGATTTGGTTGTTGATTGATCGTTACGGTAGTCGCATGGCTTCAGTCAACTTACTAATTGCCTCACCTAATTCTGACATGATATCGGCACTCGATTGCGTCGTTGTAGCCATAGGCGTGCTATCTTGCATCGCAGGTGGCGAAGACTTTGCTCTTACTGGCTTTTCCGCAGTTTTCGGCGACCGCACCAGTCTTGGTGCACGCTTAAAAGGCTCAACTTCGACAGTTTTGCCATCTTCACTCGGTATCGGTGTCTTCTTGGGCGCCTCAGCTCCAGGTATCTTGCTACCACCATCGCAAGGACTTTGAGTACCACTGCACATGGTGATGCCATCTATATTGCTGCTATTGTTTTTGTTGTTTCTCAATTTGTTCTCCATTTACTTTCTGTACCCGCGCATCGTGTGTAGGGGGGCGGGCCGAAATAGACAGGAGCGGGTATACCCTCGGGGACAATGCCCCTACCCCAGTTCCCTGAGGCCTGTCCTTCGCTTTACCGGTTCCGGAAAACACGGACGAACCAGCGCTCGCCCGGAGCAACGCAGGCTACAACTCCTGCGTCCAATACACACTTCCTGACTAAGGCCCGAAGGGGCTGGTTACTGATACCCACCGCGGCTAACACCTCGGCAGAGCAAGCTCACATCACCCTCATCCTCCCAACAGCAGAGAAAGCTGTTGAGGTTCTGAAGGACTCCCAGTGCGCCGCGGAGTATACCGGTCAATTTAACAGCCGCACCTAACATGGTGTACAGACGCTGACCAGGAAGCCGTCCATTATGGAAACCGTCGCGCCTGGGTTTTTTTATAACTCATCATGCCCATGCATGATGAGGGGGACACATAATTCAAAGAGGCGGTGTCGGCTCGCCACTGTCACAGGAATTTCATAGGACTCGCTGGCTTTTATACCGCCTCCTCCATTCCTGCCGCTCATCGTCGGGGATTGCTTATTCGTTTAAACTTATCTCGCAATTAACCTGCTACTACAGGCCGTCCGGCTATCCGCGACCTGCCGACCCCCCCGGAAGTTTAGAGCCCAGCTATAGTACCCGATCCCTTAGGATCAGACCGTCCGTGTGTGTGTGTGTGTGTGTGTGTGTGTATATACACATATATATAGATATATATAGATACACTGTGTATCTATATATACTATAGATATATATATAGATACACTGCACGCAACCGAAGAGGAGTTGCGCAGCACACTTGCTGGTTCGGTCAAATTGACCGACGATGATAGTAGCTCAGCAGATTCATCGTTTATTTGTTTTTGGCACGCATTTCTTGGCATATGCTGCTCCACTTTGGATTAGGATATACATATGTATGTATATATATATATATATACATATGTATATATATATATATATATATATATACATATGTATATATATATATATATATATATATACATATGTATATATATATATATATATACATATATATATATATACCTCCCCAACCAATATCCTAATCCGAGGTGGAGCAGCATATGCGAGAAATGCGTGTCCTGACCTGATTCCAGGTTCCACAGAACCTGGAATCAGGTCAGGAGTCAATGGACTCTTCTGATACTGAGACACGGAGCGAGGATTGTAATAGCGTGATCTCAGAAAAGTCTGGGATCACAGCTATTGACTCAGATCTTGGAAAGCTGGACATCAAACCCGGCTTCGTCAAAATGACGTCCGCTGGGAAAAGACGCTTTAAACAAGCTATGGCTAGTGGCCACTCTAAGGAAAAGGCCCTAGATATTGCAAAGAGCAGCTTCATTGCGAAGAGGGTACGCTCAGAAGAGTCTCATGAAGAAACGCATGATAGGAAAAAGATTAAAACAAGGGAAAGTTGGTAAGCCAACTTTCAGTCATGACTCCAGCACTAGTCGGTTAGGTATCGTCTCTTCCGACTAAGATCACTTACATATACAATTTGATTTACCAGGTAAATCCGATTTTTAAAATGAAGCCTTTAATCCAAAAAGGACAAATTGGAGGTTATATGGGGAACTATTGGAATCATGGGTCAATTCGCTGCTTACAAATATAGGTTCTGTTGATGAACTTGAGGAGGCGGCATATCGAATGAATAATACAATAATTTCATCATATTATGAAAGCAACGTGGTCAAGACACATAATGCGACACGTAAGGTCCCATGGTGGAATGACAAGCGTGCTGATATGCGCCAAACAGCAAGAGCATTTTTTAATCACTGTAAACGCACGAAGGTGTGGGACGATTACAGGCTCGCTCTAACAGATTACAACAAAGAATTTAGAAGATCCATGCGCGAGTTTTGTAGAAAATTTTGCGAGAGCTTAGTCGAATCGCCAAGAGCGCTAGAATTCACAAAGGCTTAAGCAAATAACACTCTTATGGTGTTGCAACTTTAAAGAGACCAGATGGGTCGTATACAAACAATCGAAAGGACACTCTCGAATACTTGCTTCAAGTGCATTTCCCGGGGCATTAAAAGGTCGTATTAGACAGAAGATCTTGGAGTTTGTCCGGGGTAATTTTTACCCTAGACAAAGTTAAATAGGCTCTTGGCTGTAGCTTCAGCAGGGAGTACAAACCATCCATTTAGCGTAAGGTTAATGTGGTATTTATTCCGAAACTGGACAATAGGTCCAGCGAGCTGCCAAAATCATATAGACCTATCAGTCTCACATCATGTCTTTTTAAAACTATGGAAAGAAGATTGGATCTACATATTAGAATAACGATGAATAAAACAACACCTTTTCATTAAACCCAGTTTGAGTACAGTAAAGGGAGCACTTTACTATCTCGTAACAAAGATAGAGAAGCTCAATGTTCTAAGGGAATAGGTTTATACGCTTTCTTAGATATCAAAGATGCCTTTGATAATATTGTTTTTTTTTTGGATATGCTGATGATCTTGCAATCATCATATATGGCAAGTTCGACAGAACAGTCTCCAAAATTTGTATCAAGCCTTAATTTTTATTTCAGAATGTTGTCGCGCAGAAGAGTTATCAACTAACCCGAGCAAAACCATTCTCGTTTCCCTTACAAACAAATTAAAGTTGAACCTCGGTACAATAGCTGTTAAGAGAACCAAAGAACCAATATAAATTATTCCGATGAAATTAAATACCTAGGTGTTGTCCTAGATAAGTGACTAAGTTGGAATTCGCACCTTAAATCAGTGCTTGGGAAAGCTACAAGAGCTATGTGGGCCTGTCTGAGTCTCTTTGGTAGAACATGGGATCTAGACTCCAAAACGATACACCGGTTGTATATAAAGATGGTTCGACCAAAAACCACGTAAGAAACCGCTAAGAATTTATTTACGAGTTTTCAAAGGCAAGCTTGCTTTGCAATTACGGGTGCCATGCGAAACTGTCCGACATCTGCTATTGAAGCGATAATAGGATTATCCCCTCTGCACATTTTCGTAAGGATATCTGCCGTTAGAAGTACGATGAAGACGCAAATCTTGTCAACAAAACAACTTCATGACTTTGGTTATAAATATGAATATCCTAAGTGATACACCAGATCAAGATTTTATCTGCTCAGTAACAGATTATATGATCACTAAGCGACACTTTGATCATAATTTTGAGAACATTATCTCAGACCGTGAGGAATGGGACATTGGAGGGCCTTGGGTCGGTCCTAGAAGCATAGAATGGTTCACTGACGGGTCAAAAACAATAGTGGAGTTGGTGAAGGGGTCTATGGACCCAACACCAAAATTTCAGAGTCAATGGGCGAGTGACCTAACATCTTTCAGGCCGAAATTTAAGTAATTTCGATCTTCGCGAAGTAAATCTGGAAAGAGGCATCAAAGGCACACACATAGCTATCTATTCAGATAGTCAAGCTGCATTTAAAGTAATAGCGTCTTATCCTTTGAAGTCGAAGCTAGAGGAGGAATGTATTAATAACATCCAATCCCTAGGTACAACAAATAAGGTTTTACTCTTTTTACACCCATGCAATTAAATGCAATTTAATGCAATTTAGCCAGTAAGCAATTAAAATTTTGAAGGAAAATAATGTATTTGATAATGATAAAAGACCCTTTAAAAATAAATAGAATCAAAGAAACTCATTTCCAAAAGTCACAAATTGTTCGAATGCGAATAGAACAAATAATAATAAATACAAACAGTTTGCAACACCTCATAGAAACCAGTTATGGCACTACCCCTACCCTAACGATTACAACGCAATTGGGCCTTTATTCAATAATTTTTATAATCCTAATCCAAATTGGTAAATCAATAGAGCAGCACAACTGGTCCCGCGACTAAATTTTGCCCCACAGTTAACTTATACTAAAACTACACTAACAGAAACCTAAATAATGCATATGGAAAAAACTCACAGCAAGTTAGAAGACAAAATGGAGTTAATTCGAACCAATCTAGAATTAGGCGCTTTGGACCTCCCCAACCAATGGAACAAGGTCCGTCTAATTTTTAATTAGGAGCCTCGGAGGACTACCCACAATCGAATTAGAAATATATAATAAACCCATTAAATTCCCTGTAGACACGTGTTCATCTGTTGGTCTAGTAAAACCAAAAAATAATCAATAATGAAACCATTCAGGTAAAACTTATAATACTAACCACAGCTACAGGTAAAGTCCTGCTAAGTAATATTCAAGAAATTTTTGGCCATAATTGAGAGCACAAATTAACATTTTACGTACACTTAGCAGAAAAAGTGTACATACAAGAAGTAAACAACTTCTTGCACTAAATACCAATAAGGAAACAATTTTTCTCAAAAGAAGTTATTTTTTATTTAAAAGTTATAATACTATGTTTACTTTAAGTTTAACAAAACTGCTAACTGCCGTGGTCGCTTAGCGCGCAGGAAGCCGTTTATTTCGCTTATAAACGGACAAAAACGAATTTCTTTTGCCAAACAATATATAAATAAGCCCCCAGAGTTCTGGGAGAAGGTACTATTCTCAGATGAGAGCAAGTTTTGCCTATTTGGTATTAAAGGACGTCAGCTTGTGTGGCGGAAACTATGCACAGCGCAAAATCTTGTGGGCACGGTTAAACATGGCGAAGGTGGTATTATGATGTGAAGATGTATGGCTGCCAATGGAGTCGGCAATTTGGTGTTCATTGAGTCAATTATGGATCAGAGGGGTTATTTAAATATTTTAAAAGAAAATTTGAAGCAGAGTGCTGAAAATCTCGGCCTGGGTTCTGGCTGGCACTATCAACAGGATAACAACCCGAAGCACACTGCCCATAATGTGAAGCTTTGGATATTATATAATGTTCCGCATCAGTGCAAGACCCCTCCACAATCACCTGACCTTAATCCTATTGAACATTTGTGGGATGTGCTTGAGCGCAGGATAAGGCAGCACACCATCACCTCCAAGCAAATGCTTAAATATGTGATTTTAGATGAGTGGCACAAAATTTCAACGGAGGACACTTCCAAGTTAGTCAGGTCTATGCCAAACCGATCGCAAGAAGTCCTAAAATGGAAAGGCTACCCAACCAGCTACTAATCTTTTCAAAAACTCACAAAAAAAACAATAATTTATCATATAATCTTATCTTT
Organism: Megamerina dolium; assembly: GCA_963854835.1. Classification (NCBI taxonomy): domain Eukaryota; kingdom Metazoa; phylum Arthropoda; class Insecta; order Diptera; family Megamerinidae; genus Megamerina; species Megamerina dolium. The sequence continues at coordinate 16,074,516 of OY978530.1, read as the reverse complement.
GTAGGTAGACTTTTTCTGACCAATTAACAGGTGCTTTTGAATTCTTTTATTTCTCATAATTTTTCTGTACATTATAATTTAATGTATTTAGGCTTAAGGTGTACATAATACTCTAACATTTAAATAAAAAATAATTTCTTTTGAGAAAAATTATTTCCTTATTGGTATTTAGTGCAGCGAAGAATTGTTTACTTCTTGTACGTACACTTTTTCTGCTAAGTGTATATAATCTTTCCGATAATTATGATGGACTGATAGGTTTTGGTACACTTCAACAACTTAATACTAAAATCGACTTAGAGAATAACACTATAATTCTAAATGGAATTTTTTATAAATTTTCTAATAATAAACCTAGAGTTCTAATAATGATAGAAGAGATTTTAAAGAAAATAAATTTCGGCTTGACGAGTTAAATTCAAAAGAATCGGATATTAAGAAACGGTTTTTAGATTAACATAAGAATCTTTTCTGTACAGAGGGAGAAAAGCTCACCTTTACTTATAAAATAAAACATAAGATAAAGACCATTCATGAAGACCCAATCTACGTCAAGTCCTACAGGTATCCGAAAGTACATAAGGTGGAAGTGGATACTATGGATAAAAATATCGAACAAAGAGTTTGTGTGAAATTTTGTGTTTCAAACGAAAATTCTTGTGCCAAAACGTTGGAAATGTTGAAAAAAAAACATTTGGTGATTCCACCATGTCGAAAACCCAAGTTTATGATTGGTATAAATCATTCAAAGAGGGGAGAGAAGAAATCGCAACGCACACAAAAGGTTGACTTGTTCCTAATGACGCCGTAACCAAAGTAAATGACACATAGTAATAAAAATTCACAGAATAGTGGCTGACAGTTGTGCCAACCTGGGAAAAAAATTTTTTTGAAATATTCTCAGAGGGAAAATTAAATTCTCATCTTAAATTGAAAACGTACAAAATACAGCTTGTGCAAGAACAAGTCATCGAAAATTGGACTCAACGGATGGACCATCTGCGACGTAGCCGCGGCCAACATTTGAAAGACATAATCTTCAAAAAATAAATGCCAAAGAATGTCCTTTCAAATGATAATAAACATTCCCCATTCAATTTGAATTTTCTGTATATATATATATATATATATATATATATATATATATATATATATATATATATAATATACATTCTGTCAAATAAGTACCCGCAAATTCTCATTTTTAATTTTCCCTGTTAGAATATTATATATATATATATATATATATATATATATATATATATATATATATATATATATATATATATATATATATATATATATATATATATATGTGTGTGTGTGTGTGTGTGTGTTTGTGTGTATATATATATATATGCTTTAGCCGGGGATTGAACCCACGACCTACAGATGAAAAAGCCAACGCACTATCCCACTGAGCTACGGCACCCATTTTAATTCTTATAAATCATTATAAGCATTTGGGAATAGCATCTGTAGCAGCAGCAACATTAGCAACAGTATACTAGTTGAAGATTTTCTTGAATGACCCAACGTCAATGAAAGTGCTATAATTTTATCATATTACGTATGAGGTAACGTTATTAGCGAGTCTTCCTCTCGTTCACTCTCTCTTACTCTCTATCTCTCTCTGTCTCTCTCTCTCTAACACTTATTATTGCATTTTTGAAGCATTAAGCTATTGCAGAAGCAAAAGAGGCAGCAAAATTAATTAAATGTTGATAAATATAGGAAACAATAACAAAACTCAAAAAGAAAATTTCATGAAAAATAGCTGAGAAAAAACACACGCAAAAACCTATGATTTCCCAAAAAATAAGGGCTGCTGTTTAATAAAAGGACAGAGAAGAGGGTGAAGCATTATGAGCAGCGACAGCAATGGTATGGGCATCACCAGCATTACCGTCGATATTCAAAAAGGAATAACTTGGGCGGAGCAACGTGCTTGTAACATTTGAAGTAAGAGTGTGTGGCGATGAGCATTTGTGAGTGTACTTCAATGATGGGTTTTATAATGAGGTAAGCTGTAGTATCATAAAGTATTGCTGCGATGGGTGCGTGTGTAAAGAACGAATGCTGTTGCTTTCACACGACCAAGCGAAATCAGAAATTCATATACGACATACGCTAAGATAAATGGTATGTTGGTTGGTGGTAGTGGTGTTGCGCTGCTTTCTTTATCACTTGGCTTCATCTCGTATGTAGTTCTACTCATAATGTCGTTACAATCATGGATGAATATATGTCGGTGTATGCTGGAGAGTCCTGGTAAGGGGTGATTTAGCAAAAAAGAATGGGATGCGCCATTTGTTAAATCTTGAGTGGTTGTATTGTATTTAAAGTCCTTCATTTAATTTCTTTGATGTTCTTCTTTTTTCCACTTTTCACTTCTTTTTTTCATTTGTATATATTGTTGTTGTTGTTTTATAGTATTTCAAAGATCGCATGTACATATGAATATTCATTAGTGCTGGTGAAATTTTGTTCCATGAATTGAATTGTAAAACAAGAAACTATTAACAATTTTAAGAACATTGATCCAAGTAACCATAAGTATAAAATCGAATTTAACACAAATTTATTTTAGACCCATAGTTTCTTGGACAAATATACATACCTAGAATTGGTGGTTGTTTCCTCTTTTGTTCTTCGATTTGTTCGGTTTTCGCTGTACCAATTTGACCCGCCCTAATATACGTGAATTGGTCAATTCCAGTGTTTTAAGAATGGATTCCAACAATATGGACATCAAAATTAAAATATTTCTTGAAACTTTTTATCAGAATATAACATGATATATGTCTTTCCCACAAAAAATTTTCTAAAGTAATTTACATCGACAACAAATCTTCCCTAACATATCAACCATTTTGCACGATATTAAAGTCCGAACAATTTCCTTTCCAACAGCATATATAAAGTTGATTTTTTTCAAAATACATTTTATACGAGTATATGTGAACGGAAAACTTTTCAGTATCTTGCATTTAAATCCCTTCTGTATCCAACGCTAGTTTTGGCCAAGAGTATTTTGTCTATATTTTAAGGATATATATAATATATGTTATGTAGTATAATATATGTTATATAGTATAATATAAGTCAGGTATTAGAAGTATTAGAAGTACAGAAGAACATTTTGTTTGAAAAGGCCCCCATGCCTTTCTTTAACAACGGATTTTCAAATTAATTTTCCAATAATATTTGGCATTCAAGTTTTTATTTTCTATTTTTGAATACAATTTAATTTAGGTTTTTATTTTTTACTTTTAGTACAATATTTTTTTTTGTGAATTCTTTTAAATTATAGAAATGCATTAAAAAAGTTTTATTTTGTTAAATTTTATTTGATTCTTTTTAATGGCACATATAATAAATAAGTACATAAGTATAAGTATGTATATAATAAAAAGTACCTTTTTTTTGAGTAATTCAAGTTAACGTATAAAAGTTGCGAACTATATATTTACACAGATTTTTTTCATATTTTCAATAACACAGTTAATTACGTCTTTTTTATAGTTTTTACATCACGTTTATAAATTATGTTCATATGATTTTATTAATGTAACATAAATCGGATTTCCCCAAATTCGAATCCCTTTATATCAGCCAACGGCTGAAACATATTCCAGGTATATGAAGAGGTAATGTCCCATGAGCTAACAAGTCGGAAAATATAACTAAATTGTTTATTTATGATGAAAGGGTAATTTATGAGTTGTAAAACTATGTATAAAACTGTCACATAGCTACATTCTGGGAAATTTTTACTTCATTATATTAAATAGGTTCGGAGAAATTGGAACCTTAAGGTGAAAATTTGTTGTTTTATTTAAACAATAAACGAAGGGGTGAAATTATTTAAAACCAAGAATATGTATTGTCACAAAGAAGGCACTCATTTCATTATTTTCTGAGTATTATAAGATAGTTTATTTATCGTTGCAAAAAACCCTTCATAACAAAGTTTAAGAAAGCAAAAAAGAAAGAAGCTTAGCTTTATTTAATTTTATCGTGTAAAACAAATAGGATTTTCCCAAATTCAAACATTTCAACCAAAATTCCTGTCACTAAAGCTGATTTTACCCCTGTCGGTTTGCGGACAAACTCAAACAAAAGACTTTCCCTTTATACCAGCCTACGCCTAAACATTGACCAGGTATGTGAACAATCCGGGAAATATAATTAAATTGTTTATATATGAGGAAATAAATTGTTGTTAAATTGTTAAATTTAAATTTAAAGATATTGTATATACGAATTTGACAAATTCATATTTGAAAACATTGTTTAAATATTTGTTACATTTCTTTATTTAGCAATTATAATAAAAATTTGTATTTTAGTGTAAAGAATTTAATATCGAAAAGATTTTTCTTTCGAACGGTACCCATCTGTCGGCCAGCAATTGGCAATTCTTCCGTCAGTAATAATTTTCTATGGAAAAGCTTCTAAAAGAACGCTGTGAGAAAGCTCATAAAAGGTGATGTCACAAGAGGTTCGAAACCGGCTAAAATAAGTAGGTCCCTTCTAATACTGTCCTAAATTTAACACGACAACAGTAATGGAAGAGAAGCCCGACTAAAGAACCCTTCGGTGCTTATAAGAACCACATATTTATTTGATAGTTCAATTTTTTTAATAGTTGGAAGATTTGCATGTAAAGTTTCTACATATAATGTTTTTACATGTAATTGCCAACAGATCTCTCTTAATTAAACGTTTTCTATTTTGTTTTCCTGTAAGTTTTACGAATAAAAATACATATATTCAATTACTAGAATAAAAAACGAAGATTTTGCTCAAATGAGACGTCAAATATAATGTAGATGGTAGGAAGCATTAAATGATTATTGGCAAATTCAACACAAATACAACTCAGACACACACTAGTTTGTATATGTAATATTTAGTAAGTGCATATAAATATAAAGCTATCGATCTGAAACTTAATGCTTAAGGTTCGTTTTTGCAAAGAACTAAAATGTATATCTGGAAATGGGCGGAATTGTATGAAAACTTCTCCTACTTCCTATTCAAAAGTGTGATTTGTTTTTCAACCGATCCCGCCCATTTTCGAGTAAGTCCATTTATTGGAAAATTCAATTGTATACATTGAGTTTCAGCTTCATAAGTTTATACTTTTGGGTTTAAAATGTGAAAACATGTATGCGATAAAATATTCTTGTCTAAGAGGTAGCCTTGATTTTCTGTTGATTGAGTCCATTTCCAAATAGACCCCTTTCCGCGATTTTATCGTATGTGCAATTTTTTTTAAATTGACTTTGTGATAAAAATTTATTCTGCATCCCACAACGCATCACCTGGTAAAATATTAGAGCTCCCTATAATTACGCCAAAAATTGACGGTATATTTTATCGTATGTTACAATGCATTTCATTTTTGAAGGCGAAATTAACGTATGTGACATATAAAAATATTTTGTACACAGTAGTTGCGTGAAAAATGAAAAATGTCTCTTTTCGAAAGAAATAAGGTTTTCGAATGGTGTGCAAATAATATTATATGGATAAATCGTTTTCGAGGTTTTTGCCAGTGGAAAACTGTGGAAAAAACACGTTTTTCGCGAATATCTCGAAAAAGCTTCTTTGGAGAAATGAATGAGAGTAAATTTATTTTTCAGCAACTTAAGCTTAATATACTTACTTTTTTTGAGGTACTCGCAAAAGAGGAAAAAATTGTTGAATAGTGTTATTGAATAAGGATTCTTAAATATTGCTGTGAAATTGCACGTTTTTTTGTGCGATATATCGATATTTAAAAATGTTTCAATTTCGCCAATTCGATATATCGAAAAGCGATAATTTGAAAAATACCACCTACCTGTCAACAATAATTAAGTATTTAAATTTTCTAAAACAGCCGTAATAGGTCTGAAGTCGGCTTCGTAGTAAACAGTGTTTTAGCATTTAAATCCCATTTGTGTGACTATGCTTCAAATAAATAAGCCTAATATCTCCGAATTTGGATTCGCCATCATCAGTATTTTAGCAATAATACCTCTTTTGCGTTGGCGTTCTTCGAAAATATAAACCTCGTTATCTCTCGTGCAACATCCTTGTCCATACAACCTCTCTTGACACCCTTTGTCCATACAATTATAGTCGAGGTGTACGGTGTGATAGTTAATAGTGCCTGTAAATGTATGCGCGTGTGTTATTGTGAGGTGATATGTGAGACATTCCAGGTAAAGTAGATACGCAGCTTAGGTGAAAATTTTGGAAATTGCATTGAAAAGATATGACATGTTATGTTTCTATATGAATTGTAGTATTTACTGTTTATCATTTTTATTTTATTTAAACAATATTAAAAGCAAAAAGGTTAAAAATAAAGGAATAAAGTCAATAAAATACAGAAAGCTAAAAAATAAAAAAATAAAATACTTAGAAGAAACTTATTCGCAATTTCTTCATATTTGGTTTGCGATGTTATGCTGAGCACACACAGGATTATTGCATTTCTCGCACTTCTGCCGTGTTTTCCATGTTGTGTACAACATGGAAAACAACTTGCAACAGCCTTTCACTGTAGATGTGGCTAATGACGCCGAAGTTGAAGGTATAGTTGTTTTCAACATCAATTATCCTCCCATCATGTCAGTGATTGCATATATTTTGACCACTTGGGCCATGATGTTTGGGTTATTTTTCGACGGTCTAGTTCTACGTTTTATTTTACAATTCACTGTGGAAAGGAATAATATGCATTTATTTCTTGTTGGTACATAACTGACCTTTGAAATTGTCGTACCGTTGTTATCAGCATTGTGGAAGCCAAATATGGATAAATGTAGGAACGTTTAGCCTATTCTTCCTTAAAGTTTCAACATGTGTTAAGCCGTTGGACATGAAACCTATACGAAGTTAAAGCGATGTAAACAAATTATCACTGACAACTGTTCGACCGGTATTATAATTTGTTTGTTGTTGAGCTTCTAGAAGTTTTCCGGTGTAAAGTTTTCCTTCTAATGAGAACCCAGTAATCGCATCGCACACCCAAAATAATTCTATTTCATATTTTGACGGTGTAAAAAAAAGATACTGTGAAATGAAGGAAGGAGGGAAGAATTGTGATCTAAAATACACATATATTCAAAAATATTCATAGAGGATATCATGTAGTTTCAGCTCTGCAGGTGCATAAATAGTATTAACATTTTGTGTCCAAAGTCAAGAGCTGTTAATCGATCACAGTTAATCCGAACTCGGTTTCGCGATGACATAATTTATATTTTACAGCTCTTTAGCGTGAATTTAATTTCAATTTATTTATTAATTAATAAATTATAAATTTATAAAGTATGATCTTAAAATAAATCCGTATTATACCATATAAAGTTATTTTTATGTGCTGTATATTAAGTAGATTGCTCCCCATGCAAAAGAAAAGTTTCAAAATTTCTCCCCTGGTTTGAAAGATTATGTTCAAAGGTTCTTAACTATATAACTTTTTTATTAGTCTTTTAGAACATGCAAAAGGTTTTCTTATTATTTTCCATTTTAAAATTAACCTTTAAGGGTTAACCACTTAAGAACCACTGTAAAATCACTTTTTATCTTCCAATTCAGAAAAGAACCAACCAACTGTGTACCAACTGCCAGAAATATGGACACACTAAAACCTTTTGCGCAAGGCAACCCATATGTGTAAAATATGCTGTATGCTATAAAACAATTAATTGTCCAATTAAAGAAAAGAGCTCCGATGTCAAATGCGCACTTGTATACAGATTGAATATTAAACGATTTCCAGCATTGAGAGAAAAAAAGTACAACAATCATTTAATGTTGTTCTACCTCAATCGTCTAATAATACCAATAATATACAAAGCATCAATAATAGTCACATAAAACATTTGCTGAAACAATAGCATCTAATCCCGATATACCCAATAATAGAAAAAAACTCAACCCCGCACAAAGATTACTATACTGAGAGACATGGTTAAACAGCTAACTCTACAAATAACAAACAGGATGAATGTTATTTCAATATTAGTTGAAAAACTTGATTATAATGAATAATAAATTAATAATAATAATTAACAATAAACAACTCCCTCAGCTCAAACTATATCTTATAGAAAACCCCAGAGACATAGCCTTAATTCCTGAAACTCATTTCAGAGAATATCAAAATTACAAATTATTCCATTTTTAATACTTATCATCCTGATAATAAAGCTCATGGTAGAACTGCAATAATTAAAAAAACCAATATAAAATGTAATGAAAATGATAATTATCAAACTGAAAATATACAAGCAACATATATCGAATTAAATGATGAATACGGTCAATTAGTGATATCAGCTGTATACTGCCCATCAAAGTATAATAATAATAAGCAGTCATATCTACAATTTTTGAAATCTCTCGAGCAAAGATTTATTGTTGGAGGCGAATTCAATGCCAACAATATTGCGAGATCGAGAATCACAAACACAAAAGGAGTGCATCTGCATAATGCATTAAGTGATTGCAGCTCTCAATTTCTTAGCACGAGTGAACCTACATATTGGCCTGTTGATACGATGAAACAACCCGATGTGACCGACTTCTTTATTACAAAAAATATTAGCATGCAAATGTTAAAAATGCAAAATTGTACAGATTTGTCTTCAGATCATTCCCCAATTCCCCGAGGATGCAAGCCGGAAAAAGTAGTTTTGCAGAGCAAATATATATAACTGTAATGATCAAGCATGCTAGACCACATACAAAGAAATGTTTGAAAAAGAACTGCTTCGAACTTTTCCCTAAACACGGCAGATGAAATGTGCGGTGGCACATTTAAATGAAGTGTTATTCTAACAATAAATTTTTTTTTCAAAAACCTATTTTTGACCGATTATGACCTATATCAGGTGTACAAGCTTAAATCTGCTGCTTTTTTTCATACAAAGCCAAAAATTAATTTATTCAAATTATTTGCCCTCACTACCTATACATTTTTCCCATCTCTCGGGCAATTTGTGTATACCATGCCAAAAGAATTCCTCATTTTTCGAGGCAAACCATTCGTCAAGCTATTTTCCGAAGTCTTCATACGAACCGAAGTGCTGTTCTGCGAGCGCGTGACCCATCGACGAAAACAGGTGATAGTCAGAAGGGGCCAGGTCTGGTGAATAAGCGGGATGAGGTAGCAACTCCCAATTGAGAGTGTCCAAGTAGTTTTGGACCAGTTTTGACGTGTGCGATGGGGCGTTGCCGTGGAGAAAAATCAGCTTCTCATGTCTTTGTTCATAACCAGGCTTTAATATTTTTAATATTAATACTTTGTCATTAAGTGTATACGGAAAAACTAGTAAGACAAAGGAGAATTATAATGATAAATGTAAATAAAATAATTTAAAGAAAATTGGTATAATATAATATAGTAATAATTACCACTTTCTTCTAATTCGATAAATACAACATTATTTATGTAAAATGTTGTTTTCCGGGAATAAAAAATATACCGATACATTTTTCTAAGCCCCGTTATTTCAAAATATAACAATTCTTGGGAATTGCTGTGAAAGATTTGGTTTTGTTAATTCAGTTTTTAAAATGTCAAAAAATCTCCAAGCTATGATGGTAGGTATGTACGTAGGGGGTAGTCGCCCGAACAGGCACACTTAGGCCAACATAGGCCCCTTGAGATCATGTGGTAAGTCTCTTTACCTAATCCGCTAACTCGAACCATTTTGAGCTTTAAATAAAGTATGTAAGATCCCTCACGTTTACTGTTGAAAGCCTTGTGAGGCTATCTAAGTTGTAAAATCCCAGATGTGTAGGATTGACTCACCTTCTTGCTCGTTTCTGAAGCTTCTGAAAAAGTCATACGTTAGGTGGCCTAATACTATCTTCCTAGTGCCAAGAACGCAGTGGCCTGTAATTACTCCCGTCGTGACCACCAACTCGCTTCTGTTTAGATTGTGCAGACTTTTTGTGCGGTTCCAGTCTAGCTAAGGTCAACTCTGTTGCGCGGTCTTGTCGTGGTAGAGTGTGTCCAGAGGCCATTTGTCTCATCTGCCATACTCCCCTTTATTGTTAGCTTACTGTTAACAATATTTTGCCCAATGGAGTGTCAATGCTTGCAAAGTCAGGGTGGAGTTCTAGATTCGTGCCATTTCTGGCTACTTTAAAAAACGTTGAAAAAATAGAATGTTACGTACACTAACAGAAAGATGAGCCACGTTCCTGTAACGTTCAACAATGAAGTCATAAAAAAGCAGCAAAAGCAAAATATCCTGGTATAATAATTGATCAAAAGCTCACATGGAGAGATCATATTAAACAAAAATGAATTGAATCAAATTTTAGATTTGGCCAACTGGCTAATAATAAAAACTTTGACACTTTCCATAGAAATGAAACTACTAATTCATAAAGTTGTGATTGTTCCAATATGGAAGTATGGAATAGAAGTATGGGGCATCGAGTGTAATACACACATCAAAAATTACCGAACTAAGAAATCTTCCTACAATGGAAACGTAGTATTATAAACATTACATATTTACTAGTTACGTAATCCAATATTATTTAGCTTAAAATTTTAAGCTAGTTATATACATATATTTAGCTTTAATATTATATAATGTAATTATTGAATAATGATTTAATGTTACTTAAATCTATCCATTGTCAGTTATAAAAAAAAAAATTCCGCTTGGCAGTTGTAATAACACATGGATGAAAGAAAAGAGAAAATAAAGCATATAATTTTCAATATTGAAGTCACACTTTAACTGGAAATCTAACTTTAAATCAAATTTGCATTAAGGATCTCCCTATAGAAAACAGTTTTTTAATGAGGCGAATAAATTGAAAGCCTTAAATTAGTGTGGGACTTCAGTACACTAAAACCGCCTCTATGTCCGATTATTTAACTATTAGAAATATCAGTCACTTGGTCGGAAAAAAAATTGAGGGAAAGTTACTCATATATCATATTGTACTAATAGTCCATTCCAGTCCATGTAATGTCCGTATTCGCATTGCAAAATGACTTTAAATAAGCAATTAATCCACAAATTACACTAAATCCTGATGAGATTGAAGTTTTTTATAACACAGATGGCAGTTGCAATTTGCCAGTGGCCCTATCATACACACCTGCTCTTTTCAAATGATTATCGGTTTTTTCACTATAATTTGTGTAGGTGCTGGAAAACGATTCAATTCAACGATGTTGGACTTTTGATGATCGATCGCAGCAAACAACGGGTATTAAGAAACTATCCGTACAATATAAACTGCCAGAATATACCAGAATGGGATTAAAGCGAACCCAAATTCCGGCCCAAATAATGTAACTATGTAACTATGTAATGCAACTATCGGCAGTTTAGTTGCGATATTTTTACCTCCCTACTGTGTTATTGGTGTATTAACCAGCATAATAATCGACATTAATCCAGATCATTCTGAAAGAACTGAATTGTTCGAAAAATAATAAAAAAATTTATATTGTTTTTATATTATTTTGCTTAATCCTGATTAATTTTGATTATGTTGATTATATATATTTTTTATGTGTTTTTTGTCTTGGTTATTTTTTATTTAGAATATTTAGATTAGTCTTGATTATTTGTACTATTGTACAAATAATCAAAAGTGTATCCTCTCTTTGAGAGGCCAGAAAGGCCCATTGTGATACCACCAAGCTTCTCTTTCAATACTGTCATGCGTATTAAATTTGAACATTTCATTAGAAGGGATCTACTTATATTAGCCGGTTCCGAACGGCAGAACTCTTGTGACATCACGGCACCCACTTTACTTTTCATAGGGTTGTCCATGAATTTTTTTTTAAAAATCATTTAGACTAAAATTTTTGTCCTAATTTATTCATAACACTTCTAGAATCTCTGCAATAAAATTCTGATAATCACGACGATATTTTTCCATTTCTGTAAAGAAAGGACATTTATCCTTTAATTTCGATTAATTAAAGGATTTAGATAGTTTTGAATTGAGGTGTGTGAATGGAAACGATAATTTGGAAGAAGAAATTTCCGAACTACCGCTCTTATAATGTTAAGTGTCTTACCAAGGAATGTTTAAATTTATATTAAATAATGACCGAAGGCAATTTGTCACAAAATTTGATTGAAGCCGTTCAGGATTTCTCTGCAGATGATGACACTACAGATCCAAATTATGTTCCCAAAATATTACAATACAATGAAAAAGGAAAACACAAGAACAACTTGTCAATGTTGCAAAGGAGATCCAACTTGGTAACAATGATGAATATTCATCAAAAAGTATTTTCAACAGTGAATTGTATTCTGTAGTGTATTGTGCTACACTAGACGATTTTCATAAATTCAACTAAATTGAAAAACTCAAATGCAATATAATCTAAGAAAAAAAATACTACAAATAATCAAAATAAATCAGAAATACTTAAAAAATCATGAAATTAAAAATAAATGAAAAATAATTCCAAATAATCTAAAATAATATAGATTTCTTATATAATATATATAATATATATAATATATATAATTCATATAATATATATAATTTATTTATAATTCAGATTTTGTTCATTAATCGGTAATAATCGCTACTATTTTATTTTTTTAATCATAGAATACGTAAAACTAGATAATTAATGATTAATTAATGATTAAAAAATTGAATCGTAATGATTATTAATATTAATTCGAAATTAAAAACCCTGGCTCGAAATGACAATAATTATATATATAGTCGTAAATGATTTAACAAAGATTCTTCTCATTTGGCATTTAAAGCTATTTTAAATTTTTATTTTGATTATTTCGTGATCGGATATTTGAAATTAATCCATTACTTCACAAGAAACATCTGCTGAATTAGCAAAAAGTAAATCAATGGTATTTGATCATTCTGTAATGCTAGTACCAAAATTAACTTCCTTGTAATAATTCTTACTATTTGTTGTTTGCACTTTCTTAGGATTATTTTTATTTTCAATGTATCTTCTGTATGCTAGGCAATCTCTATTGAAAGGATAATGATTGATGTCGACATATCATAACTATTTCTGAACTAATACAACTATTAACACACTTAATACACGTAACCTTAAAATGCGGTCGTTTTTGCTTTACATATACGTCGAATCGATCCGACAGCTCTTCATAATATACGCCGGTTGTTTTACCGTTTCTAAGGTAATCGAAGTGAATGATACCAACAAAATGTTTTTTTTGCCAAAAATGTGTTCCTTATTTCAATTAGGGACTTATGATTCACCTTATATGTTTTTTATTCGCTAAAAATCCGGCTTGGATCGGAAATTAAAAAGGGTTTCTACATATAAAAAATATGTCAATATAAATTTATAAACTACATATTTTTTTGTCAACATATGTTTATTTCATGGTGTTTTCTTTTCTCGAAAAGAATTTAGCCTTCAAAGTAGTAGATAATAAGATAATATAAATTTTTCTGAATATATTTGGTATAATCATTATTTTAGAGGTTTGGTGCACTGCGACCTAATAGGTTTATTATGCCCTCATTGTGTACTTAGAATATGTCTCTTAGTCCAACATCCAATGGTAAGTTCAATATAGATCCCAGCTTACTGGATTTCAACAGATTTGTTTGTGGTTTTCATAGGTGCTGGTCATGTTCCCAACTCGTGCTTGGCAGTTTCATCCTCCTTCCTGCAGTATCGACGGTTTCCATTCAAAAATATTCCCAGTTTGGTTAGGTGATAATTCAACTTACAGTGTTCTGTGAGTATATACATAATGATTTTTAGATTATTCTTAGTTAAATTAATGCATTCCTCAAATCGTTTTAGATTGTAAGTCACTGAAAGTAGCTTGGAATAGGACAACCTGATAAATATTCCCAATATAATCGACTTTCTGATTCTTCTTTTTTCTTTATGAGTATGGACAAGGCTACCTTATCCGGCCCACAAAAGTATCCTTGCGAACTTCTATGTCAACTCAATTCCTCTAACTCCAATGTGTTCTGGAACGCAAACAGTCCACATCTGATTACATTGACCCAGTTCATTTAGCCTGTCAAGGCAACCGAGTTCAACAACACTTTCCTTTCATCAAATGCGGCCTTTTTTCTTTAATTTCATCACTTATACGTTGCAACAAATTAGCATAATGCAGTTGATTGTTTTTCCTTTTTGTACACAATCAATAAAAAATTATCCCACGTGCATCCCAAAAAATAGACTCCTTAACCTTGCCTGCATAATGGAACTGTCTTCGCCTTCTTTACACACGATTCTCCCCTTTCAGTCCACTGTTTTGACTGCTCCTAAGTCTCAGGTGTGATGTGGTGGACCCACGTCTCATCCATCGTTACGAATCGATGCAAAAACTCAGCTTTATAGCTTAATATCAGCCTGTCAGGATTGCAATCCTTCTGTTACAGTATTTCCGTATGAGGTTGAAGTGGGCACTTCTGTCAATAGCCGAAAGGCTCCGAGTATTCTAACCCCAGCCCAACCACTCCTGCTCCGGCGAATTCTTCGGTTAAGGATCCTGTATGTTTTAGATATCTCGTACCTTCCCATTTGTTTTTGTTACTAAGTGGAGTTTTGAATCACATAGTAAATCACTCAATATATCATTCCGGATACATTGAGTCCCTCTGCATTGCGATTTTAGGCTATTATTTTGCTGGAATATCATACTCCTTGAGATTTATTTAGCCACCTAGTCCACTATTGATAGTACTCATCCTTAGGATAGCCCTTGTGCTCTGGACTGGATGTATATATGAAGAGGTGAAAGTTTTAAAATGACTTCTAATAAGATGTTGGACATATGTGAACAGTTCCTGTTATAGATATACATGCTAGTTCTTAATTCCTGCCAAGTTTAGTTTAACGGTTTGTAGCCTTGTGCAATTTTACCAAACGATAGCTTCGCAAGCCATCGTGGATCTAACGATTACACTGTAGATCCATGTCAGTATCTTAGTTGTACAACCTCAACTTTTCTCTGTATGAATTTACAAATCATAAATATCCTACATAACTGATTTACTGATGTAAACTAATGTAAAAAGTTTAATGTGTTATTTTTAAATGGTGTAACGCTATCATTGAGATGTACGTAATCGAAATTGTATGAAACTACATACAAATTTATGAAGATTTAGACCCGACAATCAGTTGAAGTTGACTTTGCTATTTTATGTTAAAACGTGGTTTCAGCTTTTTTTGTTGTTTGTATCAATTATAATCTTATAACTTTTTTATATTTTGTTCAGTGTTTTATCCTAATCATGCTCGACCCCTGTGGTGGTTTATGCAACATTATAGTCTAGAAATATTGCAACGAGCAATAATAAAGATATTGCAAGTGTTTTTCAAGGTAAGATGGTCTAGAAATTATGCAGACATTTGCAGGTTTTGAAATTACTTTTGTTTTGTAGTTTCATTTATGGTCTCAATATTAGATAACAACAAAAGTGCCCTTACGTGCCCCGTCAATTTATTATTTTTATTTTCAGTATTGATTCATTTAGAGTTATTCGAGAAATGTTTTTATGTAAGCATCTGAAAAAAGAGATGGCTTACCATGAGATGATTTAATATGTCTTGGTGAAAAATTATATTTCCGTTCAAGTTCTCAAGCCAAATTTGAAAAAATGTATTAAAAAATTCCATCTACTCTGGAAAGCTTGTTGACTTGAATGTCGATATCAAAATTCTATGGCAAAATCCCGTCCCATAATCGAAAAAGTTTTGTAGGCCCATAAAATTTAAATTTTCTAAAGAAACTCCTGAAACGA
Source organism: Megamerina dolium (assembly GCA_963854835.1). Lineage (NCBI taxonomy): Eukaryota > Metazoa > Arthropoda > Insecta > Diptera > Megamerinidae > Megamerina > Megamerina dolium. Next base: position 16,058,730 of record OY978530.1, on the reverse strand, counting down.
CATTAAGTGAAACACGAAATAAATGATTTACATGATTATTCATGCTACATATGTAAGACTACCCCGAAGGAATTGAATAATCTACAAAATGTGAATATGAAAACACATATAATAGACAATCTTGATTATGTACTATCTAGTCTACATTTTTGGATACTCAAATTAGAGAATTGCCTCTATATAGGTCATAGAATGGAAATTAAGTGTTGACAGTCAAAAAAATATATTAAAAGTAAAAAAAAAAAAAATGAAACTTATTATTGATCGCAGTAAAGAACTAGGTGTTCTAGTTGCCCAGCTTAAGCCTGAATATGGGACAACAAATCAAGTAACACTGGGATCATTTTTCTCCGTCATGCTGATAAAGCAGCCGATGTAACCGGTGTCGACAAAATAATAATATAGAGATTTCATGTTATATTTTAAACAATACCGATTGGTTATGCGGCATGATACAGTTTTGATTGAACTATCTTCTTCTATTTTCAGACCCAATAATCGCAGCCATTTCTCTTGAAAGTAAGCATGACAAGACAAGCTGAAACTTGATCATGACGCAATAAAATTACTGAAATTCCCATATATACGTATTTTTTTTATAGATGTACAAGAGCGAAAGTTGATTCGTGTTCAGATAGTGAATAATAAATATTGGCCTTTATAACAATTACATTCTCTATTTTGTAAATAGTGAAATTAATTTAATTTTATATATTTGTTTTATTTAAATAAATGTGCATTTTCTTCTATTATTTTAACTCTAAAATCTTATGCAACGCTATATTATTATGACAACTTTAATTACTATGTTAAATTGAATTATTATTTGTTTGTGTTCCTTTCAATTACTATTTTCAATGTAAATACTATTCCCGCTAAATCGCCACTAGACCATGATTGATTTTAAATCGTTAAGTTTGTACTCTCTAATGAATGGAACATTTGTGGTTTTTTCTGAGTTAATACACAGCGCAACTTTACTACATCACGTTTTTGATCGTTTTAACCCTACCAAAAAGTATTTTCGAACTTTCCTCTACTTACTCTGACTATATCGTCTGCATACCCCTTAAATCTTAACCCAGAGTTTTCTAGTCCTACAAGCAGTTGGTCTACTAATATACTGCACATTGGCGGTGATGACAGTCCTTCTTGTGGACACCTCGTGAGGTGTTTCTTACTATGCTTCCTGTACTGATTGGTATTTCTACCTTCCTATCGTAGAGCTAGTTAGTCTCTGTTAGTTAGAGCTTTTTGAATGGCTTCATGTGAAGTGTTATCAAACGCACCTTCTATGTTGAGAAAGGTGCATAAACTCTCTCTTTTGTTTACTTGCTCAAATTATGTTAGTTAACCGATGCAGCGCATTTTCCATTCATCGGTCTGCTCTGTACTTAATGTACGTACGAAATTCGAGAATGTACTCTCCCATGTATTGGTGTCCATGTAACACCAATTGTTGTTGTGTGCATTTTAATCGCAGCCGAATATTAATGGGGCTTTCCTTCCTTCACAATAATCCATCAGTCTTGGGACTGCCACGGGTGGCGCCTGTATGTCCTTCCATGGCATATATGCTGTCACTACTAGGGTGATTTTTTAGCATTTTTTAGATTTTTTCTTCCATTTTCAGTTTGGGCGACCTTCTGAGGCGGCTATTCAGAATCTTGTGACTAAATTTCGCACCAAATTTACATTATTGGATATTAAACCAGCAACACGCATACGTAGAGTGCGGACATAGGAAAATATCGCAGCTGTATCCGTCAGTGTTGTTGATGATCATGAATTATCCATTCGGCGCCGTTCGCAGCAATTGGGCCTCTGTTACTCCAATACGTGGAAAATTTTACGGAAAGATTTGGGTGAAAAACCTTTTAAAATACAGCTGGTGCAAGAGTTGAAGCCACACGACCTACCACAACGGCTAACTTTTGGTGAATGGGCGTTGGCAAAGTTGGATGAATATCCACATTTTTATCGGTAAATTGCGTTCAGCGACGAAGCTCATTTCTGGTTGAATGGATACGAGAACAATTAAAATTGCCATATTTGGTGTGAAGAGAAGCCAGAAGTATTGCAAGAATTGCCAATTTATCCCGTATTTTTACACTGTTTGGTGTGGATTAAGGGCCGGGACATCATTGGATGGTATTTTTTCAAAGACGACGAAGGCAGGAAAGTTACTGTTAATAGCGAACACTACCGTGAGATCATTACAAATTTTTTTTTTTTGGCCAAAATGGAAGAGTTGGACTTTGCCAAATGGAAGACCTGGGCAAGACGGTTCCACATCCCACACAGGATGCGAAACAATGGCCCAATTCAGAGGCGAGTTTATTGAACAGGTAAACAGTTTATTTTACGTTTGGGACCGGTAAATTGGCCGCCTAGATCGTTCGATTTAACGCCTTTAGACTATTTTTGTGGGATATATTAAGGCTCATGTCTATAGCGACAAGGTCGCAACGGTTGACACACTTGAAGCCAATATTGAAGAATTTATTCGTGAGATACCGGCCGATATGTTAGAGGGAGTATGCCAAAATTGGATCCAGCGTATGAACCATCATCTTTAAACATTGAATTATATAGATCGTTCTATCGACTCAAATTAAGATTTCATAAATTGCTCTAAATTGTATGTGTTTTTTTTTAAATCAAATCCGGAGGCTATTAAAAAATCACCCTGTACTATTTTGTATACAAATGTTGCATTAGTGTTCACCGGGATTTGCGCAGTCACCTTCAAAAAAACTTTGAAAGGCAAAGAAAGCTCATATTTTTAGTGAGTGCCAAACAGGTTTGCGGTTTATCACATCATATATCCAATATTACCAATGTATTTTTATCCACCAATGTTCTTATTTGCCCTCTGAAAATCCAGAATTCTTGAACCAGTACTCTGCCTAGTTTAGACTGCCCTCGCATTCATTACCGAAGCAGTTTTTGCATGTTGGTAGTTAGATTTAGCAACCTTAGTACTAACCATACTCCTATTACTTACATAGATCTAATACATCTGCCGTCAAGGCCTCATCAGTCCCTGATACGGAGACTCTACCCGAGTCTTATCCTACCATAAGGTTAGCGTAGTCTGGTCGAGATCGTCAACCTCCTCACTTTGCTGTGATAGTAGTTTGCTTTCCCCGACCTTCTCATCCCAACTCCTCTTCAGCTACAACCTCAGATAGAAAGTCCTCTGGTGTAGCCATCTTTATGCCAGATTTCCTGTCCTTCTTCTTATGCAAATGGACTAGGATGCAACAAAATTTTTAGTTTAACCTATAGATGATATCTTTGATTGTAACCAAGGATTTATTGTCCGGCCCTATAGTAATTAGCTTCCCATTTTTCAACTCTCGGCTGCAAAGGATTCTCGCAAATGATTATGAAAGTCCTAATTTTGGATCATCAGTTGCTAGTTCTTCCTTGTTTCTCATATGTGAGTAGTATTTTTGGATAAACTTTCGGAAGAATAGGCAGTATAATGCCTTTAGTGACGTTAGTGTACGCGTTTTCCTCGCATAAGGAGTATTGTTTTAAGCCGGATCTGCACCTTCTTTAATATTTCCTCTGGTGTAAGCCTCTCTTGATATAGCACATATACCATTTAGTGCCTCCGCCACTCAGACCTGTCAATTCCTTAGCCTCTCCAAATGTGAGAGTTTCGGCGGAAACCCATTCAGTACTTGTCTAGGGCAGTAAGTTGATCTCCTCGGCTGCCCAAGCAGCTATGGAGTCCGCTTGCTAATGACTTTCCTTCAGTTTTTGTACTTCTGTGCTTCCTATCTGTTTCGCTGGGGATGGTGGTTTATTCTCTTTGGCTACCGAAGCATCTTTGAAGATCAGCGATCCTTGGCTTTCCCGCTGCAGCCCAGTTGGTTTAAATATCCTAGGTACGCGGAAAATATTTGTCTTTGACACCTTCTTGTCTGTTTTATGGTAATTACCTTGCGTTCAGTTTCTTCGCTATTAGCCTCCATCTGATCCGCAAGTTGTGGTACTCTAGTTTGTTTATCTTGCTTATATTCACAAGAATCCTACGAGTGGGGATTACGTGGGAGTCCCTCATACCATATCCCCAATAACATAGTAAGCCCACAGGTATTGGTATTCAGGTATCAATGAACTGCGTCGCTGGAAGACAGTATGGTACCCCCAACTGCAAACAAGTCCGATAGACATGCGCTATTCCTAAAGTATTTATTTAACGAACACCTAGTCGTATATCTGTCTTATAGCCCTATTCTGGTACAAATCAAAAAACTCACTACATCACAATCGAATATATTTTATGATTTGATATATTTTCGTATTCTCAAGAAAGCTCTTGTTACAAAAATTGTGATCAGCTGTACAGAAGTTCACAAGCAAAATAATTAAAATCTTTTTCGATTGTGTATTTTAATTTGGTATGGAAGAATAAATTTTTATGGCAAACATATTACGGTGTTGATATTATATCGGTATATTGACATATCTATATATTTTTTGATTCCGATACTATACATATTATCGGCACGATATTTTATTCACCATAACCATACTTCACATATTTACATGATTAATTTTTACCATCACTTCAACAAACTTTAATATGTGTGGGTTAAACTATGCAATCGCTTAATAATACATATCCTTATACAAATTACCAAATATGCTTCATAATATTCACATTTACTTACTTAAATATTTTGTACCGTTCCTTCGTTTAGCAATTATATTCAAAATTCATAGAAAAAATACAAAAGAAAGATTTTTACTCAAATTTGTCAGTGCTTAGTAGTCCCAGCCAGCTCCGCATCGTCTGAAATAGTTGCGACGACAGTAAAATTAATTACAAAGAACAAAAGCAGGCTGCTGGATGACAATGTAAAAAATTATATATGTTTAAAAACAGTAAACAAAAATATTTGGAAAATATAAAATAAAAGATACTGTAAGGTATTATTTTCTTTTAATTATTATTGAACAAGGGTTTTTAATGTAAAATTGCAAATGATTTTGTGCGATATATCGATATATCGATATTTTAAAAATTATATTATCGTTACGACGATTTTTTCCAATTTAGCCATTTCGAAATATCAAAAAGCGATATTTTTGAAAATATCAACAATCTTAATACATATGCTCTCTAGTCAAAAGAAATAATATTTTGGAGGGAAGACGTAAAATTTGAGCTATTCCTGAGTAGTGCCGTCAAAATTCTTCCTACATATAGAGCAAAAAGCTGCTCAAATTACACATTTTTAAAAATCATTATCGTTTTTCGATTTTCTTGTACAAATCTAATTTTATTGTCAAATTGAAATTAAATAGAATTTTTATTTTTTGACTTGTCATTCAAAGCAACGAAAACAGCTTTCACCACAGGTATGTTGAAATTTTTTGCTTGTTATGTCCATTTGAGAATACAATTCACAAATCAGACTATCAACATTATCAAAAAATATTTGTAACAATTGATTGCGATCATATCCAACAAGGATGAGCCTGCACAAATGTCTAAGTATCGTATTTCGTGTCACCATTAGATACATTATTTGGGCTTCAGATTCAATATATTTTGAAAAAAAAAAACTGATTCCCGCCATGAATAACATTTTCATATAAGTAATCAATTTCGTATTATTGTACATAAGGTCATTTACTATCGCTTCAAGAAAATTGTGGATATCAGTGATACTGTACCTATGGTAAGTAGATATGAAGATGTTGTACGTATTTTGATATAAAATTATAGAGCCTGATTGAGCCTCATTTCATCACCTCAGTTTGATGTTTAAAGACAAAGGGGCAGGTGGAAGGAGAAAAAGTTGTAAGGTAGAATCTCCCTGACATACCTTTTTTTTTATTAGAAAAATTTATTTTTTAATTAAAAAAATTTTATTTATATTTTTATTAATTCAGGGACTCATTTTGATATTTGCTGATGTTTTTTTTTTTGGTTGGATATTTGCTATTGATCACGAAGCTGAATTCAGACTAATGAGAGTTATTTTTTTGAAGCCCTGCTAAAGACCAACCACGCAAAAAAGGCTTTAATATCGAAGTATTGTAGGTCGGTTATAAGAGATAATTTGTTGTTGGTTGTTTGTTTTTCTGTTGGTCGCGAAGCCAAATTCGAACTTTGTTAAAAGTCCGGGTGAAGGTCTGCCACGCCAAAAACTAGTGCTGAAATAGAGTTGGTCGCGAATTAGTGAATTTACTAGTATATATATTTATTAATATATATCATATATACTATTATATGGTAAACATATTTATTACTAGTATATAGTAATTTTCTTCGGCGGAAGTGAATGGTGGAAATTTCCTCGGTACGAAGTTGTATGTGGGACTTGGAACTCACCACATAAAAGCTATCCCTCACGAAAAATGGAAATATGCCTCGGAAACGAACTACCCCTCTTGTTGATGACTCACGCAAACGCAATAAGGACCACGATTTACGGATATGCACCTGGAATGTCCGGTCACTCTATAGGGAAGGTGCCTCTATCCAGCTGGTTGATGTCCTCGACAAATATAAGGCAACGGTCCGTATTAAGGCAGAATTTTTTAACATCACCCTTACATTTGCCACACTCTCATAGATGTGGAGGGGATGCGACCAAAGAGAGCCTCTTTCAGCGCCTCGAACAGCTGACCACTGATTTCAATTTTATGGTGGGCAAGAAAGATACCTTCGGTGCAACTGTCGGAAAATTCAGCCTCTACCAGAACACTTCCGATATTAGAATCATCGACTTCGCGGCAACACGAAAGATGGTAATAAGTAGTACCAGATTCCACTATCTCGACATCCACAAAGCGATGAGTAAGCAAATTTATGACATGGTGATCAATGAAAGCTTTGCTTCCAATGTGGTGAACGTGAAATCGATCGTACTATCAAGATCGACACGGATCACTACCTTGTTACAATTAAGGTGCATGTGTTAAAAGCAGTAAACGAACACTCATATAAAGAAAGCTTGATGTCAGTATGGTGCCACTATATCACTATATTACCATAACAAATGCCCACGTTGGACAAATATATACCACTCCACAACATTATCAGGAATGTCACTACGGTAGACAGAGTATGACGCCGCCGACAGAGCGAAAAAGAGCTAGGAGACACATCTTTTCATATGCGAGAATAAAGAGGAGATAGAGATGAGTAGAGGCAGGAATAAGACTCGAATTTTCTTACACAGAATGTCTGATCACATGCGAGCGATTATTGCTATTGAATCATTAGTTGAATAAGATGACAAACTTTTGCAGATAGTTTCGAGATTTTTACAATACTTCATTTACGTATTGAGTTTTAATTATTGAAAATGCCAATATAACATTAAACCACCTTTCAGAAAAATTTAAGCAAAAAGAAATTAAAACATTTTAAACTCACTTCACCGCATACAGCCACGATACAACGAGTTTTGATACAGCGGAAACGTAATTTAAACACCTCTCAGACAATGTTATGACAAAACCTTCTGTAAATGGTTGATCAAGGGTCCTACACATATTTCCTTATTGAATATCGTCATTGCGGTGACAATGAATATTCTATGCCATCTATAGTCGATTTGATTACACACTTATCTGGCACTAAAATTTTCAGTAAATTGGATCTGGTCAAATACCCATATTTTTTAGGATGTACAAAAACCGCAATTATAACACCATTTGGTTTATATGAGTATTTAACCCTTCTTTCATAGAGCGTAATTTTTGGTACTACTTCATTGCTCCTGTCGCGAAGCATTGTGCTTGAATAAAAAATAATAATAAAATAATATAAATATAGCACACGATACCGTAGCCAAGTGGGTTATTGCATTGGCTTTCTGATCTGTAGACCGGGGGTTCAATCTCCGGCTGAAGCACATCTTTTATATTCAAACGATTTTTCTTCCCAACGTTACTAACCTGTCTTCAAGCACTTGGCAATTCTTCCAGCAGTAACAATTTGCCATGAAAAAGCTTATAAAAGAACTCTGTGACAAAGCTCAGAAAAAGTGATGTCACAAGTGTTCTGCCGTTCGGAACCGGCTAAAATAAGTAGGTCCCTTCTAATACTGTCCAAATTTAAGACGCACAACAGTAATGGAAGAGAAGCTCGGCCAATGAGCCCTTTGGGGCTTTAAGTGCCACATATTTTTTTTTTTTTTAATGTTGATGCGGCTACAATCTATTACCCCAATAACGCCTGAAATTTGTTTCTTTTGCTTGAACTTCCGGCATATTTCTTCTGAAGTGGTATCTTCCGGCCATTTAGTATATTCGTGGCCTTTTGTAATTAACCACGATGTAATGCGACGAACAATTTTACATGAGGAATTTTTTTTTACTCCAAATAAATTTGTCATCACCTGTACATGATGGAGTTACTGATGTACCATATATACATGGCAGCTTATTTTCGGCTCTGTTCTGCAGTTCGGAACCGGCTAAAATAAGTAGGTCCCTTCTAATAAAATAAAAAAGAAATAAATATATGGCACTTGAAGCCCCAAAGAGCTCATTGGCCGAGCTTCTCTTCCATTACTATTGTACGTCTTAAATTTGGACAGTATTAGAAGGGAACTACTTATTTTAGCCGGTTCCGAACGGCAGAACACTTGTGACATCACTTTTTCTGAGCTTTGTCACAGAGTTCTTTTTAGAAGCTTTTTCATGGCAAGTTGTTACTGTCGGAAGAATTGCCAAGTGCTTGCCGACAGGTGGGTACCATTCGAAAGATAAATCTTATCGATATTAAACTTGTTATGCATCAGCCGGGGATTGAACAACGACCTACAGATCAGAAGGCGAACACACTAACCACTGAGCTACGGCACCCTTCTAATACTGTCCAAAATTTAACACGCACAACAGTAATGGAAGAGAAGCTCGGCCAATGAGCCCTTTTGGGCTTTTAGTGCCACATATTTATTTCTTTTTTATTTTATTAGAAGGGGCCTACTTATTTTAGCCGGTTCCGAACGGCAGAACAGAGCCGAAAATAAGCTGCCATGTATATATGGTACATCAGTAACTCCATCATGTACAGGTGATGACAAATTTATTTGGAGTAAAAAAAAATTCCTCATGTAAAATTGTTCGTCGCATTACATCGTGGTTAATTACAAAAAGCCACGAATATACTAAATGGCCGGAAGATACCACTTCAGAAGAAATATGCCGGAAGTTCAAGCAAAAGAAACAAATTTCAGGCGTTATTGGGGTAATAGATTGTAGCCGCATCAACATTAAAAAAAAAAAATGTGGCACTTAAAGCCCCAAAGGGCTCATTGGCCGAGCTTCTCTTCCATTATATAATTTAACTTATAACTTTAGATTATTTTATATATTCATTTTATATATTTTATAAGAAAAATGTTTAAAAAGTTTAGCTCAAAAAACCATCCAATACTTTCTTATTAAAGTTTTAAAAACTTTGCTGTTATAGCTGCGTATAGCTGCAGAAATTTGTTGTTTTCATTTGTCATGATAAAAAAAGTGTAAATAAAACATTTTGGTTTTATTTTTATATTTAATTAAATGTTAAGTATTTAGTTTTAATAAGTGTACATATATATGTTTATTTGTATACGGTTTAAATGTAATTGGTATTGTTTGAAAAATGTTTGTTGTTATGTTTCAATGCACGCCCTTTATATTCTATAAACGTAATTTACTGTTTTGTTGAATGTTATTTACAATATTTATTTTGAAACACGCCAATCAGCACACACTTCCCACACCGCCGGCTCGAAGATAGAATTACGAATGGTTATACCAAGAGAATGATAACAACACCGATCAAACAATAATTAATGCAACGTGTGCCACCTAACTTTACTTTCATCTGTTTAAGTACAGGGTGACTTAAACAAATAAATAAATAAATAATTAAAGCATCATAACCTTTTCACTATTGTTTCAGTAGATTTGTACTTTAATTTGTATTTTATTTTAATCTCCAAATAAATATATATAAAATTAAAACTTAATCTAGATATTCATTATTTTAAAATAACATTTCACATTCAATATTGGATTTCTACTAAATAAATAAAAAGAGACAGGGTCTCTTAATAAAAGTTCCTGCCTCTTCTACTTTTCCTTCAGCATCTCTTTTAAATCATCATAAAATTTCTCTCGCTGGGCAGAATTACTTTTCTTTTATAATGAGCTTGGCTTCATAATATCGCTCCTTCGATGTTTTTTTTTCCGAGCGATCAAAGAGTTTTTGCAATTCTTGGAAGAGCATTTTCAATCGATGGACATAATGGGGATAAACGACGAAATTGGCGGTGGGGACATAGTGGAGTTTAACGCAGGTGAAGGGTTGCACATTCGGGAGCTTAAGGAAGTTAGAGGTGGAGAAATACAGAAGCTTGGAGAAGTTGCTGGTGGGGACATAAGGCTTAAACGTCTGCCGCCTTTCGAAATTATATTTATTAAATCACTTTATCCTAATTGAACATATACACGTTATAAAACTTACCGGAAGAGATGGATCGAACGTTGTTCTATCCTTGCAAAGGTCTTATTGGGCCACTGCCTAAGTTCAGTGTATGTATTTTGAAATTATTGACTTATCCCCAAAAATGTCGTCCATTTCAGCCTTGTATGGAGCAATGCATGGACTAACACATGTTTTATTTGCATTTTCTTTTGCAGACTTGTACTCTTGCAAAACCGTCTGTATTTTTGCTATGTAATGGCTGTAACATTAGCGTCCTAAAAAAAGCAATTAAAACGTTTCTATGAAAATTATATAAAACCGATAAACTGATACCTCCACTAAGGCCCATTACGGACATTTTCATATGCAAATTTTTTTTTCCGCGAATGTTGGAACTCGGCTTTCCGGGCTGAATAGCATTTCAGCAGCAACAACGTGTCTGCCCTCGTCCATTTTCTCCTCTAGCTAGTTATACAAATACTCATGTTTTTAGTAGTAAATCTTTAAATAAAATAAAATTATAATTCGTTGTATACTAACCTTTGCTCTTGCTGGCCATTTTCCTTATTTGCCTTTTTGACATAAGATACGAAAATATTTTGATGAATTTCGATGACAAATAGCACAGAAGGAATATCTATCGCAGCTTAACTCTCCATACACATCTGAAGCTAATTATGTATACGAGCCAAATAAAACACGTCTATTGATAAAAGTAACAATAAGAATTATGCTTAGTTGTCGCAATTGAAAGCTGTCCAAATTTTCAAGTCGAAATTTCCAGTAAGCATATGTGCACCCATATGTATGTACGTATGTATTCACACATTAGGCAGGCACGTATGCAAGGAAATTTAGTAGGAAGGTTTGAACATACACCCCACCATTGAGCCAAGTTCAACTAAGATTACTATGTTGAAATTACGGATTTCAATTGTTTCATTTTCTTTTATTTTTCAATAATTTCCTTATACCTAAAATTATAGCTAACTATGGATCTTCTAGATTGATGGCGAATTGTTGTGGGTTCTGTCGAGGCTTTGGTTGAGGCTTGTACCGTTGTCTCCCTTTGAGTTTCCATATTATACATAGAATGAACAGTGTTGACAGAATGAGAGAGTTGACTGCATGCTGGTGTTGGCTGTTGGGCCTGATTGTTTCTGGTAGGTGATCGAGGTCGTCGTATATCAATCGTTTTGAATTGCAGATAATCAAAATGTTTTCAAGTTGTGTTTCAAATGATGTATTTGTTGTCTGAAATCGCTCGACGACGTTATCAGACGTGTTTATGGTATTGATGTTTTTGAATCTCTCTATCGATGTGTATATGTTACTAACGTTACTATGATGACCTTGAATTGTGACCGCATTCGTTTTTATTATACAATTAGTTTGTATTTGTAGCAATCCGGATCCTATAATCATAAGTTGAGTGAGCTCCGCTCCACAAACTGCTGATATTTCGGTATCTGATGTTCTTGCAAATATCCAATAATTTTTGTGATTGGATATTTGGATCCATATAGAGTTGTGATTAGTTGCGTGTGTTTACAATCTTTTGCATGTTTATTGTTAAACATATTAATCTTACGAGAAAAGGTTGCTGAGTCTCTTACATATTTTGTTTGCTTGTTTTCATATATAAAGGCGTCTTCCTTTGTTGTAAGACATGTGACTATATCATGTGCACTTAGTGGAATATATTGATCTCGATGTAGGTTTACTGCTAAGTAGGAAGAATATGGAGTTATAGAGCACATGATTCCATTCTCCACTATCAGAATGGGTGTAAGCTGGAACAGATCAAAATGTTCTTCGGTTAAGGGTAACCGGATTATAAATATGACCTTGCTCCTGGTTACTGCTTCTTCTGCCTTCATTAGTTTGTAGAATTGAATTATGCTTGATTGATCACACGGTAGTTATCGAGATACCGGAAGGTGTGCGTTGATTATATTAATTTGATTTTGTAGTTGTTGGAGTGTAAGTAATGATGGGCTAATCCTGCCGTGGTGTGTATCTGTGAGTGCGATGATTATATCTGATTGATAATGGTGTAAATAATTGTGACACGTTAATTTGATATGTGTTACTGATTGCGTTGTTTTCTAATGATGCTATGATCTCTCGTAGTTCTGAAAATATTGATAATGCTGCTAGTTCGTCCTACTTCATGATATTACTAGCGGAGTCAATGATCGAGGTGTGATTTCAAAATAGACTCGAAATGTAGTCTTCACTAGTCTTTACTTTATTGATTGTTAGTAACATATCTTTTGAATAACCAGAATCAAGTATACCGAACAAGGTTCGGGCTGTGTGTGGTTCACCAATTAAAAAATTCCTGAAGTAAGTGCAGATATGTTATTTTAGTCATTGGTGAAATTGGTCTGGAATTGAGGATTGCTTCAGCTTCGATGACTAGCGTTTCGAGTTCTTCGTAAGTTGAAGATGCCTTTCCCAAACTTCTGACTAAACAGTGTTTTGCGGATTTCACAGCAGCGTCCTAGAACCCATAGAAGTGATAAAACATTTCGACACATCTTGCAGAATCTATTAACTTGATCTATTAACTCTTTGATGTTGCTCTAATGAATAGTTTTACCAAGTTTTATGATTTATCCCCATTATGTCCATCGATTGAAAATGCTCTTCCAAGAATTGCAAAAACTCTTTGATCGTTGGAAATTCTCGTGGCTTTGACAACGATTGCTCGAATCGTAGCCGAGTAGCATAGTCTACTTTCTTGAGAAGTATATGGAGCAGAATCGTGTCCCAGCTTGCTGTGGTAATGCTTAGAATTTGGAGTGCTATGAGGCATTCCTTCGTTCTGTCATGCAATTTTTTGAAATTATTGCTACATGCGTAGCCTGGTGTATCATGTATTAATTTGCTGAATAACATACGCCTTTTGGTATAACAGATTTGGCGCACTTTTAATATTGGTCGATTCAACACAAGTTGCGAGAATAAATCGTTGCGAATTTTGGTATATTGCGTATTGCGTATGATACCTTCTAGGGAGATGAACCGCTTTAAGTTGTAGCCTTCCTCTGCTGGATTATCGCATAATTCACATATTAAGAATTAAATGTTCTCAATGCTTTCCCATATTTTTTTTGCAATAGAAATGTCGCATGATGAGAAATTACTCCTCCACAAACGTTCCAAAGTTGCTATCAGCGCTGCCTGCCTGTGTTTAGTATAATATATAGATATAGTACAGATAAAAACAAGTGTAACTTAAGTCAAATATTAAGAGTAATAATACACAGAAAGTGTACCTGGTCGAAATTCGCTATTTAAGTATATGTGATTTGAAAATAAACCCTTCATGTTTAAATTAACTTTTTGTTCATCCAAAACCCAAATTCGAGATTACTGTAGTCGAAGATATCACACATAAATTTTGGTTCCGATTATAGACGGCTAAGGCGTATCGTAGTAAGGTCAAAGTACAGATTCCTTTGCAGAGATTCAAAAATCAAAAATTGTTTGTTTTTCATCTAATACCCTACACCGATACACCTATAGTTGAAGATATCACATTTACGTTTCGATCCAGATTTAAGACGGTTAAGGCGTGTCGCAGTAGGGTTAGAGTTCAGATTCCTCTTTGGAGAAACAAAAAATATAGAAAATTTTGATTTTCATCTAATACCCAAAACGAGGCTAATACAGTCGAAGATACCACAATTGATGTTAGTTATTAGATAAAATAAAAATAATTTTTCTTCAGCCAATACTCATAAGACCCGCAGGGCATCCTTCATAAGAGGGTGACGGGTGTGACCATCCCGCGGCTACCCTAGTCAAAAACCCAAATCTAAGGTGGAACAGCATATGCCTATACATGCATGGCCGTAGGGATGCATGGTTCCTAATATGCGAACTCAGAATACCTGCCGCCCGTCTGTTTTAAACTAGGATTTCCTTGGTAACCTGGCTCTACCAATGGTGACTTTTACTTCCAGACTACTCCTGGGAATAATTTATGGAAATTAACAACAATAAAAATAAAGAAATGAATTCGATGGGACACCGGTTCCACCAGAAACAAGCCTCGCCTACACGGCTGACACAAATGCTTCCAGTCTAGCACTCATCGGGGTTACGACTACTACTTCTCAGAGCACGGCACCTGAGCCCGTTCTGGGAAACCCGGAACTGCCCATCACCAAACCTTAAGGATTTAAGTTCGTCCGACTATGGCCATTCAAGCCATCCCAGAAAACATCCTCTCTCAAACGTCTGGCTAGACCGGCGTGGGTAGCCAGGTTGAACGTACGGCGCTCTCAAGCATAACAGGCTTTGTTAAATTCTCCTCTAAAGAGAGAAGAAGATTTAAGCAAGCCTAGAACACAGGCTCTAGTATACGCCAAGTCCAGTTCATCAGAAAAACTTAACACGAAGAGGATTCGTTCCGAAGATGAGCCGCCTGCAGTGCAACGGAAAAAGCCGTACGCTCGCTCAGGACCCTTCCAATCGACCTTTAGCCAAGTCGTTGGCTGCACAAAACTCGGCGTTGTTTTGTCCGTAGATTCGCGTTTTTTGACTCCCGAAGAAATTGCTCGGATTCAGGACGCTCTCATCGATGTCGTCATAGCACAACCGAAGGATAGAGTAGGCCCTGAATTCGGGGGCTGTATCCCTCGTTCCGGCTGGCATTTTCTTGTCTGCACAAATGCAGTCACGGCAGCATGGGTAATGGAATCGTTATAAATGACCAGGCAATGCGATTACTCTTCTAGCGAAAGTTTAAAATAGCTTACCGCTTCGGCCACACTAAACTGGTAACAACTTGTGTCACCGGTGGTACTGAAGAGGGAGCTGATCCTACTGTGGCAGATGGAACTGTGTTACAAAACACAGTCCATAAGGATCCTTCTGCCTCCGAAGGGGTTTCGAACTCAGGCCCGCGGAGAGAGCTGGACGATCAGCCGTCCACCAGTAAAAAGATCCATTTCTTTACTGGCAATGTCTGGAGCGCGTCCAGTACCCGGTCGGTAAGGCCAAGCTTATTGCAAGCAAAGTCCCAACTAACGAAACAAAGCCAAATGTAACAAAAAATCAGCCACACACCAATCAAACCATAGGGCTTGGTTTTAAAATGGCAAAAGCGAGGCTTATGAGCCAAATGAGCCAAAGCATTCACACACCAAAAGAAGTTAGGATACTATTCAACAGGCGGAAAAAAGTGATCGTTGGACAGAATATAGGTCTACTCTTTCTGAATATAACATTCTGATCAGAAAATCAAAACGTAACTTTTGGAGAAGACACTGTGAGGAGTTACACACTCTTCCCCAAGCGGAACGACTTCACAAAATATTGTCCAAGGATCCATCAAATAGCATCGGCCTTCTAAAGAACCCGGACTGATCTTTCACACAGAATCGCAAAGAAACCCTGGAATATTTATTGCAGGTACATTTTCCAGGATCTGTAAGAAAATCCAATACGTTACCTTCCTCCTATCCTACAATTGTACATCAGAACTCTAGTAGATGAGCAAACAGTGTATCCGGTGATATATTCGACAAAGAAAAAGTCAAATGGGCAGTGTCATCCTTCCTACCTTACAAGGCCCCAAAGGGTGATGCGATCTTCTCAGTTATCCTTCAAAATGCCTTAGATTCAACGCTGGAACAGCTAATTAGTCTCTTCGGAGCCAGTTACAAATTTGGGTATATTCCGAGCGCGTTGAGAAAAGTAAACGTGATTTTTATCCCCAAACAAGGAAATAGACCAACAGAACTCCCGAATTCCCCATTCAACCGAATCTGCATTACATTATCTCGTATCCAAAATCGAAAAATCCTTCGAATCCAAAGAACTAGCTCTTTGTGATTTTCTGGACATAGAAGGTGCTTTCGACAATACTGGGTATGACTATCACTAGAGCTTTGGCACGAATAGGTATAGATGAATACTCAGTGATATGGGTAAAAGCTATGCTGGAAAATTGAGATATTAAGGCAAATTTAGGCAATACCAAAGTAAACGTCACGGCTGTACTAGAGGCTCTGGTAGGACCCCGACCGCTTAACATTCATATTAAAAAATCAGCAGCAATCAATGCCATTCGCATGAACCTTTTCCACAGTTCAACTTCGAGTTCAAGTGAACACCAGACAATCATCAAAAATATACCAAATATAGAAATATTTTCTAACTCAGATTCCATGCCGCAAGAACTAAACTATCGCAGGCGCTTCTCCACAATGATTCCAGACACACTGGAATAACAATTTAATACCCTCAAAACATAATTACTTTTGGTTCACAGAAAGATCGAAGACAGACGAAGGTACAGGCGCCGGGATATACGGTCCTAATACCTGCATATCTGTAGCAATGGGCTCGTGGCCAACTGTCTTTCAAACAGAAATACATGCCATAGAACTTTATGCACGTCATCTACATGCCAAAGGGCTCAAAGGAGCGCGTATTCTTATTTGCTCAGACATCCAAACTGCCATCAAATCTCTTTCCTCATGGGAGTTCTCCTCGAAACAAGGCCACATTGTGTTGGATGCCGGGGCACAAAGGAATTAAGGGCAATGAAGTGGCGGATGAACTAGCAACAGCTGGCTCGTGTTCTCCACTGACGGGCCCGGAACTTTTCTGCGGTATAAGCTGGGCATCGGCCAAAACTATGATAGAAAAGATTGCCACGACAAATACCTTCTACAATTTACAAATTCGACAGGTCTTCACCAAGCGAAAGCTCTTATCAGCTTCAATGCAGTTTTTGACAGAACTCGTCATAGCAGAACAAACCTACGCCAAATAACCGGCGATCTCTCAGGAAATAACTGGTTAAAATACCACCTCCACAAAATGGGACTATCCTCTGACACGGAGTATAGACTCTGTCTGGAGGAGGACTTAACATCAATTCAATACTTTGCGAATGTCCGGCCTTGGCCAGACTACGCCTCAAATACTTTCAGGTGAGTTTCCCAACACCAGCTCCAATCATCAAACGTTCGACAAGATCAATTTTATCCTTCAATTATAGCTGAAGATATCACATATACATTTTGGTTCCGATTGTGGACGGATAAGGCTTGTGGCAGTAGGGCTAAAGTTAAGATTCCCCTATGAAGATTCATAAAATTTAAATAATTTTGTTTTTCATCTAATACCCAAAATCGGTACGACTGTAGTTGAAGATATCATATATACATTTTGGTACAGATTGGAGACGGTTAAGGCGTGCCGCAGTAGTTTAAAAGTCCAGATTCCTCTATGGAAACATAAAAAATATAAAATAATTTTGTTTTTCATTTAATACCCAAAATCGAGACCACTGTAGTTGAAGATATCACATATAAATTACGGTCCGTATGGTTAAGAAAGCCAAACTTTGACGAATGTGCGACATGCCGAACCGTCTCCAGTCAGGACTAATCTATTTTGGGTATCAGGTAAAATTAACACAATTTTTTTTCATCTAATACCCAAAATCGGTACACATATAGTTCAAGATAGATTTTGACACGGTTTGAAGGCGGATAAGGCCTGTCGCAGTAGGGTTAAATTTCAGATTCCTCTATGAAGACCCAAAAAAAATATATAAAATGTTGTTTTTCATCTAATACCGACAATTGAGACTACTATAGTCGAACATATCAAATATAAATTTTGGTCCCGACGGTTATGGAAACTAAACTTTGAAGCCTTTGCGACACGCAGAACAGTCTCCAATCAAGTCCAATATTTTTTTTTATCAATAAGCGAAAATCGAGACTACTATAGTCGAAGATATCACATATAAATTTTGGTCCCGACGGTTAGGGAATCTGAACTTTCACCGCTGTCCAACACGTCAAACCGTCTCCAATCAGGACTAATCGATTTTAGGTATTAGATAAAATTAAAAAATTTTTTTTCATCTAATACCCAAAATCGATAGACCTATAGTTCAAGATATCGTATCTATATTTTGACACCGGTTGGAGATGGATAAGTCGTGTCGAAGTAGTGTTAAAATGCAGATTCCTTTATGAAGACACAAACAATATAAAAAATATTGTTCTCCATCTATTATTGAAAATCGAGACTACTATGGTCTAACATATCAAATATAAATTTTGGTCCCGACGGTTAGGGAAACTGAACTTTGACCCCTGTGCGACACGCCAAACAGTCTCCAATCAAGTCCGATCAATTTTAGGTATTAGATAAAATTAAAATATTCTTTTATCTATAAGCGAAAATCGAGACTACTATAGTCGAAGATATCACATACAAATTTTGGTCCCGACGGTTAGGGAATTTGAACTCTTATCCCTGTGCGACACGCCGAGACGTCTCCAATCAGAACTAATCCAGTTTGGGTATCAGGTGAAATTAACACATTTTTTTTTTCATTTAATACCCAAAATCGGTACACCTATAGTTCAAGATAGATTTTGACACGGTTTGAAGGCGGAAAAGGCCTGTCGCAGTAGGGTTAAGGGGAGGTTCTCCTCTTTTTAGCCGAAAATGAAGCGAAATTTGATTGTTTACTGTCGGATAATGAAAAGACATACGAACGAACGGTTTTGATGGTTTATTAAGACAACTTTTAAAAATAAAAAAAAAAATTTTGATGACAAAATCTAATATTGTGGCCCCAAAATGGCGGATCTTGTCATCCTTTGAAAGCGAGGAGTCGTTCGATAACGTCAAGGTTGCAGCCACTTGTAGTAAACTGAAATCAAAAACTTGTATTTTATATTCAAGTTAATAAAATTTCCTATGACTTATACCTATTTATAAAGAGTTTTCAAGAAAAATTATCCAATTTATGCATAGTTAAAGAAAAATTTCGATTTTACCCTCTTCTCTTAAAGTTTTTTTTGTTTAACGACAATTATTGAACAATTGTTTATGTTTATTTTAGGTATAAGTCATACGAAAAACCATACTCTTTCAGGAAAATTTTAGATGAAGTAAATCTGAGCAGTAGATCATGAGCTATGCTTGACGCTAGGATAAAAAAAATGCTTTTGATATGAACGCGTTTAAAGTTGTAAGTCTCACAAACAAACGAGAGGAAAATTTTATGTTTTCATGAGTTACATATTATTTTCATAGTATTTTCAGTCTCTGAATACGAAAATAATGTTATTTTTGCATTATCCATTTGCTTACACAATTCATCTCTATAAATTAGTCCATGGCCGCGCAATAAAATAGCACCTGAGATTTCCTCCGCGCGCGCATGATCGGTGCATCAGAGACGCTTTAGTGAGATAAATATGTTGTGGATCGAAAAATACGATTACACAAATATTCTAAGCATTTATACCTTTCATTTCATCAAGAAAAAAAAAGTCGATTTTTTGAAAAAAAAAAAGAGGAGAACCTCCATTTAAAATTCAGATTCCTCTATGAAGACACAAAAAATATATAAAATGTTGTTTTTCATCTAATACCGAAAATTGGGACTACTATAGTCGAACATATCAAATATAAATTTTGTCCCGACGGTTAGGGAAACTGAACTTTGATCCCTGTGCGACACGTCCAACAGTCTCCAATCAAGTCCAATCAATTTTAGGTATTATATAAAATTAAAATACTATTTTATCTGCCATCAAAAATCGAGACTACTATGGTCGAAGATATCAAATATAAATTTTTGTTCCGACGGTTAAGGAAACTGACCTTTGACCCCTGTCCAACACGTCAAAGCGTCTCCAATCAGGACTAATCGATTTGAGGTATTAGATAAAATTAAAATATTTTTTTTCATATATATATGTAGTAGATTCAACTAATGTATCGTACAGGCCTATTAGCCTGCTGCCTCTCCTATCCAAAGTGTTTGAAAAACTGTTAATGTTGAAGATACAGCCGATTGTTGAAGCAAATAACATTATACCGTTGCATCAATTTGGGTTCAGAGCAAAACATGGTACAGTAGAACAAGTTTACAGAATAGTATCTAACATTACAAAAGCGTTCGAAGCAAAGCAGTACTGCTCAGCGGTATTTCTGGACGTCGCACAAGCTTTTGATAAGGTTTGGCATGATGGCCTACTTCATAAAATCGGTTGTCTCTTTCCTGATAACATTTGCAAAATATTAAAGAGCTATCTGTTGAATAGGAAATTTATGGTTAAACAAAGATCGTATTTAACTCAAACACGTACGATAATGGTTGGGGTCCCGCAAGGAAGCGTCTTAGGTCCCTTTTTATAGCTAATCTACACTTCAGATATACCAACAAATGACAATCTTTTCACATCAATTTTTGCAGACGATACAGCAATCTTGAGCGTCGATGATAATCCCAGTAAAGCGTCAGAAAAACTGCAAAGTCACTTAAAAAGAGTACAACACTGGCTGGAGACGTGGCGTATTAGAATCAGCGAATCAAAATGCGTCCATATGACTTTCATGTTGAACAGAAAAACATGCCCTCAACTACAAATTAATGGTCAAAAAATACCACAAAAAAGCGAAGTGACCTATCTAGGCTTTCATCTCGATAGAAGGCTAACCTGAAAGAAGCACATTGAAACAAAGCAATCGCATGCTAAATTAAAAGCAGCCAAACTTCATTGGTTGATTGGAAATGCCTCAAAATTGTCACTTCATAATAAAATGCTTATATTCAAGTCCACCATTAAACCAATTTGGAGCTACGGCATTCAGCTTTGGGGCACTTCTTCAAACTCTAATATTGAGAAAATTCAGCGTGTTCAATCTAAAATCCTTAGACGTCTTTGCCGAGCTCCTTGGTACATCAGTAACACAAATATATACAAGGACCTACAGATTGACACTAATAAAATAGACATAGGGAAACATTGCCAACGTTACTCTGAACGACTAAGTAATCATCCTAATACTCTAGCGAGAGAGCTCCTTAAGCTTAAACATATTAAAAGACTAAAAAGGAAAAATGTTTTAAATATATTTTTCACATAATCTCTCATTACTATTATATATGTCCTTCATGACATCACATGTTATATTTGTTTGCTTTAAGTTATTTGAATGATGTACACATTGGTGTAGAATCAACAAAATGTATTTTTTAGTATATAAGATTTGTATAATTATTGTTAGTTTCGTAAGAAAGATACAATAAATAGAAGAAAATGAAAAAAAAAATATAGTACCTGAAAAATCTTGAAGTTATTCAAGATGAATTTGCCAATCACTAATTAAGACTAACGTTATTTCTTATTTCAATTTTTCACTTAGCCTATTAAAACTAAAAATAACGGATTCAAAAGAGGTAAGTATGTACAGTATATAATATTCAAATATGTAGAGGTAAGTAATTATGTAGGTAATAAATTCATGTATAGGTAAGTATGTAGGTAATAAATTCATATATAGGTAAGTATGTAGGTTATAAATATATAGCGAGAAAATTTCTAACATAATGATATACAGTGTCTAACATTAATATGTATACATTATGTTTGACGAAACACCGGCCACCTTGACAGGATCATGATCCTTCAATTTCTAGAGGTAGCACCGCTAGTCGGTGAATTGGGCGTCTTATTGTGCCCGTTTGATGACGACGTCTGCTACTCGAACTTTGCCGTCTTGCCCTGCGACGGTTGTGGCGACGCGAGTGCCCACTGCTGTAGCGGCACGTTGTCCTCTTGAGCAATTACGAGGTCGTTGGGGTGGACGTTGCGTTGAGGGTAGAGCCATTTGGTTCTCTGTTAAAGTTCCAAGAGATAACCCTTGGACCACTGTCGCCAAAACTGTTGCTTGAGACAGCAAACAAGTTGCCATCTGTAGCAACAATGCATTGGATCCATTGGCACTTGTGCTGGTGGCAGCGCCCGCAGTGGGCACCCAATTAGAAGGTGCGCTGGTGTTGTGGCCTCTCCATCGTTGGGGTCCTGCTTCGATCTCTATGAGCAGCGTTTCTACTTCTTCGGCGGTTAGCAATGCGCTGCCTACGGTCCGACCAAGTAAATTTTTCGCCGACTTCACTGCTGCTTCCCAAAGTCCTACGAAATGGGGCGCCCTTGGAGGTATGAAGGCGAAGGCGAACCCTTCGTCGGCGGCGAATTAGAGAATTTCCGGCTTCTGCTTCAGAAATGCTTCCAGCAGTTCCCTCAATTTCCTCTTTCCTCCCACGAAGTTTGTCGCGTTGTCGCAGTATATTGTGGCTGGTATCCCGCGTCGTCCAATGAACCTTTTGAGGGCGAAAATAAATTTATCAGCCGTTAAGTCAGAAACGAGTTCTAGGTGCACTGCTTTTGAAGCGAAGCAAATGAAAATGGCAATATACATTTTAACGGGTGGTCGACCGCGAATTTTCAAAGAAATGTGAATGGGCCCGCAATAATTTTGTAAATGGCCTTTGGGCTCGTATTCTGTCGGCGGGCAGATTGCCCATAATCTGACCTTGCAGTTTCGGCTTATAATGGAAACAGTGAATGCAATCTCTGACAGTTCTACTACAGGCCTTTCGAGCGTTTACTAGCCATATTTTTTCTCGCAGAAGCGCTACTAATGCCTTTGGGCCTGCGTGTTGATTGCGAAAATGTAGGAACCGGATGTATGCCTTCACAAGTGGGAATTCTTGCTTAATAGCAGAGGAAATTTGGCATCGTATGGGATTGGCGCGTTTAGTAAACGGCCACCTACTCGAATTAATTTAACCGATAACGATGATTCCGAGTATTCGTGCAGAAACGGAGTTAAATTCTGTAAGTTAGTGGGAAGTACGATATTTTTCGATAATTTAATAATTTCTTCACTGAATTCAAAATGTTGAATTATTTCGACAATTTTAAGGAAACTCAGTTGTAATTCCTTTGCGGTTGGTACTACTTCAAATTCTAGCTTTCGATCTAAACTTTTTTGAAGCCACCTTAGTATGTAAGCGAAAATCTGAAGCACCTTTCTGTGAGATGAGAACTTTTCAATTATTTCCAGTAGTGGATTTATAGTGTTAATTGCGGTTAAAGTAATTGCGCTCTTTTTCTTCTCAAGTGTTTGCTGCTCTGAAGAGAGGTTAAAATTTATATTTTGTGGCCATAACGTAGGGTCTTCTAGGAGGAACACCGGATCGGAGAACCATATTGATGTATTTAATTCGTCCACATTACAACCCTGAGACACTTGATCCGCTGTGTTTTGTTTTGTTGGCACATGTCGCCAAGTAACGTTTTCACTTAACTCTTGGATTTCTGACACTCTATTTGCAATGAACGTTTGTAATGCAGATGGGTGCGTTTTAATCCAATGCAAAACTATTTCGGAGTCTGTCCAGAAATTAACTTTTTCTATTGGTCGATTCAACATTGGTGAAATTCTTGACCACAACTTGGCCAGAAGATGCGCTGCCGAGAGCTCTAGACGCGGAAGAGATTTAGTCTTCAGCGGAGCTACTTTGGACTTCGCAGTAAGCAGCATACATCTCATACCACTTGCGGATTGGCTACGTATATACAAGCAGCACCCTCTTATTGACGCGTCGGAAAGCCATGAATTTGGCAGCTGGCACTCGACTCTGTATTTACATACCGAGGAATGCTAATTGATGGAAGCTGGTAAATGGTAAAACCCTCGTGGTTTTCGAGAAAAATTGCTCACATTCAGCTTGCTCAGGAGTCAGCCTTGTGATATTTATTTCCGAGGGTATTTCCTCCAACGCCCAGAATTTTTGGACAGTTGCGTCGATATTTGAAATGCTTTCCTCGGACTGGCATAGTGTACTACTTGCTTGTCCACTGGAGCTTTGGTTTGTGGCGAACTTGCCCGAAATTATCCAGCCAAATAATGTCTTTTGCATCGTAGGCTGCTTTGGACTTGTTTTGATCTGACCCACCGACAACACATCAAATAATGTTTCAGCTCCTATTAAAATATCAATCTTTTGACACTTGAAGAAGTTTGGGTCATCCAGCTCGATATGATGTGGTATTTTCCAGCTATTAGTATTCACTGTAAGATCTGGGTGATTGGCTGATATCGAACGCATTACCCAAAAGTCTGCCGAAAATTCATAGTCGTTGATCCTTGATTTCACATAAGTATTTAATTTGCCTTGGACCCTTTTATTTGCATTTCCAATTCCAATTATATTCAGAGTCGACTTTTCTCTTTGAATTCGCAATTTTTGTGCTAATTCTTCTGTCATAAAGTTGAATTGCGACCCTGAATCAAGTAGAGCTCATGCTTGCACGTAATCGCCGGAGCGAGATTTTACATCAACTACGGCTGTAGCTAACATTACTTGGTTGGGCACGCTGCTAGTATGCATGGCCTGTGATGACGAAGGTTGCGGCTCAGTCTCAAAGGAGATCGGATATTGATGCAACAACGTGTGGTGCGATCTATTGCACACACGACAACGATCTGCTTTGCACTTTGAGACGGTGTGTCCCTTGCGCAAGCAATTTATGCACAAGGATAATGATTCGGCGAAGTCGAAGAGCTTGGTAAGAGCTTGGAATTTTCGGCAAGATATTATGTAATGATTCTTTGAACCACAGTGAAGGCAAGTTGGCTGTTTCGAATTTGCCGCGACAAATGATGCCTTTGATCTTTCCACTTGTTGAGTTCTTCCCCTCTGTCGAATGTCTGCAATGGAAGGCCGCGTCTGTGATGAGGAAGCATCTTCAGCAGATAAGTGCTGGTATCTCTTATTGAGCATTGCTTCACAGTCAGCCCAAAGCGGCAAGCTATCGTAATCAAGTTGCTCCTCCCACTTTGACCGAGAAGTGGGATCAACCTTCGACATGACCATGTGAATTATCATCGCGTTCGAAATATGTTTATCGTCACCCAGCGATAAAAGCGAATCGTATACCGCAGACACTCTGTCGATCATAGATCGCAAAGAGGATGCAGAAGGTCTCTGAATTTTCGAAAGATCAAAGAGCTTTGAAATTGTATTAAAAAATATCAGACATTTATTGTCATAGACTTTCTTTAAACTAACCAGCGCCTTTGGATAGTTTTCTTCTGAAATTTGGAAAGACTTCACTGTGCGCAAGGCCTCACCAGATAAACAGGACACCAAATGATTAAATTTTTCTATATCTGGGATTGTTGGATCGTTATGCACTAAACTCTCAAACAAACTCATAAAACTTTTAAATTCAGAGTATTCTCCTGTAAATTTGGGTAGTGCCATCATTGGCAGTCGCGAACTGTGGGGTGCAATAAATGATGCTTCAGCAATCGAGGACTTATTTTTCGCCAATATCCATTTAATTATGGACTCTGTTTCGACAATTATGTCCTCTAACTCTCCACGTGCCATGTCTTCCTTATCAATTTCTTCTATCTTGGACTGATACTTCATAAGCTTCTCTCTATGTGAATTCAGTATCTCAAGTCGGCACTCCAATTCGATGGGATCTAGTGACATGGTTTTTTCAAGAAGCCCCATTTTTATGCGTAGTATGCTGCTTTTAGCAACTGTCCTTTGGCGCTTCAAGGATTTTAAATCCATCATCTCCTTACTTGGAGAAAGACTCGAAATAGTAGATTTTGGCTTACTCATTTTTTGAAACTATGTATATAATTTAAATATTCGACAAATTCGCTGCTTGACCTGTGGCTTGTGTTTAAACGGAAAAGGATCTGGAAGTCTGTCAGCAAAACGAAAACGAGAGCGAAAGAAATAGCTGACTTCACCAGAATCAACAAGAATGAAAACGATAGTAAGCAGCGAATAATTGAGTTCGGCTCGAAAAGATATGCTTCTATGCGTAACCAGCTAATGCACTATAAGTTATACCAAATCAAATGCAGAACTGCAGCACAATGAACGAAAGAATAACTCGATCAGCGTAACGAAAATGTGATCTGAGTGTATAACTAAATTTATTTATTGTGTTCAATTGTTCATTTTTGAATCACTAACTCGTACTTCCAGAACAAACGAAAAAACTAGTTGTTCATTAGTAGTTTTCAATTTCAATTATTTTGTTTGTTCTCTTTATTATATTTCTTTTTTAAAAACGATAAATAGCATGATTTTATACAAATCGCAAAAAAAACTATCACTTCAACAATTTTGCCCCAACGTAATCTCTGATTCACTTCTAACGCAGTGCACAAATGTATGTTTATGTATGTAGATATAATTGCATATAAGAATGTGATTACAGAGAGATGCCAAAAATGAAATGATGTTGTTGTTGTTCTCGTAATATTTTGACAATATACTTTAAAGTGGAACAACTAATCACACAAAAAACAACAACTTTCATTTATTGCACTCTATACCTCTTTTTTATGTAATGGGGTTCTACCAGCCCCGACTTCCTTCTTGCATAAAATACAGCTGCACACCATTGCATGATAACAGCAAGCCGGCAGCAACAGGAACAGCAACGAAGGCAGCAATAAGAACAGCGGTAATGGCAACAACAAAAACAGCAAAGACGACAGTGGTGGAAATGCTAACAGCAATAGATGCACTGGCGACGGCAGCAACAAATAGCTACTTCGATGACAACAACGATAGCAATGGTGATATAAGCACTTTTGTACACAGCAAGTGCAAAAATTTACTTGTCTGACTTTACGTAGATGCCTATGTATTGCAATTAGAAAAAACGTTGTGATGCTGACGTTTGTGTCAGATTTACAGGAATTTTAATAAAACTCTGCTCAATTGCATTCAAGTCTTCTTCACTTTCCAAGAACTGGACTTTGTAAAAGGAATGGTAGCTCCTCCCTCAGCTCTCTATGTACAGCCAATTTTTTAAAGTGTACTTGATGTATTTTTCTCTCTTTTCACAAACGATTCTATATATTTAATTATGTGCGACACGTCGAATCCTCTCCAATCAGGACTAATCGATTTTGGGGACTAAATAAAATTAAGATAATATTTTGTTCATCTAATACTCACAACCAATACACCTATAGTTCAAGATAAAATATCTACATTTTGACACCGTTTAGAGACGGTTAAGTCGTGTCGAAGTAGGGTTAGATTTTAGATTCCTTTATGGAGACACTAACAATATAAAAATTGTGTTTTTCGATGTAATAACGAAAAACCAAACTATTATGGTCGATGATATCCCATAAAATGTTGGTCCCGACGGTTAAATAATCTGAACTTAGACCCTTGTGTGATACGCGACACAGTCTCCACTCAGGACTAATCGATTTTAAGTATTACATAAGAATAAAATAACTTTTTTTATCTTATGCCCAAAATCGAGACTACTATAGTCGAAGATATCACATATAAATTTCGGTCCGTATAGTTAAGAAAGCCGAACTTTGACGCCTGTGCGACACGCCGAACCGTCTCCAAACAGACCAACAAATTTTAGGTATTAGATAAAATAAAAAACACTTTTTTTCATCTAATACCTCAAAGCGATACACCTATAGTTCAAGATATCATATCTACATTTTGACACCGTTTGGAGACGTGTAAGTCGTGTCGAAGTAGGGTTAGATTTCAGATTCCTTTATGGAGACACTAACAATATAAAAATTGTTGTTTTAGATGTATTAACGAAAAACCAAACTATTATGGTCGATGATATCGCATAAAAATTTTGGTAACGACCGTTAGAGAATCCGAACTTTGACGCCTGTGCGACACGCCGAACCGTTTCCAATCAAGACCAATCGATATTAAGAATTAGATAAAATTTAAACAATTTCTTGTTCATCAAATACCCAAAATCGTCATTACTATAGTCGAATATGTCTCATATAATTTTTGGTTCCGACGGTTAGGGAATCTGAACTTAGACCCCTGTGGGACACGGCGAATCCTCTCCAATCAGGACTAATCGATTTTGGGGACTAAATAAAATTAAGATAATATTTTGTTCATCTAATACTCACAACCAATACACCTATAGTTCAAGATATGACATTTACATTTTGACACCGTTTGGAGACGGTTAAGTCGTGTTGCAGTAGGGCTAAAATGCAGATTCATCTATGAAGACACAAAAAATATATAAAATGTTGTCTTTCATCTAATACCCAAAATCGAGACTACTATAGTCAAACATTTTTTTATAGTCAAACATATCAAATATAAATTTTGGTCCCGACGGTTAAGGAAAGTGAACTTTGACGCCTGTGCGACCCGCCGAACCGTCTCCAATCAGGACCAATCAATTTTAGGTATTAGATAAAATTAAAATAATTTTTTTCATCTAATACCCAAAATCGATACACCTATAGTTCAAGATATAATATTGTTACGTTTTTATTCGGTTGATCTCGTTGGTGTTACAACTCCAAATTTTAAATCAGCTGGCAGTCTTAACTCGTTTCCAAAAATTGCCATTGCCGGTGTAGTAGCCGTCGTATCATGTTGTGCGCATCTATATGCCATGAGGAACATTGGTATATGTACATCCCAGTCTCTTTGATATTTATCTACGACTTTTCTCAACTATTCCTCCAAGGTATGGTTAAATCGTTCTACCATGCCATCAGATTGTGGATGCAAAGGTGTTGTACGAGTTTTGTATAT
Organism: Megamerina dolium; assembly: GCA_963854835.1. Taxonomy (NCBI): domain Eukaryota; kingdom Metazoa; phylum Arthropoda; class Insecta; order Diptera; family Megamerinidae; genus Megamerina; species Megamerina dolium. Next base: position 16,029,823 of record OY978530.1, on the reverse strand, counting down.
ACCCAGCATACGGCATATCTCTTGGAATACAACTGATTCGAAATTTCGACCTTGGTCTGAGTGTAATTCCATCGGTACACCAAAACGAGTAATCCATTGGTTGACGAATACATCCGCAACTGTACTAGCTTCTTGATTTGGAATGGGGTATACTTCAGGCCATTTACTGAAGTAATCTATAACCACCAGAACATACTTGTTTCCTGCGTTGCTTATTGGAAATGGTCCAGCTATGTCCATAGCAATTCGCTCGAATGGAGCACCCACGGTGTATTGGTGCATCTTACCACGACTTTTCTTAGTGGGACCTTTGGCCATTGCAAATTGCTTACACTTCCGAATCCAATCAGCGACATGGTCATGACATCCAACCCAATAAAATCGTTTCTTTATTTTCTCGACGGTTTTGGTGATTCCCAAATGCCCTCCACTGGAGGTATTGTGATACTCAGCTATCACTTTATTTATTCTTGCCTTGGGTACCACTAGAAGATCATTAGTGATTTTTCCATCTTCACTCTCCCATACTCGGAACAAACATCCGTCTCGTAAGTGCAGGCTTTGCCACTGCGCCCTGTATGCCTTTGCTATTGGACTCTCATTAGCCGTTTCTTGCCAATCTGGACGTACGCCTTGCTCCTTGTATTCCATAATCTTTACGAGATCTGGGTCGTTCCGCTGATCTTCTTGCACTCGTTCGGTGGTCCATGACTTTTCCGACAAGATATTCGTAAGTCGTATGTCGACAATGTGCTCCTTGCTTTCCACTCGAGAACAATGTTTACATTCCATTTTGCAACGACGACGAGATGGAGCATCCGCGTTGCCGTGATGTCCTCCTTTACGATGCTCGATAGTAAACTCATAACTCTGCAGCCTTTCAATCCAGCGCTCCAATTGTCCTTCTGGGTTTTTAAATTGTAATAACCACCTTACTTTACACATTCTAGTATTGCGAGCAACTCTCTTCGAGTGACACAGTAGTTTCTTTCTGGCTTTGACAGGATTTTACTATAGTATGCTATCACTTTTTCTTGCCCATCTATGATCTGTGAGAGCACACTACCATAGGCACTCGCATCTGTGTCCAACACAAACTTCTAACCAGGTAGTGGATGCGCTAATACTGATGCTGAACAGAGTCTTTCTTTCAACTGTTCGAATGCTTTCTGTTGTTCCTCACCCCATACAAATGGTTCAGGAATAGTCTATAGTAGGTACAGAAGCCTAAAAAGCTTCTTAACTCTTGAAGATTCGCCGGAATAGGCGAATTCTTGTACTGCTGCTACTTTCTCCTCGTAGGTATGTACCCCTTCTGTTGTTACTTTATGACCAAGATATTTAACTTCTCGCCTGAAGAGTGAACACTTTTTCGGATTAAGTTTACGCCCTGCTGATTGTATACGCTCAAATACTTCTTTCAACTTTTCCAGGTGGTTGTTAAAATCTTTTCCCATCACGATAATGTCATCGAGGTATACCAAGCACGTTTTCCTGTGTAATGCTCTGAGTACACGTTCCATCAAATGTTCGAAAGTAACCGACATATTGTATGGCCAAATGGCATCACTGCGAACTGCCATAAACCATCACCAATACTAAAATCTGTTTTCTCTTTTCCTCCTCACCACGTTCCACTTGCAAGTAGCCACTTTGCAGATCAAGAGTTGAGGACCACTTCGCACCAGATAGTGTATCGAGAGTTTCATCGACAGTGGGTAGCTGTCCTTTTTCGTGATATCATTTGACTTTCTGTAATCCACACAGAATCGAGTACATCCATCCTTCTTCTTCAGTAGAACAACGGGTAAACTCCATGGATTCGCTGATGGTTCAATAACATCTTGTTTTTGCATATCGGTAATCAGCTTAATGGCTTCATCTCTTTTGGCTAATGGAACTCGTCGGGGTGCTTGACGAATTGATCTAGAATCACCGGTGTCAATTTGATATTTCACGGTGGTTGTTCGTCCACCAGTTTTTCCATTTGAAGAGAAGATTGAACTGTACTTCTCCAGTAGTTGTAAAGCCTTTTCTTTTTGCTGTTTGATAAGCACACCTGTCTATTCTTCCATCTGTGCTTTTAATTCGGCTCTAAAGTTCCTGATCTTCTACTTTTCATCGACGAACCCTTCTCGTAGTGTACTACGGAAGTAACTTTCTGGTAATGATCAGGTGTATTAATTGGATTTAGTAGTCACATCGGTACCATTCCATTTTTTTAAGTTCCACTAACGTCCTAACGAGTAGTCCTTATCCGCTTCTACTACCCACAACTTGCCTGTCACACAACTTACCATCATCCACATTCATCTGTGCCCAAATTACCGCTTCTGATTTGGATGGAACCGCTTGGCGTTAATATGTCAGTATTTGTTTGATGTTTACACTACGCTTGTAACCGATGTTCAACTCGACATTTGGAATCACCGATATTTGCCAACTCTTCACAATCCGCTCAGTATTGTTATTCTATTTCTCTCTTTACCTCCTCTTTGTTTTGGAGCTAAACATTGTATTAACCTTTTTTGTTTCTCAATCTAAAAATTACTTTCGTAGTGAGACTAGTTAAAATATTATATTTTCCATTTTTTCTGAAGTCAAAGTGAAGTAATCAACAAGTAATATATATGAGTTAAATTTAAATTTAAATAATAAAGTTTGTACAAACATTGATCAAAGAATCAAGAAAAACAGAAGTGTTTTTTTTTTGTGCGACAAGTGCAACCCACAGCGGTATCGGCATCAACATCAGAAACATACTTTGGAACAAGAACCGACGGGTCAGGCCCACCGGCAACAAAACTCTCTCACACGTTCATTTTTTGGTCCTTCGAGCCGATCCGGTTAAGAGGAGAAGGGAAGAGAACGAATACACGATATCGACCCCCGGTCGATTTCGGTGCTCCCAGGCATCCAAATGGCCGTCCACCGGACCCCCAAATATCCACCACGTGGATCATTTCCCTCCTAAAACGTTTTTTTTTTGTTATTTCTTTTTTTCTTTTTTTTGATGATAACGCTGATGTTTTTTGCGGTTAGCGACTGCTTCTTCTTTTTCTTCTTTTTTTGGTTATAAGATTTTAAAATTTTTATTTTTTATTTTTTATTTTATCTATAATCCTCTATTTTGTAAATTAACTTGTAAATTCCCATTTTTTTCTCAATTGATTATATTAATTTTAATTCAATTAGTTCAACATTAATTTTACTTTTATTTAATTTAGAAAGTTAATTTTATAATTTCTATTTTCTCTCTCCCTCCCTGTCCGTCTCTGGTGTAGACTTTGCGTCTCCATTGCAGTAATCCTGCAAGGGGAGCGGAATGTCTACGCCAGAAAATTACGTCGCGCGCACTGTCTGGTGGATTTGGTGCCACCTTTATAAAAGGCGAATGCAACTAATTTGATCAGTCAGCAGTCGTTCGTTTGTTCTTATTCTTCTTTTGTTAATTACTCATATATTTTTTCCCGACACGAACAGTGCGCGCATTTTTTATTTTATACATATTTTATTTTATACATATATCTCGAGATTTTGTTTTGAACTCTATAATATAATTAACAATTTCCATTGTGGAATATATTTAATACGGTTTAAGAATAAATTATATTTATCTCGCATATATACAAGTATATCTCGTGTTTTTTTTCTTTGTACAAAGTAATGTACATAAGAAACAATCAGTTTGCAATTTACGTGCATTTCTCTTCCGTCTCAATACGGAATTTCTCTCGATAACCAAATTAATTAAATAAATCAAAATTCGATTTAAACATACATTTTGAGCAATGGTATTGGCCACCAACGAAAGGCTTAACAATTTTGAAGGTGATAACAAAGTGTGATAACAAACCTTAACAATAACAATAATTACTAAAGCAGAACAAATAGAAGAAAATCACCGACAACAACAAGAAGATTTGTCATCAAGTAACTATACCAATAGTTCGAGATTGGAAAAGATGAAGACAAAAAATAATATTATCACATCACAACAACAACCACAGCAAAAACACCGGCAATAAGTAGATTTTATTTATTATTTTATTATTTAACAACAGTTAATCAAAAATAATTTTAATTTTATTATAAAGCAATAGGCGGTCAGTAATTGAAAACACATCAGTACAACTCAACCAAGGTATCAGCCCACCGGCAACTCTCTCACATACACAAGTATGAAATATATATATTTATATAAAGGGAAAAAAAATTATAATTTTATTTAATTCTTATTTTAATTTTTAGTTTTATGTGTTTTTTTTTCTCCACCTATCCGAAAATGGTGGTACCTTTCCCGACTTGGATTTGTCTAGCTAAAGCAATAACAAGAACGCATGCGTAGATGTGTGTGTGTATGCAATGCATGGATAATCAACGAAAGACGAACAACTTGATCTGTTGGCTGCTGAACAAGCGCAAAATGACAAAATCTTGAAAAAAAGCAAAAATTCAATCGCATGTTTGCTGTGTTGCCGATCTCGGGTATTTATCAATGAAAAATAGACAATTCTGCTTCGCATGTGTACATATATATTTACGTAGTAAGATATGTAGAAAACGAAAAATGAGAGCAATAGAAAGAAACAAATGATAGAGTTGATTTGTTTACAGTAGGTAAATATGTGATGATCTCTTACTGAAATTCACTTGAGTTTCTATAACTAAAACATTTGATAAGAATTAATTATTGTAAACTAATTAAATTTTAATAAAAAATCATGTGCCATGATAATTCAATTAATTCTTATTGCCTACATATTTTAAAAAAATTGCTGATTTTCATAAATTTTTGAGGAAAAAAAAACTAAAATATTACATTTGCTGAAATTCACCTGTGTGAATGTAATTTCGAATTATCCTATATAATTTCAATATTGAATCTTCATCGTCGGATTCATACATAGGTACATATGAAAGTATTTATATATGTGACATGCCGACTCAAATTGATTGTGTGAAGCTGCGGTTGGTTTACTTATGAAAATGCTCATTCTGAACTGTTTCCAGTATATCTAAAACCATTTTTGGTTTTGAGTGCAAAGGTGGCAATTGTTTCATCGCCAGATTTGCTGTTAAAACGCTGTCTATTAACAGTGGGATATCTCTATACTTCTATAGTCTCTGTCCTTGTTATACCTCTGTTGTGCTTGGTACATTAACATTTATAAACCTTTCAATCCATTGCGCCTTGAATGATTATTGTTTGTGCATCTATAAAGATATTGTCAGACACAATTTGGTTTTTGGTTTGAATTTTGAAGTTTAAAGTTGCCGCGATAATTGTGTGAATATACAACGTAAACGCATATACACATACACTATGCATTGGAGTTTTGAGTGTGGTACCAAACGTATATCTAACAAATACGTACATTGTTGATGATTGCCATGTTAAGTTAACCAAAAGGAAAGGTTTCGTTTTTTAAATAAATAAATAAAAGCACATTGAACAATACATGAATTGTTTTTCTTTTTTTAGTTACTGGGTTGCTTCGCTATCTAGAAAATATTATAGGGTGCTGGTTAATTCGTCATTTTGTAATTAAATCGAGATTGTCTAACTATTTGCTTGAATTAAATTGAACATTTGGAAACAAATTGTATTCGACTAGACTCAATATTGTTGGTAAATTTATTGAATTTATTAAACGTAATAAATTACTAAATAATTACGATAATGCCTGGAAGTTTGAGCGATGAGGCCGCTTCTGTTCAAAAGTCGGGTACTTTAAGGCAGCAAAGAGCAACAGCGCGTGGTAATATAACACGTATCAAAAGCATGCTTGATAATCCAACGGTAACTTGGAATGTTATAGACTTGGAATGCCGGCTAGAAATCTTAGATTCTTATATTAAACAAATAATGGCATACCAAACCAAGATCGAGAGGGAAGATCCTGACGATGACCGAAGAGGCGATATCGAGGATCTTTGCATAAGTGCTAAATCGAGGCTTATTCAGCTTATGGGGCAATATAAGCGTCGAGAGATCCAATGTTGGAGAGTACACTTGGTATTACCACGCCTTAATCGTCTCGTCTTCCGAATCTGAAATTACCGACATTCAGTGGAAAGTACGCGGAGTATAAAAATTTTATAAGCTCATTCAATAACTTGGTACATGATGAGCCACATCTAGCGACAATTGAAAAATTTAATCATTTGTTGAGTTGTTTATCGGGTGACGCGCTCAGAACGGTAAAAGCATTCCAAGTCACAGAAGCCAATTATAAGAAAGCATTGGATCGTTTAGCAGAACGATACGATAAAAAAGGTTTGATATTTTTTGATAATATCGAGCAGTTATTTGACATTCCAAAAATGATCAAACCAAATGCTTCAGCGCTTAGAAATGTGGTTGACACTGTATCCGCAATTTACGATTCGTTGCTATCATTGGGTACAGAGATGGATATAACAAATTCATTACTCATTCAACTGGTACTATCAAAAGTTGATCCAGCTACAAAATCGAGATGGAACGATCAGTTGGATTACTCCACCCATCCTTCATGGAACGACTGCTCGAAATTGCTAATTCGTCGATGCCAATCACTCGAAGTAAATGACGGCAGGTCGAGCAGATACGACAATGCTGATCAACAGAATCCTCATAGAATTAAATCGCATAATAACAAGAAAAATGAATACAAAACATCATTTGCAGTTGCTGCGAGTAGTTTGGAAAATCAATGCATTTTTTGTAAATTGAATGGGCATTCAATACATAGGTGCAACTCTTTCGCTGCATTGACCCTTGGTAAACGGTTCGATTTTGTAAAAAATCTGGAAATTGTATAAATTGCTTAAAGAAAGGACACTCGGTCCGGAATTGTTCTCGATCTCATTGTCGAGTTTGTCAACGTCCTCATCACACTCTGCTGCATAAATATGAGGTGCAGCAGCAATAAAATCGCTTCGATAATCAATTATCTGTGTTACCGTCAACATCTACTACTGCCAATGATACTCCACAACAATCGTTCCAGCGTTCTTCACACCATGTCTCGAATACAGATGATGTCGTCGTATTGGCTACAGCTATAGTTAGAATAAAAGATCGCTATGGAAGTACCCACCTAGTAAGAGCGCTTTTAGACTCTGGATCAAAAATAAATTTCATGAGTGAAGATTGTGCACAGAAATTACATTTAAAACGAGAATTTAAAGTTCTAAATTTATCGGGTATTGGGGAGTTAAATGCGAACTTACGACATAAAGTTAATACGATTGTAGAATCAAGAGTTAATGACTACAGGTTTCAAGCAGATTTTTGGGTCATAAAGTCCATCTCGATTTACCAACCTGAAGTTAATTTACCCGTTGACTCGTGGCAAGTCCCGGGGAATATTGAGCTCGCAGAACCCCACTTTAATAAAAGACAAATAATTGATTTGTTAATTGGTGCCGATATATTTTTCGAACTTTTATCAATCGGTCAAATAAAATTAAACGAGTCGTTGCCAACATTGCAAAAGACGTTGCTTGGTTGGATAGTTTCTGGTCGGTATAAATCACTTGAAAATTCGAAAAGTGGAGCATGCAATTTAGTAAATAAAAATAGCGATATTCAGTTGGCCTCTTTAGATGCTATTGTGCATAAGTTTTGTGAAATAGAAGAAGTACCAAGCACATCTAAAAAGTTTACGAAAGAACAAATGAGTTGCGAACAACATTTTATGAAGAGTACCAAGCGATTACCAACTAGTCGTTTTGAAATTCGGTTGCCATTTAAAATGAATTCGTCAGCACTCGGAGCCTCATATGAAACGGCAAAACGACGATTTTTGTCACTTGAGCGTAGGCTTATGAGGACACCTGATGTCAAAGAAATGTATAATAATTTTATGATCGAATATTTGTCGTTAGGCCACATGTCTAAAATGGAAAACATAATTCCGACAGGGCCACATTATTTCATACCACACCAAGTTGTCATAAGGCCTGAGAGTTTGACAACCAAGTTAAGAGTTGTGTTTACGTTTCAATAAGTTAAATTCTATACTAGGTGGATATGCTGACTATAAAACATGAAAATCTTCGCTATTTAAATTTTTAGCTAAACTTTCCAAACCAGGGCCACATTATTTCATACCACACCAAGTTGTCATAAGGCCTGAGAGTTTGACAACCAAGTTAAGAGTTGTGTTTGATGCCTCATGTAAAACATCATCCAATATCTCATTGAACGATACTCTAATGGTCGGCCCAACTATTCAACCAGAACTCTATACAAATTTACTGAAATTTCGTCGTAAATTTGCCATTACGGCAGATATTACAAAAATGTATAGACAAGTACAAGTCCATGAAGCAGACCTACAATTTCAGCTTATTTTGTGGCGGAAACATCCAAACATGCCTATACAAATGTACAAACTAAACACAATAACATATGGCACTGCACCAGCACCGTTCTTGGCTATTCGGTGCTTAAATGAACTTGGCAATATTAATAGAGAAATGCGTGCGATTTCAAGGGTTATACAAGAGGACTTGTATGTGGACGATTGGAGGAGCTTGAAAGCATTCAATATGATATAACAAAAATTCTCGATTCAGCTGGCTTTAAGTTGGCGAAATGGTATTCTAACCACCAGGTTCTCAATAATAGCGACAATGTTGAAAAAGAAATCACATTTAACGACACCGAAACCACTAAAACTCTGGGTATAGTTTGGCATCCGAAAAGTGATAAGCTTAATTTTAATCTCGTTGCAAATTTTGATACTTTGAAAGCTACTAAGCGCAATATTTTGTCGGTGTCTTTCCGGTTGTTTGACCCATTGGGGCTTCTATGCCCAGTTATTACAAAAGCAAAAATATTGCTGCAAGAATTGTGGTTGCTAAAGGTAGACTCGGATGAATCAGTTCTAATGTCGGTGGCTACAAGCTGGGAGATCTTTAAAAAAAACTTCCGAAAAATCCCAGAGATAATGTTCCTCGATACGTGAATATTTCTTCGTTATCAACAGTTCAAATTCACGGTTTCGCTGATGCATCTATGCGTGCATATGGTTGTTGTATATATATACGTAGCAAATGTGGTAGTAATTACAAGTCCATACTGTTTACAGCCAAGTCGAAAGTTGCTCCACTTAAAACTAAAACTCTTCCAAGACTTGAGCTTTGTGCCGCTCACTTGTTAGCAAAAGTGTGGAAAATTATAGAGCCAATTTTATTGCCATACACAGAAAAGGTAGTTTTTTGGAGCGATTCAGAAAATGTGTTATACTGGCTTAAAAAGCACCCATCCACATTATCAACTTTTGTTGGGAATAGGGTATCGGACATTCAAGAAGTGGCGAATAAAGCTACATGGAGGCACGTTCCAACTGCTCAGAACCCTGCGGATATTGTATCGCGAAGTTGCAATGTAGATGAGCTATGCCAGTCTATATGGTTTGATGGTCCTACATTTTTAATGGAGGAGGATGATAATTGGCCTGTAAATGCGCACTTTGAGCCCGTAGAAACATTGTCTTCTACAGAAATGCGCAAGTCTAAAGCGATCGTACTCGTTGTTGAAAAAGAACGTAACATAATCTACGAAATAATTGAAAATTCATCGACGTACATGAAAATATTGCGAACACTTGCATATGTTTATCGATTTATAAATCCGATCAAAAATGGGCATACAGAACAACCAATTACAGCAAAAGAACTTGAGCTATCATTTTTCAAAGTCGTTGAAATAATTCAGCATGAGGAATACGCTGAACAAATAAAATGTATGAAAAGCTCATTGTTATTAAGCAAACAACTCCAACAATTAAATCCGTTTCTGCACGAATTTGAAGAAAATGGCAGAAAATTTACTTTAGTGCGTGTTAGTGGCAGATTAGTGAATGCCCCACTACCTTATGATACTAAGCATCCTTTATTGATGCCTAAGTCCCGATTCGTAACTATGTATGCCACCCATTTGCATTTGTCAAATTGTCATGCAGGACCACGATCTCTAATTGGTCTAATGCGGCTGAAAATATGGTCAATAAATTCAAGAGAAGTGGCTCGTAATGTAGTTCGCAATTGCATACATTGTTTTAGGTACAAGCCTAGATTAATGACACAAATTATGGGGAATTTACCTAGAGACCGACTTTTATCAGTGCGACCATTTTTGATAACCGGAGTAGATTTTTGTGGTCCGATATACACGTCATATAGAATTCGTGGTAGACCTCTTATAAGACATATGTAGCTATATTCGTTTGTTTTTCGTCAAAGGTTGTTCACATCGAAGCTGTTTCTGATTTGTCCACTAACGCTTTCATTTCTTGTTTTAAAAGGTTCATCGGAAGGAGAGGTCTTCCAGAGAAGGTTATATGCGACAACGCTACAATTTTCGTGGGAGCCAATGCAAAGCTGAAAGAGCTGAACGACGTGTTCTTCGGAGAGCAGAGTCAGAACAAAATACTCAATTTCGTAGCAGAGAGAGGCGTGACTTTCGAATTCATCCCGCCGCGCGCCCCTCATTTCGGAGGCCTGTGGGAAGCGGCCGTCAAATCCATGAAGAATCTTTTTTATCGCACCGTCGAGCACGCCAACCTAACGTTCGAGGAATTGTCAACCGTCTTGGTCGAAATAGAGACCATTTTAAATTCAAGGCCGATCGCTCCAATGTCCGAAGGTCCCAGCGACGGAGAGGCGCTCACGCCAGCGCATTTATTAATCGGGTGTTCTTTAAAGGCCATACCCGAACCTACTATAGAGCACGAAGTTCTGACGTATTCAAAACGATGGCAACGTATCTGCTATCTAAAAGGGAGATTTTGGTCTGTGTTCCGCAGAGATTACCTCCTCGGGCTGCAAGCCAGGGCCAAATGGTTCAAGCCCTAACAAAACGTAGAGGTTGGTTCAATGGTTATTGTTCACGAAGACAAGCTGCCTCCACAGAAATGGTTGCTAGGCAGAATAGTAGATGTCATTGTTGGAAAAGATGGCATGGTTCGTGTGGCCAATATTCAAACGCAAAATGGAATTATTAAACGTGCGATACATATATTGGCACCTTTACCATAAGGGCAGCTGTTTTAATATATGAATATATCAACGGGGATGTTTGGCCATATACCTATATATAAGTTATCAGTGAAGTTCTATTATTATAAGTGTATTATTATATTATATTATTGTGAATTATATTATATTATTATTGCTATAGAGTAACTATGAATTCATCTCTATTTAGTACATACTTATTTATAGAACTGTGTAAACCGTTGATTTGTATGCTCTTGTTAAATTGAAATATTATATTAAATTCAATTGTTATAAAACCACAGCTGGTGTTAGACTGTGTAAATTTTGTTGTCAACAACAAAAATCATTGTGGTTCAACACTAACCTAAACAGATAAAAAATAAAACAATAAATTTTAATTTTTTTTATTTAATTTATTTAATTTTATTTATATTATATAAATAATAACTTTTTTTAAAAGCCCAAATACTTCAGTATTATTACCATCATCGTCATCGTCATCGGGGAGAACAATTATCTTCCCTTCGTTGTTATGGTTCTGGAAATCAATCCAGAACTCTGTACCTTCCAATGACCTCTTTACAATGGAGAGCTCATTGGAGGGATCATTTATATATTGTAATGATTCGTTGGAAAGGTTTGTAAACCTCTCCGGCAAGAAGAGTTTGTAATCTCGCAGATCACAAAGTAGTTTTTGTCCATATTTGACCTTCATCCCCAGCACCTTAAATAATACATAATTTTTGGAGCTTGTTGTTGAGGTCATTCTGAAAATAAAAAGAAAATAAAATTTTAAATTAGTATAAATTTAATATATATATATATATATATATATATATATATATATATATATATATACGTATATATATATATATATATATATATATATATATATAGGTATATATATATATATATACGTATATATATATATATATATATATATATAAATATATACGATTGGAGAATAAATATTGTATTGTCATTGTGGTCGAATATGAATCGTTTCAAAGCATATAAAAACCTGGCTGATTGAGAGACTACATCAAACGCAAATGTAACCCGAAAGAAGTAATGTAATTTAATATATATATAAGTATATATATATATATATATATATATATATATATATATATATATATATATATATATAAAAACCATAATCGTCCAACTACGCAAGCAATTGGCAAAATTGTGAAGAAATATGAAGAGACTGGATCGGTTACAGATATTGTAAGGCCTGTGCATCATCGTTTTGCTCGTACCACCGAAAATATCGCTGCTGTAAGTGAAAGTGTTGCCGAAGACCCGAATGTGTCGATTACTCGTCGTTCTCAGGAATTAGGACTGACTTACGGCACATTATGGCGTATTTTGCATTTAGATCTACACCTACATCCTACATCCATATAAAATCCAGCTCACACAACAACTGAAGCCAGCTGACCATTCACAACGTCGTAGATACGTCGAATGGGTGCTTGAACAACAGGCGGTGGACGACGATTTTTCGAACAAAATTTTCTTCAGCGACGAAGCACATTTCTCACTCGGTGGGTATGTTAACAAACAAATTTGTCGTATTTGGGGTTCTGAGAATCCTCAAGTAATTGAAGAGAGGCCACTACATCCACAAAAAGTCACTGCTTGGTGCACTCTTTGGTCCGGAGGTGTGATTGGACCCTACTTCTTCGAAAACGACGATGGAACGACTGTCACCGTCAATTCGGAGCGTTATGGTCATATGATAACCGACTTTTTTGCCTACTATTGAAGAATACTACTTAGAGAATATGTGATTTCAACAAGACGGTGCCACATGCCACACAACTCGAGCGAATATGGCTTTATTGCAAGAGAAATTTTCTGGCCGCGTAATTTCTCGTCGTGGCGATATCAAGTAGCCACCAAGATCATGCGATTTGACACCGCTTGACCTTTTTTTTGTGGGGCTACGCGAAAGACCGTGTTTATGCAGATAAACCTTTAACTCTTGAGCACCTGAAAACTAACATTCGTCACGTTATGGCTGAGATACCGCCCAATATGTGTCAAAAAGTGGTCGAAAATTACCTCAAAAGAATCGATGCTTGCAACAATTCGCGTGGTGGTCATTTAAATGATGTAGTATTTCACACATAATGTCAACGTTCAAACTTTGTAATAAAAAAGAAATATCATGATAAAAAATATTTTATATGTGTTTTATTTACATTTACTTTTGAAACCGCAAAATGGATAACCCTTTATATATATATTAAATTACCTTACTTCTTTCGGGTTACATTTGCGTTTGATGTAGTCTCTCAATCCGCCAGGTTTTTATATGCTTTGAAACGATTCATATTCGACCACTATGACAATACAATATTTATTCCTCAATCGATTTTTTTTATAATATTATTAGAACATTCTTATCACAGGTCAACTGGAATATCCGCGCAATGTACAAATATTATTAGATCATTCGTATCACAGGTCAACAAAGAATTCAGTAATTTTTTTCGCAAATATTATTATTCCAACATTCTTATCACTTAATGAATAAAAATTCGGTAATTCAGAAATCCACAATGACTATGTAAAATTTATTCATCAGTCGAACGTTGCCTAACAATATTTTTACACATACATAAACGCACGTGCACACAATTATCTTCATATATTTTTAATAGAAAGAGGAAGACTGTGATTTTCAATAACCCTAAATATTTACAAAAATAAAAGAAAACATTTTAATTTTTATTTATTTTTTATTTCAGTAAATATATATAAATTACATTTACAGACATATATACATAGGCATTATTAATTCTTATCACTTGTTCTAAAGTGACCCCAAGCATAAGAATATGCTCCATCTTCTCTAATATAACGCTTATCATCATTATTGCTTAATACTACTTTTGTCCACTGTTGTGTATGCAATGTATGGACTTTAGATTTTAAAAAATACATCTTATCATGATAAACTCTATTTGAATTAACATTTTCTATAATCATCTATACTTAACTTAGATAAACCACATTTTTAACCCCTTTTTGCTTTTTTTATCTCTCTACCCTCAAATGTATCATACATTTTTGATCGTAGACCAATGAACTCCCTCATAACCAAACCGTTGTTTTCATCTTTCATCATACCTAAAACTTTTTTATTTTTTAATGGAAATATAAATTGATTATCGCTTGAATATTCCGACGTATCAAATTTAGAGTCCATATCGTTACAAATATTTCTATAAAAATCAGATGTTTTAATGGAGTAAATAAATGAATCTGTATCCACATAATTCAGTATTAAATTATTATTAAATTTTGGTTTCATGTATCCATAGTGAAAATCATACATTTTGTATTTTGATAATTCTAGAACACAAAATCCCAAGTATATAGGTTTATTATACATAACTCTCTTTTGCCTCAACTCTATTGCTATCATGGTATCTGTAAAGTGTTTTAAACTGTGGAAATTAGGCTTCGCAATAAGGCCTCGCGCTCCTAGATCTCTTCCTTTGGTCTCCCACTCAGTCGCAATTTTAATATCTTTTCTTTTATCGACATTCTCCAAGGTATATATATATATATATACGTATATATATATATATATATATATATATATATATATATATACGTATATATATATATATATATATATATATAGGTATATATATATATATATATATATATATATATATATATATATATATACGTATATATATATATATATATATATATATATAGGTATATATATATATATATATATATATATATATATATATATATATATATAGGTATATATATATATATACGTATATATATATATATATATATATATATATATATATATATATTTTGTATTTTGATAATTCTAGAACACAAAATCCCAAGTATATAGGTTTATTATACATAACTCTCTTTTGTCTCAACTCTATTGCTATCATGGTATCTGTAAAATGTTTTAAACTGTGGAAATTAGGCTTCGCAATAAGGGCTCGCGCTCCTAGATCTCTTCCTTTGGTCTTCCACTCAGTCGCAATTTTAATATCTTTTCTTTTATCGACATTCTCCAAGGTTTTTCCATAGACAGCGTTGTTTAAAAGTTCTAAATTTTTTTTTTCCAACTCATTTTTTGCTAGAGTTCTATAATATGTATTACGATCAATGTAATTCCTTAACCAATTTGATTGTTTAAATTTTAAAATACGATGAATTTTTACAAGTTCTAAACCATTCATAATACATCGTTTCAAATTGCGGTAATGAATGATATAATTTTTTTTGTTATTTAAGAATTAATTTTGTTGATTTTCCAATTGGTGACTTTTTATTTTCAACACAGAAAGGTAAATCATTATGATAATCGTGAATAGATGTAGGATAATCTTAATCAACTTCTAGAATAAATCCTACATCTGAAATATTGCTTATTGAGAAAATATTGAAATCTGTAATGTTTTCAACCCACTCAAATCCACCATAGGGTAAATACTCTGACATTGCCCAACCATACAGATATTCACATGGTTTAGTACTATCATACTCTGGTAGTTTTTTATTATTTGCTTTCGCATAGCGATTGCTACATTGAACACCTCTTATTCCATTCTTTATGAAATTATACATGTTGATATCTTGAAAAAGATCTAATTCAATCATGGTGGTTTTTTAACATAGCATCCCAGGATAAACCTGGCGTAGTACGATTATGACAAGGATCCAATTGATAGATATCTTTACAAACTTTGCGCAAATTTTCAAATATATCTACCAGCAATAAAACATCTGTTTTCAAATACAAGAGCATGTAGTCGAGCAAAGTTTTACATTTAAATGTAGTCCAAATACTTACAGCATGTTCATAATCAACAAGAGAACACTCTGTATTATTTAAAGTGGAGAAGAATTGTTCTCGAGGAGGAAGATTATTTTCCTTCAAACGATCAACTGAATTTAAATATTCATATGGAAATACTCCTTTACGTTTCAATAAGTTAAATTCTATACTAGATGGATATGCTGACTTTAAAACATTAAAATCTTAGCTATTTAAATTTTGAGCTAAATTTTCCAAACCAGAGGACATAAATCTGAATGAATCCAGAAACAGTAACTCTACATATTTTTTCTCTGCTAAATTTATATATTTTGAATATATAATGCTTTGTTTAGAGGAATAATTTTAATATTACTGGGAAACTAAAAGATGACAATCATATCCCGAAAAATTGTGGAAGAAAATTGGAATAAACTTTGCAATTTGAAAATTTAAATTACAGTTTGAATGAGCAGGGCCGCGATATTTTCCCGTTAAATGACAATGATCGAAAACTCTATCTTCATTCATTTCCTTTTCACAAATATGACATATTCTTGCTGACGTACGTAGCTCTAATTCTTCTGGTGTGAGGGATTTCATTGATATAACTATACTTAAATAATTATTATAAATATTTGTGACATCATTGACTACATTACTTATAAATATTTTTGCACAATCTTCGCCCGAGTAAATTACAAATTTATCTAGACTTTGGTCGAAACAACACTTGATATAATACGAAAATGCTATCGGGCTATGAATTTGTGTAGTTAACATATTATTAGACTCATTTACATTCACGTTCTCTAAAATACACTCAAAATCTGCAAAGATAGCGAATGGAACTGTAAGTTTAGACTTGAAAGAACTAAATTTTAACTTGTTGTTACCGTTTTCACCAGTGGGCATATTTGTTACCACTTTGTTGCACTCTTCTCGGTGTCTGCTCATAATATCATCATTTCTGCTATATTGCAAACATAAGTTACATAAGGAGATAGCACGCTTGTTGAGGATCGTGTTAGTCTGTAAATAAGAATTAATGTATAAAATATTTGAGACATACTTGATAGTTTAGGTGTGTTGATCTTACCTTGAAATATCTTTAATCCAAACGTAGTGGAAATTGTCTTCTTGTTGAAGAAATAAGAGGTTTATGTGGATATTTTTCAACTCTTTGGTACTGTAATAAGATCCGACTATAGCATCACCATTTATGACTTTATATCTATGCCAACAGCATCAAAATCAGGGTCATTATCATCTCTGTTATCGTAGGGTTTGAACTTTATGTATTCACAAAAAGTTCAAAATTAAAACTATAGGAGTGGTTTCTCTCCAGTTGCTCACGCAATAATTTCCTCCTTTATCTTTTCCAAAAAAATATCCGGTAAGAGAATATTTTCATCTACATTTTTGTAAATTTAGCTCTGTATATGTGATTTAAACACCCCCCATTTATCTGTTGAATATGTGATGCTGAAGTATTTTCTATTGGTGACGGAGTGGAATTTTTTTTTATGATCATTAGTCCTCAAATGATATAACCAACAATTAATTGGAATTCTCTTTTCACATTCATCACAAAATTTAAAACTAGATGACGGTTGATCATCATTATGTTCTCTTTCAATTGATTTGCTGATGGATTGTGTATTATTAATATATTCCTCTTTCTCATGATTTTTTTCAACATGATTTTTTAAATAACAATTCCTCATGAAACTTTTTTGTACACTGGGTGCAGTTGAACTTTCGACCTTCGTGTTTACTTAACACATGACTTTTCAAAGTTCTTTGAGCGCTGAAACTCATTTCACAAATATTGCAAATGAAACCTTTCATATTGAAGCTCGAATTTGGATAACTCGATGTATACTGAGACTGTGCCTCCAAGCACTTTATCACCATAATATAAACGATATATCAACAGGAAGTTCTTCTGTTTGAATTTTTACACGCGCAATTATTGTGAAATACATATATTCCTTATAAGTTGTATTTTTATGATCATTTACATGTTTTGTCAACAGGAAGTTCTTATCAGTAAAACCCCAATCGTTTCCTGTTTTAATTCTTTATCACGCGCAATTATTGTGAAATATATATAGTTCTTATCAGTTGTATTTTCATGATCATTTACATGTTTTTATCAACAGGTAGTTCTTATCGGTAAAACTACAATCATTTCTATAAATATCCTATACACAAACCGATGACCTTCCTAAACCGGCATCTCTGCATCTCTGTGCCAGAAACCCCCAATCCCAACTAATAACGAATATTCCAGTGTGTTGCCACAGAGAATGCGCCTAGTTTGTTGACAAATGAATCAATTCACAACTATGAGCAATGTTGGTATGTGTATGGATAAATATGTAAAGGGTTATCCATTTCGCGGTTTCAAAAGTATAGGGCTAGAATTCGACATCTGTCAAACTGACTTGTTAAAACAATTTCTTTCTTTTTCAGTTCAAAGTCTGACATTTGCGAAAATGGATCGCTTAACTATCGCACAACGCATTAAAATTGTAAAAACCTACTACAAAAATGGTGATTTTGCCACAGCCACATATCGTGGTTTAAGAGGAGATTATGGTTTACATAATCGACCAACTACGCAAGCAATTGGCAAAATTGTGAAGAAATATGAAGAGACTGGATCGGTTACAGATATTGTAAGGCCTGTGCATCATCGTTTCGCTCGTACCACCGAAAATATCGCTGCTGTAAGTGAAAGTGTTGCCGAAGACCCGAATGTGTCGATTCCTCGTCGTTCGCAGGAATTAGGACTGTCTTACGGCACATTATGGCGTATTTTGCATTTGGATCTACACCTACATCCATATAAAATCCAGCTCACACAACAACTGAAGCCAGCTGACCATTCACAACGTCGTAGATACGTCGAATGGGTGATTGAACAACAGGCGGTGGACGGCGATTTTTCGAACAAAATTTTCTTCAGCGACGAAGCACATTTCTCACTCGGTGGGTATGTTAACAAACAAAATTGTCGTATTTGGGGTTCTGAGAATCCTCAAGTAATTGAAGAGAGGCCACTACATCCACAAAAAGTCACTGCTTGGTGCGCTCTTTGGTCCGGAGGTGTGATTGGACCTTACTTCTTCGAAAATGACGATGGAACGACTGTTACCGTCAATTCGGAGCGTTATGGTCATATGATAACCGACTTTTTTTTGCCTGCTATTGAAGAATACGACTTAGAGAATATGTGGTTTCAACAAGACGGTGCCACATGCCACACAACTCGAGCGAATATGGCTTTATTGCAAGAGAAATTTTCTGGCCGCGTAATTTCTAGTCGTGGCGATATCAAGTGCCCACCAAGATCATGCAATTTGACACCGCTTGACTTTTTTTTGTGGGGCTACGCGAAAGACCGTGTTTATGCAGATAAACCTTTAACTCTTGAGCACCTAAAAACCAACATTCGTCACGTTATGGCTGAGATACCGCCCAATATGTGTCAAAAAGTGGTCGAAAATTACCTCAAAAGAATCGATGCTTGCAACAATTCGCGTGGTGGTCATTTAAATGATGTAGTATTTCACACATAATGTCAACGTTCAAACTTTATAATAAAAAAGAAATATCATGATAAAAAATATTTTATATGTGTTTTATTTACATTTACTTTTGAAACCGCAAAATGGATAACCTTTTATTTCACAATTTCGGAAAATATGTCGCGAGGCAACATGTGAATATATGCATATATCATATTTTGGCTAGCAACAATATTTTAGTCCTTCTACTTCCTGTGGTTTCGCAAGACCGCCATGTTGTAAATAAGGCAAAAGTATAATCTAATTATTTTGTTTGCCTTATTTACCCTAATGATGCATAAATTCAGTAGTGTCACAAAGTGGAGTCTCTTGAAGATGATGTCAATGATATTATATTTGTCGCCAGGGCAAGGGTGGAGAGCGAATTGTTTCTACTAAGGTGCAAAAATCAGCAATCCAAGCAATAGCTGTGCAAGCTCCTAATCGGTTTGTGGGAGGGTGGAAAGCTTAAATGTGACAGAATAACTGCCTTGTCGGCAAAGAGGAAGATGGTGATTGTGGCTCATGGCAATGCTGTTGCCAGCGACATCATTCTCAGGACGCTGCAACACCAAAACCTCTGTGTAAAGGACACTTCCAAATGGAGTTGTGGCAACTCCACAAAAACTATTGTCGTAACAAAAAGAACCGTATTATTATTTTTTTGGCAAAAGAAATGAACATGCACTTTGTCTACTTCTTCGGCTAAAGGTTCTTGAACGCTGTACGTACTGTACATAACTGAACATAATTTTCATACTTCACACAATTGATAAAATAAATAGAAGCAAATAAATACTTTCAAACCAAACGCTACAATTGGTGACCCCGACAAAGAACAAACCAACGCGAGGGTGCTCCGTCATATGTGTGCGCAATAACTTTAGAATTTTTCTGAGTCGGCAGCACAGCGCGCACCATTGTGAAATGACAAATGAAAACGAAGAGGTTGACGAAACAGTGTTTAACACCATCGCTACTACAAAAGCAAAGAGCGAAGCAACGGAAAAAGCCGACATAAACAATTTCGCGGCTAGGGTACAAGTTCCCCAATTAAATGGATATTCCATCCAAAATATTGAATCGTGGTTCACACGCCTCGAAGCATTTTTCCGAATAAACAACTTTGGAAAAATGAATCAAGAACAACGTGACAATAGTAAATTTAATATCATCGTTATGTACATGGACGAACGCCTACATGAACAGGCATTCGACATAATAACAAATCCACCAATAAAAGATAAATGAAACATTGCGTACAACGGTGTTAAGTAGGTTTTCCGTATCACCAACCACACGAAAAGAACAGTTAATGTCCGTTATTCAACTTATTTATAGCAAACCAAGCTACATGTTGATACAGCTCCAAAGAACTGGTGTCACAACTGACAAGCAGTTAATTAAAGACTTTTGGCTGCCGACTGCCCTCGATGCAACAACTATTTCGAGCTGCATCTCACGTGATAGCGCAGTACCAGTAATGAAATCAACACTAAACCAACTCTTCATTATCGATCGATGATCACAACGACGCTTTTTAATCGACACGGGTGCATACGTTTCAATAATAACTGTAGCCGCCGCTAATCTCCCACGTTTAGCTAAATCAACACCACAACTGTTCGCAGCAAGCAACAGCAAAATAATCACATTTGGACCTGTGTTACTAATCTTAGACCTTGGTCTATGAAGAACATTCGAATGGACATTTATCGCCGCCGACACAAAACATAATATCATAGGTGCAGACTTTCTACGAAAATTTAACATGTTGGTAGATATGCACAAGGCCACTATCATAGATGGGCTCACAAAAATTAAAAGTC
Organism: Megamerina dolium; assembly: GCA_963854835.1. Lineage (NCBI taxonomy): Eukaryota > Metazoa > Arthropoda > Insecta > Diptera > Megamerinidae > Megamerina > Megamerina dolium. The sequence goes on along the minus strand of OY978530.1, from coordinate 16,008,611 downwards.
ATGCAATATGTGCCGTCAACATACAATCATGCGAAATAAAAACATGCGACACTAATTCTAATTACGCCGACTTGCTAGGAGAGTTCAATGACATTACACAAATATACAAATCATTCGTATTAGCCTGCAATAACAACGTAGAGCTTATATTGGCACAGAAGGCCCACCAGTATTCGCAAAACCCCGAAGGCCACTATAGTATGGAACGACAACACAATTCGTTATTTCCAAAAATGCAAAGACGACTTAGCCAAAGCTACGCTACCAGCGCATCCGGTTGCACTTGCGAAAATTATTCTCTGTACAGACGCAAGCGACACAGCAATGGGAGCCGTCATTCACCAAATCATAGAAAACAAAACCCAACCACTTGCATTCTTTTCTAGAAAATTTACACAAACGCAAGCAAAATACAGCACGTATGATCGCGAAATTCTTGATATCTACCCCTCCATTAAATATTTTCGATATTTGTTGGAAGGTAGGGGATTTAAAATAGCAACAGATCATAAACCACTCGTATTAGCGTTCACACAAAAGAAAGACAACGTATCACCAAGACAAATACGTCATCTCGATTACATTGGCCAATTTTCCACAAACATCATTCATGTATCTGGAGAGACTAACATCACCGCAGATAATCTTTCACTTATCAATGCTCTCAACATATCCGCAAATGACGTCATTGATTATGAAGAAATAGCAAAACAACAAACAACCTGCAACGAACTACAATAATTATTAAAGACTGGCACGACTTCACTCCAATTAAAGCTTATTACACTACCATCAACCGACATCTGTATTATGTGTGATGTCTCCAATGATTCAGCATGTCCATAAGTTCCAGAAAGTCACCGATAATCAGTCATATCCAATTTCCACAACCTTGCTCATCCCGGGAAAAGAGATATTGCGCGGCTGGTGAAACAACATTTCGTATGGCAGAACATGGATTCGGATATTGGTAAATTTGCTTAGTATTGCATATCATGTCAACGCTCAAAAGTGGGTAGGCACGTAGTTTCACCATTAGAGAAATACAAATATCAAGGGATCAAGGCAGACAATTTGAGTCAACCTTGTTCCAAGAATTGTCTCGTGCCTTGGGCATCACACATCTACAAACAACAGCGTACCATCCATAGTCAAATGGCATGGTAGAAAGACTCAATAGAAAGCTAAAAGCTTCAATAATGTGTACCAACATCCCCAATTGGTCATATCAACTTCCACTGATTCTATTAGGTCTGCGCTGCGTATACAAACTAGACGTTAAAGCAACGCCTGCTTAGCTCGTTTACGGTACGACTATCAGATTTCCAGGAAGCATGTATGCCACACGCAAAAGTAACACTACATCCAAACTTGTTCAGCAGTTGATTGAACATATGCATCAACTCCAACCAACAAGCACGACATATCACGTCACACGAAAGCCGTTTATATTTTTATCACTAGCAACAGCAACACACGTACGGTCAAATTAACTTCATCATATAATGGACCATGGAACAGCGGACGGACAAAGCATATAGACTCAACATTAACAACAAATCTGTTATGGTTTCCATAGACCGCATCAAGCCTGCATTCGTTGATCAAATGTGTGACGAAACAGCATTATCATACATATCCGCAAAACGATTCGACAACGCATATGGAGGGAACACAGCCTGAAATAACAGAATTTAAAAAACCAGAGGAGGGCTATCAGTACGACTTCCACCTCGTCACACGTGCTAGAGCTCTAGGGGGAGTATTGTAGCAACTCCACAAAACCTATTGTTTGTAAAATACAACTCTGCAGCTAGTAACAAAAAGAACCGTATTATTATTTTTTTGCCAAAAGAAATGAACATTCACTTTGTCTACTTCTTTGGCTGAAGGTTCTTCTCACACGCTGTACGTACTGTACATAACTGAACATAATTTTCATACTTCACACAATTGATAAAATTAATAGAAGCAAATAAATACTTTTAAACCAAACGCTACAGAGTATTATCCGTACAGAAAAGTTTGACGAAGCGTAAAAGGGCAGGTGTCGTACTTACCGTGCTGTGTCCCAAGGAAAATGGGGAGGCCATCCAGATCGCAGGGGGAGATTCCACTGCGGTCTTGAATAGGCCATCGTTAGATTCCAGAAAGATGCAGTATGAGGGGTGCAACGCGGCTCCAGGCGTGGGGCTAATGGCAGATTCTGCAAGCAAAAAGCCATTAGGGCGACAGGTGGGCCAGCGCCAGGAAACACCTAATGTGTGTCAACTCAATATTCACCACAACAAAGCAGCATCAGCAATGATGTTGCGGAGCTTCGATGAGTATGAGCTTTTGCACTGTTTCAGGAGCCCTGGATCCTTCATGGAAGGATCAAAGGCCTATCTGCACAGAAGACCACCTTGTTTTATCCACAAACGGAGGGGAAGTTGAGGACATGCATTTTGGTTAGACATGGGATACGTGCGATTCTAATGTCTAACTTGTGCTCACGGATCTCACAGTAGTGAGAATAGGTGACGGTGCTAGTTCATTTATGTTCGCATCAGCATAGCTTCCATACGATTCTGCAGAGAGACTACCTCCAAGAGAGGTGGAAGCTCTAGTGAGATTCTGTGATGGAAAGGGGATTGGTCTGATCTTAGGCTGCGATGCCAATGCGCACAGTTCTGTGTGGGGCAGTAGCAATGAAAACTATAGAGGAGAATGTCTACTCGAATGTATAGAAAAATTTGGACTACAAGTTGCCAATAGGGTAACAGAACCGATCTTTGCCGACGCACGTATTTGCGAGGTAATTGAAGTTGTCGAATTGTTGTTGTTTGTTGTTTGACGAATGTCAAAATGTTGGACTGGGTTTTGGATTGAAGGGTTGTGAACAGACTAACAATGTCGGACCACAGGACAATTCAGTTTGGGGTTACGTCCGATAAAAGACGTAGGAATGACTGTAGAATCGGAAGGATACCAAAACTAACGGATTGTACAATTCACTGTCACTTTAGCTATCAGCTCAGCCATGATCAAAGCATATTAAGCTTCATGTCCTCTTACGGTAGTGGACAAATGAGATTCCACTCCATCGTGGAATGTTGAACTGGAATCCATGAAAAAGGAGACGAGGAAGGCTCTTAAACGCCACATAAGAGGGGAACCCCAACGCGTGGAACGACTATAACTCAAAGAAAAGGTAGCTGAAGAAGACTCTCCGCAACCGTAAAAGAAAACGTGTAGTTAATTCTGCCCAAATATGCAAGATATGCTCGATGTATTTAGATTACAAAGGATTATATCAAAGAACCCGGTTTCAAAGTTGGGATTAATTCGAAAAACGAATGGATCCTTTACAAAGACAATCGAGGAGTCGCCGGAATACCTGATGGAGCATTTTCCTGGAAGTTTTAGATCGGAAGATCCATGCGAAGCCACCCGCAAGAGTGCAAACAGGGATGAAAGATCGGAAGCTGAAAATATAGTCATCAGAGATGGAGTGAAAAAGGCCATCATTCTTCCACGATGAAGATTTTCTCGTAAGTAAATAGAATTTGTCTGTGAGCTTATCGGTTGCGTAACGCTTTTAATTTTCGCTAGCGTTTTCCCTCCAATGCGTTTCGTACTCCACCAGTATCCTGAAATAACTTCACAGCACGATACATAAAACTGTGAGTGATTCCAAGCGATCACAATGCCCGAAAGCGAAAGATATCGCCTTTTCCCATGTTGCATTTTAGTAGGCCAACTACAACAATACTATTTTCGATGTCGCCCCATTCCATCACTGTAAATAATTGATGCCAACAACTTTTTACGCGGCAATAAAACATAAATGTCAACTGTCGAATTCAATATTGGGCGCATACATTTCATTTTGACGGCGATTTGACAGTTGACATTTATGCTTCATTGCCACGTAAAAAGTTTATGGCATCAATTATTTACAATGATGGAAGGGGGCGACATCGAAAATCGTATTGTTGTAGTTGGCAACATGAGAAAAGGCGATATCTTTCAGAAGTTGCGACCGCTTGAAATCACTCGCAATTTTGTGTATCGTGCTGTGAAGTTGTTTCAGGATACTGACGGAGTACGAGACCGTCAAATATTCGGCCGTCAGCGCACTATGAGAACTCCGAAAGCATTTGTGTTTATGCTCGATCATCCAGAGAAACATCCCAACTCATCCCGAGGATCTAAAGATGCCACCATTTAGAGCCACTAAGCAAAAATGACACAACTGTGGCTAAAAAAACATTCTGGACTTCATATCAACGGATGATTGGCCATCTGGTAGCCTAGACCTCAACCCCTTGGATTACAAGTTGTGGTCCGTATTAGAGGGCATGGCATGCTCTATTCGACTAACAAATATTGAGTCGCTGAAGCGAACCTTTGTCCATGCAGTGGGCAATTTCTCCATGCATGAAGTGCGTCTCGAGATCGATGAGTCGCGATTTAAATAAATAAGACTTTCAACTTAATGCAAAAATAATAAATTTCCTTTTAATACACCTAACATGATATATACCTACTTATGGGGCCATAACAACCTAATATGGATTTAGGCCGAATATAACATGCTTCGCTAGCCATCTCTGTTCTTTACTAGCTGGCGCCAGTTAGAAATTCCGACCGCCGTCATGTTCTCCAGTACTTGGTCTTTCCACCGGAAGTTAGGTCTTCCTCTTCTGCGTCGTTTTCCAGAGGGTTTCGAATATAACACCTTCTTAGCTAGAGCGTGTTCCTCCATTCGTTCGACGTGACCTAGCCAGCGGAGCCGCTGGATTTTGATACGCTTTACTATGTCAACATCGGCATACAGCTCGTACAGCTCATGGTTGTACCTTATTCGGTACTCGCCACCAACACAAATAGGTCCAAAGATCTTGCGTATGACTATTCTCTCGAAAACTCCAAGTATTCGCTCATCTGAGGTGGAAAATGTAAACCTGCTCAGCCCAAAGTAACACCTGTTAGCAAGAGTTATCCTACGTATGATCTCCAAGCTGACGTCATTACAGTTGTTAATGCTGATAGACAAAGATAGACAAAGTCCTTCACTACTTCAAAAGCGTGGTTATCAACATTGACGTGCTGTTGAAGACGCCGGACTCTTAGATTGTTGATACTAGATACTTCGTCTTGCCCTCGTTCACCATAACACCCATCCGACGCGACTCTCTTTCCAACTCTGAGAATGCTGCACTGACTGCTCGCGTGTTCATGCCGATTATGTCAATATCGTCGGCATACGCCAACAGCATGACACTTTTGTTGAAGATAGTGCCATTATGTCGTAGATCAGCAGCTCGTATTATTTTCTCCATAATAAGATTGAAGAGTCGAACGATAACGAATCACTTTGTCGAAAGATTCGTTATCGTGCGATATTTCGTCGGTACTAAACGGTGCCGAGAGGTCCTTCCCAATTTTCACTGCACAGCAGGAGTTATGCAGTGTCATTCTACAAAGTCGAATGAGCTTTGCAGGAATACCGAACTCAGACATTGTTGCGTAGAGGTAATCCTTTACCGAACTGTCGAAAGTGGCTTTATAATCAACAAATGGGTGGTGTGTGTCTATCTGTTTTTCCTGGGTCTTCTCCAGGATTTGGCGCAGTGTGAAAATCTGGTCGATGGTTGATTTACCAAGTCTGAAGCCACACTGATAAGGTCCAATCAGGTTGTTGATCATGGGCTTCAATCTTTCACACAGTATGCTCCATAGAACCTTGTATGAAATGCTCAGGAAAATTATTCCACCGTAGTTGGCGCAAATTGTGGGTTCTCCTTTTTTATGTACGGGACTGAGAACACTGAGCCTCCAATCATCACGCATGCTTTCATCCGACCATATTCTGCTTATGAGTTGGTGCATGCAGACGAGCAGCTCATCGCTTCCGGTCTTAAACATCTCGGCAGGCAGGCCATCAGTACTTAAAATGGCCGTATCAACCTCGTCATAGTCGGGTAGTGGAACACCAACACCATCAACTGTAATTGGGGTTATCGGGCGATCTCCTCCACTGGCGGAATTGTTCGTAACATCCCCATTCAGTAACGTGGAGAAGTGTTCCCTCCATAGACTCAGTACACTATGGACATCTGTGACCAGATTCCCATTTCCATCACGACAAGAAGAGGCTACGGAATTTAAAGCGCCACTCAGGCGCTTGATCTTTTCGAAGAATTTTCGAGTCTCATTCTTGTCGCTACACATCTCTATCTCCTCACACTCATGTCTTTCCAGCTCATTCTTCTTGCGCTTGAAAAGACGTCTCTCTGCACTCCTTTTCTCTCTGTACCGCTCCTTAAAAACTCGCGTTTCACCAGCACGCAGGCTGCTTCTGTAGGCGGTGTCTTTCTCTGCGGTAGCGTCGTGACACTCCTGATCATAAGCGATTACCTCCTCGACAGCAGTAATCATGGAGTGGGATATATTTGTCCACCGTGCGCATGTATCATCCAGTTGGGGAGTGTTCTGCATAAGCAGATCCGATAGTCGAGTGGCAAATGCACCTGCTGTCCCTGGTGATCGCAGCTTACTGACGTCGAGCTTTCTCTGTGTGGGACTTCTCTTGTTATTTGCGACACATAAACGTGTGCGCACCTTAGCTGCAACGAGGTAGTGATCCGAGTCGATGTTGGTACTACGAATCGATTTCACTTTTATCACACTGGAAGCATGCCTTCCGTCAATCATCACATGATCAATTTGGTTTCTTGTACGTTGGTATCGAGACAGCCATGTCGCTTTGTGGATGTCGAGATGCTGGAATCCGATACCACCAATTACCATGTTTCGTGCTGCGGCGAAGTCGATCAGCCTCATTCCGTTATCGGAGGTGTTCTGGTGGAGGCTGAATTTTCCGACAGTTGGACCAAAGGTACCTTCCTTGCCCACCCTGGCAGCCGGGGGCAGCGGTCATAAGCTTCTTCGAGGCGCTGAAAGAAGCTCTCCTTGGTCACATTGTTCTTCTCATCCGTCGGAGCGTGGGCACATATAAGGCTGATGTTGAAAAATTTTGCCTTGATGCGGATTGTGGCCAGCCGTTCGTTCACAGGCGTGAACTGTGAGACAAGATGTCGTAGTCTCTTGGTGACCAAAAATCCACATCCTAATTCGTGCCTTTCAACATGGCAACTGTAGTAGATGTCACAGGACGCTCTTTTGGAGCAGCCCTGTCCTGTCCATCGCATTTCCTGGAGAGCGGTGATGTCAGCTCTGTATTTTTCGAGGACATCAACCAGCTGGATAGAGGCACCCTCCCTATAAAGGGACCGGACATTCCAGGTGCATATCCGTAAATCATTATCCTTTTTTCGTTTGGGGGGTCATCAACAAAAGCGGTAGTCCGTATCCGAGGCATATTTGTTTTTTTCATTGGGGGGGTTTTTTATGTGGCGGGTCCCAAACCCAACGCATAACCTCTAACCGAGGAGATTTTCGCCACTCACTTCAGCCGCCTCCCAGCGGGTGCCAGGAAGACGTTGCCCGGTGGTCGCCACGTGGAGGGCCCCCATTAATAATAATAATGAAAGCGCCGTCACATAGTAAGCAGAGCAAGCTATATGACTACCCCTCATTAACAAATAAAGGTATCATCACATAGCGCTCAGATCAAACTACATGACAGCCAGTGAGTTGACTTGCGATGAGTTCAACAAGGATTGCGCTAGCCCCACCCGGTTGAGGCAGTTAGACACGTTACCGTGCGAAAACACCACCAGACCACCACTGATAAATACAGTAGTTGAAATATTTTATTCGGTTGCGGTTGCGGTTGCGGTTGCATAGCTATTACTGTTTATGTCTCTTTTATACGTCACGCCGGCTAGGTACGCCAAAGTTATTAGTTGTAAATTTTATTGTTCTGTAAGTTTGTTATGAACACTCTGTACTGGGCCTGCTTTGCTTACTGCTCTGGGATTATTTGTTCTTTACTGCCTCAAGGATAGTTTTGTGGTTTTCCTGGTTGTTACTGTAGTTAATGCTGTTAATGTTGTTGGTTGCTGAGTTGGCATCTCTTTAAATTTCACTGTATGAGTTGATATTAGATTTTCGTGGACATGCTGCTGCTCTCTTGTGTTTGTAGGGGAATTACCAGATTCTTTCTCAATAATAGATCATTTACTATATATATATATATATATATATATATATATATTATAACTACTATATATGTACTACATCACTTATTTAGTTAATTTTTCTTATAAAGATATACATATATTCCTATATAAAAAATAAATATGTGGCACTTAAAGCCCCGAAAGGCTCATTGGCAGAGCTTTTCTTCCATTACTGTTGTGTTTTTTTTTTTCAATATTTCCAACGTTTTGGCACAAGAAATTTCGTTTGAAACACAAAATTTCACGCAAACTCTTTGTTCGATATTTTTATCCATAGTAAAAATCGCAACGCACACAAAAGGTTGACTTGTTCCCAATGACGCCGTAACCAAACTAAATGACACATAGCAATAAAAATTCACAGAATAGTGGCTGATAGTTGTGCCAACCTGGGAAAAATTTTTTTTTGAAATATTCTCAGAGGGAAAATTAAAAATGAGAATTTCCGATTTCCGGGTACTTATTTGACAGAATGTATATATATATATATTAGGGTGGGTCAAATTTTTTCGACCCAAAGGCTCATCGTGATTCTATGGGTCATTCTAAGCAAATTTGCCAAAGAAACCATAGCTCTAAAATGAATTTCGAGCCCCCGGATTTTTCAAAATAGGTATTTTTTCTAGTGTATGTGGGGGTCGCGGAATCCATTTTTGACATTAATTTTTATTTTTGAGTGCCCCCAGAGGGCGCTTTCGTACATTTTTTTGGAAAAATATACGATACTGTTGTGGAAATAGACGAATTTTTGACTTTGTATTGAATATATTCAAAATACATACTCGAATTATAAATTGTTAAATCATATTCCATACATTTTGTTCCTTTTTCCAGCTTTTCTAAAAATAAAATCGATAGATTTCAAGCTAAGACCTAAATCACATTTTTACCAGCTTTTGAAGGAAGAAAACCTCAAAATCTAGCTGGAAAATCTTAATATTTATAAATTAATTAATTAATATTTAATTTTAAACATGGATCTATTGCCGTCAACATCACAAGCCGCACCAACATCAATAAGTACCGAAAGTAGTTTGCCTTCTCACGATGTTCCTGCTTTTGGTATGTCTTCTGATTTGACTGGTCTGAATCTGCCAGTATTATGCTCATTCAGAAAACATTTTATTGGCAATGTTGTTCGACGATGAAAAAAAAATACGCGACTTGGCTCTAAAAAAAATTTAACACTACCGTAACCATGTGGAAGATCCGATGCTACTGAGAGTTTATAAAAAGCCTATCATAAACTTCAATTGCACAGATTTTACGAATATGATTGACATGAATGATAATTCAATCTTATTCGAACCACCATTCACTCGAAATATTCCTTATGAATATCTACAACAATATTTAGAAGACATTGATCCACCGCTGCCTGATCCGAAAATTCCAGTACACATACAAGGAACGGAAAGACATGTTCAATTGCTGGCTAGTGTATCCAAAAGAGTTTTAGAACATAATCGAGAAGGAGCTATGGCGGTGACATTAGAAAGTCGTGAAAAATTCGCTAGACTTGACAGCAAGAAAGACTTTCAAAAATAACTCCTTCGCGTTTATTTCCTAAAACTCTTCGTTTTGTTTCTTAATTACTGAATTCAATTAATTTTTTTTATTAATTTAATTTTATATGCTTTTATTATTTGTTATGTTGAATTTTAGAAGAAAAAAATAAAGTAAAATATGCTTTGTTTACTCTTTGTCTTAAATTCGATATAGGTCGTGAATGAATAACCCCCCCCCCCTTCCCCCATAATTTTTAACGCTAAACACTCTGGGCTATTTAAAGTTTTGGGTTGTCTTATGAGAAAGTCAAATATTACACGAAAAATTTCGTAAATTTACCCAAAAAAAAACGATAAAATTAAAAAATGAACGAAAGCGCCCTCTGGTGGTGCTCAAAAATAAAAATAGATCTCAAAAATGGATTCCTCGATCCAAAAACCCCCACATACACATTTGGCTAGAGAAAAGAGCATTTTTTTTTACATCTATTCTTGAGTATTTGGGGAAAAAACCTATTTTGAAAAGCCGGGGGCTCGATTTTAGAGCTATGGTTTCTTTGGAAAAGTATCTTCAAATGACCCGTAGAACAAGAATCTCGATGAGCCCCTTAACATTTTTTCGGTCCCCTACAATTTGACCCACCCTAATATATATATATATATATATATATATATATATACATATATATATATGTATATATATATATATATATATATATATATATATATATATATATATATTTTTTTTTTTTTTTTTGTTATTTCTTATTTTTTATTTTTTATTTTTTTTGTTTTGTATTCAACCTAGCTAACATATTGCCTATTTATCATATTCCTTCAGATAAATCCTAACGTGTTCTTACTATACTGTATTTACTGTCTATTTCTAACCCTCTAGTTGTAACTTTCTTTAAAATATTGTATTATTTTTGGATGCATCCTCTATACTTATCCCGTCCAGTGCGATTGAGTATTTTTACATTAATTCCATAACTTCTTGTGTTTCATATCTAAATATTTTAGTTCTTCTTTGCTATGACCCTTATTGTCTCTTTCTATTTGTCTTAATCTCTTCAAAAAACTGTATATATTTTTTTTGTTTGCTACACTTTATCCACAGTCTAGTACTTTCCAATTTCGACTTCAGTTATTTCTTTATTAAACCTATATATAATGAGTGACCCTATATTCCTGTAGGACATTAATGGAGTAATTTTAAGTATTTTTGTATATATCAATATTTAATTGTATTGTTGTCAAAAATGAAGTAATAAATGGAAGGAAAGGATAAAAAAAAATAAATAAATGTAATTCTCATACCATTCCCATAATTGTCAGTCGATTAAATTTATTTCCATACATCTATGATCAGCATATTATAAAACGTCATTTGATTCATGATGTATTATTATCATTTTTTCTAGAAATTATTTTTTTAATACATATTCTTATAAGTTGGAATTATTTTAATTATTATGTTTAGGAATTTTATACTTTCATCCCCAAAACCAAAATTTTCATAGTTGTGCTTTTGCTTCTGTTATGTGCATTTTGTCTGTAATTTGATTCTTGTGTATCTATATGCATTATTATTTGGAGTGTTGTTCTGACGTTATTGTACAGGTGCTACATTATTATGCATTTTGTTTAATATGGTCAACGTGCTATTAATTTTATTATTATTATTATTTTTTACAGAATTTTTGTTTTTTTGCATTTTTGTAGTATTATGTATTTTGTTTAGTCTGAAAATTTAATTCTTGTATATCTTTGTTTTGTACATTTTGTTCTCATGCTTTTATGCTTACTCTGTATTATGTTATTGTAGGGTGTTTTTTGCAGAGGTATGGATCATCGAGTTTAATATCGAATTTAATAATATTGAACTGTTTATGTTTACTATTTCGTAGGGTCTAAATGGGTCTAAATTTGTTTTTTCTCGTTTGGTTTTTTAATAAAACCTTCTCTCCTACTCTAAAACTTATCGGGTGTATGTTCTTGTCGTACTGTCTCTTGGCGTTTTCCTTTGCCTTTTCCTGATTTTCCTTAATTAGTTCCTGGGAGTTCTTTTGGTTTTTAGACTTGTTGGCATGTCGGTGTTAAAGCCGTGTTTGGTGGTAGTATGTACTAGATTATTGTGAACATGCCTTGCTGACGCCAACCACTGATGCCAATTTCAACCATCTTCTTTAATGAAACTCCTAAGATATTCCGCTAAGGTCTATGACTTCTTTTTAGAGAACCGTTTACTTATGGGTGATATGGCGTTAAATGTAATTTTTTAACACCTAGTATCTTTCATGTATCTGAGAACAATTTTGATGTAAAATTTGTAACATTATCTGTGACTAAAATTTTTGGAATGTTTTAGCGTGTAATATCTTCGTTGTAAAAAGATTTTGCTACTGTGCTAGATTCTGCATCAGGAATAGGTACACAAATGAAAAATTTTGAAAAATCATGTTGAAAAGTAAGAATGTACTTACTTCCCGATGTGGTTTCTGGGTTATGGGCTGGTTATGGGCTTCTGGTAGCCTGTACTGTCTTTGGTTGATTGGCGCCTGGTCTGTTTTTATTGGTATTGTGTGTTTTATACCTCTTGTGTAAAACAGTTTGTCGCCTTCCAAGAAAAATAAATAGAAGGCATAATAAGTCATTTCACGACTTAAGTATGCCTTCTATGAATCTCTTCTCCACAATTTTTAAGTTTTCGTCTTAATGGTTTCTAATATTTTGGTAACCCCTTTGTGGTTATCAGTTTCCTTAATGTTATTTTTTTATGAGCTATATGGTATTATTCGTGTTCTAAATGATTAAATTTAATTATATTAATTTTAATTTTATTATTTACAATGTATGAATCTGTATTCGTGTTGAGCATTGGGACATACACTGCGTTGTCCGTCACACTACCCAATGTCTCACCTAAATATATTCCAGGAGATACTTCCTGTTTCTCTACTATAATTTTTTCGAAATTTGTATTTACTTTAATCGGGACTACCTTCATAGTTCTCCCAGGTACTACAACCTCACTGGTGTGTAGTACTCTACTGACCTCGTTCAACTATGTGATAGGTAAAATCATCAAATGCTGTTCACCTCACCGAAGAAAATCAGCTTCCTTTTCATTGTATTGATAACCTATAAATTGTCTCTAGGCCATAAGGATACCATAAGCAGATATTCTTCTCTCTTCAAAGATTAAATGTAATTCTAAAATCAAATATTTAATCCCCTCGTTTTGGACTGCTATTGACCCTAATGTGGTGACAAATCCTCCGAATTCACCACTAAGATTTTTCCTTAAATGTCACTTCTTGCTAACAAATTCATCAATTACTGATGACTTTATTAAACTGGTATCTGCCCCAGAGTAAAATGAGTTTTCCATTTTTTGCTTCCTCACATGGAAACTCAATGAACACATCATTGAGTTTCCATTGAGAGACTTCCAAACAGTAGCCATGTTTGTTATTACTGGATGAGAAAGATGGTTCAACAATCCCCCTGGACTATCAACTTCCACCATCTAACTATCTGACGCTAAGGGTGTGTCAAAAATCTCTAACATGACTGATACCTTCCATTTCAACTGGCCTACCTTTAGCAAAATTTTGGGGTTCCCGGTTTATTGGCCGTACCACAGTGCCTTTCACTAAGTTGTTAAACGAAGCAATCCAGGTTTAAGTTTCTGTATTTGAATTCCTGGATTTTGACATAGGCAATCCAGGTTCAAGTTCCTGTGTTTACTTTCTACCAAAGTTAGGAAGTCTAGAGCATTCCATGCTAAACGCTTGTGTTTTGCGAAGCGGTGGTGTGGTGAGCCAGTCACAAGATGTTTTCGTATGTGTAATAATTTTCATGAAATTATATATTTTAATCTGGAATTGGTGGATTTAAGTTAAATTTGTTCTCTTTATTTAATTAAGTACCTATAATTAAATACTACTTAAGTATGTAAGAGCAATTACACAGTGTAACAAACCCTCTTGGGGGTGAACCAAACTAGACCATTTCCCCTCGGTAAAAAAATTCTCAATTCGATTTTGCTCTAACATACGGGTGGTAGTTAGATGGTTAAAATGTTCCAAGAAAATAATCATCGGATAATTTGTATATAGGTCTCCGAAGACAAGAACCATTCCAAATGTAATTTTACATATGCTTTTTAAATTCCATGATTCTACTTTTGACCGAAAATGCCAAACTTTAAACCACTGTAAAAAAAATTTTGACGTAGTAGACCAGAAAAGGTTTAGGGCTTTTGTAACTTCATCTACATTTATATACATATATAAAACAAAGTGATAGAAAGTGTATGTTTCACTTTGCCTCTCGTAATCTTGAACCAATTTTTTTTTATTTGTTTTTAAAATGTATATAATTACGATTGGATGGTTATAGGATAAAAAAAAATTAAGAAAGATTCATAATCATTTTTAAAAGCAAAAGAGAAATTAAATAAAATAAGCTCACGCTCATGTATGAGCAACATTTTGTATGCATGCACTTAAATGTTTATGCTGAGCCAACTCAGAAAATGCAAGTTCGCGAGCAAAAGCTATAGAGTAATAATCTATATCAATGATCGGCGAAAGTTAAACTGTTTTGGTTAGCACAAGAGAACTGCTTCGCATGAGCAAACCAGTAAGAAATTGTGGTCTTTCATAGGAACAAATAAAAAATATTTTGCTTTAATAAAAATTAATTTTCATCCATCCACGGCAAACATTGGAAATTGAAATAAAAATTCATACTATATTGGAAGTTACAATGAAAAGTAAAACAGCTTAAAATTTATTTATACTTCAAATATTGAAAATTCCAATGGAAAGTAAAAAAGTTAAAAATTCTTTTGGATTCACCCACGTCAAATACTAGAAATTCAAATAAAAATTCATACCCTCATAAAAATAATCTTTTAATAGTATATTCACTGTTTTTTTAAATGACTTACAACATAAAAGACATTGCATGTCACCAAAAGCATTTTCAAGGATGAAGTATTTCTCACAAGGCATCTTTGCATTCAAGAAACAGAGGAAGCAAATGTATTTTGGAAATCCACCCTTAGAAATAACATAATATGTATATTCACAACTATCCATTTATTATCATTATATTTGATTTTCTTCAATATATGGTCCAATGTTTCATACGCTTCCTTCATATTTATGCCTTATACTAATGGAATGGATGATTTTAATTTGTTTTGGGTAACAACACAACCTTTAAACTTGAAACTGGAAACATAATACTCCATTCCAAATTTACTTGCTAGACCTTTAATGTCATTGTAGTAAATTTGGTCATCAACAGAGTATATTTCCTAAAATTCAGCTTGGCGTTTTCGGTGCTTCAAAAATGATGTCGAAAATTCAGAATTCCGTTGCGATAATCCTAACTTATATAATCCATTTCTTTTTGTGTTAGCGGATTTGGTAGATCATCTTTTAAAGCGGACATCCATTTGGGATCTTGAAAATTGGGTGCATTTCGGATCCATGTGGTTTATATATCCAGACTTTGGGCTTTAGGTGGTCGGAATCAGCAGAGGGTGGCACTGGAAGTGAGGCAGTGAAAGCGGCGACATATTAATTTCTTTAATTTTCTCCATTTACTTTAAAGGGCAAAATTAATGCATGCATAGCACAGTTTTCAAATCCTAGTGATACATTAGGGTGTGTTATCGAAATAATTTCTTAAAAGTTATAAAAATGGTCAATAAAATATATCTTTGGCATCAAAACAGACAATCGCGAGGCACCCCTATAGGTCCTGCTTAAGTTATGCTTATGTAAAAAATTTATTTCGAGATTCTAAAAAATGTATACACCCTATATCCAGATCGTAGTTCGTGTCTTTCCGCATTTTTTTTTTTTATTGGGGGAAGGTTTATGTGTGATGTGTCCGAGGTATTTTACTTTATTAAAAACGAAGGCACTTTTACTTAGCAAGCAAGAGTTGACTTGCCATGAGCTCAACAAGGACAGCGTTACCCTCGTAGCTTGAGGCAGTTAGATACTAGATCAGTGGTCGGTAAAGCTTACACTTGCGAGCAGCGCGCTCATCACACGTATGCTTATGTACGCTGAATCAGACGTTATTCAGGCAGCAGCGAAACCACATAGGCAGCGGCTGTCCTTATCATTTTCTTGTGCCACAGCAGATATGTAGGACCAAAATGACTGAGAAAAAATATTTGATGATTCCAAATGCGTTTGTGTAATGCAACGTCTCCTCTGTAATGCCACATATCCATTAAACAACGCTGGAATATTTTAAAAGAAGAATATTTTTATCTCAATATCTAATAATCTCTTATTATCTCTTGATACGCCCTGAAATTTGTGAAAATCTTTGTGAAACCAATTATAATGCCTTCTACGGTTCCTGGCAATTCTGGATTTATCGAAAACTCTTTTAAGTTCTATGGTCATTACGTCTGGTGGCATGATGCCCGCTATGACCCCAACTGCGTCGTGCTACACTGTGCAGAATCCACTGGCAACTCAGATCGCACTTAACCGAAACACCAACTTTGCCTTCTTGTCGTATATTTTAAGCTGTAATACTGTCCCCCAAATGTTCGCCGCGTACATTAGTATAGACTGAGTCACTTTAGCCAGGAGTGCTCGCCTGCTCTGGTTTGGTCCGCCAATGTTGGCCATTATTCTTGTTACTACTGCCGTTACGCGCTCCGCTTTCTCACAGGCTTTGTTGATGTGCATTTTATAGCTGAGCTGTGCGTCTATAATCACGCCCAAGTACTTCAGCAATAGCTGCATCGTGATACTATACCCACCGATGCTCAGTGTAGCATTATCTACCTTCTTCCTGCTTGTAATCAACACGGCCTCGGTTTTTGTACTGCTAATTAAAACTTTGTTGCGGTAAGCCAATTCTTGATTTTGAACGCAGTGTAACTACATAGGCTTTTAATTTGATGAAGTTCCGTCGCCACTACTGTTACTGTGGTATGTTCAACATATCCGATAATCGTTACCTCCCTTGGCAGTGGGAGGCGCAGCACTCCATCATATAGTACGTTCCACAGCAGTGGGCCCAGTACAGAGCCCGTCACCACATACTTTTTGGGTCCTTCATCGGTGTCGTATAGTAGCAGCCTATTTGACAGATAGTTTGAAACAGCCTTCAGCAAATAGGGGGCGTTTTCTTGCGTTCCAAGGCGCTTATTATATGAGGCCAGTAGGCCGAGTTAAAAGCATTTTTAACGTCGAACGTGACCACAGCGCAGTATTCTTTCGAGCCATACATCTATCTGATTCCTTCTATTGCCTTGCTTGCGACATCAGTGAGCTTGTTGATTGCATCAATGGTTGACTGGTTGACCTGTGCCTTCGAAATCCATATTGGTTGTCAGCAAGACCTGGTAATACTTCCTCCAACTCCTGTTCCAAACATACACAAATTAGTCGCTCAAGTATCGTTCCCATCTTATCCAACATGCAAATCATGGTTCTCCAACCGGCTTGTTTGGTTTCTGCAATAGCACCAATCGCTGCTTGTTCCAAATCTTCGGGAAGACACCTTCACGCCGGCATCGCGTAAACAATTCTGTTAACGGACTTGAATTATATTTGATGGCAACTTTTAAAGCACTCGTGCCTCATGTATTCTTGTTGCATATATTTTAGAAAGTTCCTATAAGTTTTCTTCTTTCTTACTGCTGATTTTCTAGTCTTTAAATGCACAATTTGAATAATTTTAAAAATTATTTGATTATGTTCTGATTATTATTTTTAACACTCTATCCACGCGACATCTTTTACAACATTATACCAAAAGTAGAATGTACAGAAACTATCGTGCCGGGTTCACCGAATTCATGAAACAATTCCTCCTCTAGATATTTAACAACCACATCAGCGAAAAATTTCTTTACCGGATTTAGAAAAATAGTCCAGCACAATACAAATACCAATATTACCTGTACGCGATCTGGGATAAGGACCAACAAAATCTACGTATAACTTTTGGAAAAATCGATGCGTGTCCGTGGTTTTACCCATTGGAGGACGTAAAACGTAACTAGGGGCTTTTGTGCGCTTACAGAGTTCACAAGCATTAACATATGATCTCACCACTTTCGTCATTCAACTGAACGAGAACACCACCGACTCCTGTTGCACTCGCATCACAATGTATATAAAATGGTTTCTGGAAATTTTGACTATGTAAGACAGGAGCGACACTTAACGCGAATTTAAGCTCATCAAAAGCAGCCTGTGCTTCATTATTTCACATAAATTTACGGTTGTTGTTCAGCAAGTTAGTGAGCTAGTAGTAAATTTCCTGTACCATCCTGACATATCTAAAAACCGTCTGATTTGTCTTAAAGATCTGGGTGTCGGAAATTCGGTTACAGCGAACACTTTTTGCGGATCTGTGCTAATAAATCCCCTACCCACAACGTGTCCGAGATAGCGGACTTCACTTAGATAAAACTTGAAAACAAAACTGAGAAAAGCGAAGGGGCTTTACCCAATGAAATCTTTAACAACACTTTTTTATATATATAGTACTACAACTTTTTAATCCATGCAACTGACTCTAATTATAACTGATCTTCCAAGGACACAGCCAGTCATACTGGATGTGCTTACAGACACTCACCATGGCAAACTCCATCCATTGCTATTAACCACTGATCAGCTATACATCGTAATTGAAAGAAGTAGACTGCATCTGCCAACATATTTGCAACTTCCTGCAACCAAAGAAGATCTATTGCAGTTATATGAATTAAGGCGGACTTACTAAAGATCACATTGTATTTAAAATAACATTATCCCTTGTGGAACATGACCAATTTGAACTCTTCAGACTGGCTCCAATTCCAAATTAGGTGAACAAAACAATGGTGGTAGTAGATTCAGGCGCTTCCATTTTGGAAGTACCCAGTATGTTCTATTCGACGATGAAAAATTGAACTCATGCTATCTCTTAAGGCAAGACGTGTACATATGCTCTACCGTACAACTCCGATACAAGGTTCCGGAGGTTCCTTGATCCTAAGGGATCGGACACTACAGCTGGGCTCTAAACATTTGGGATAGCCGGACGGCATGTAGTAGCAGGTTAGTTGCGAAATATATGCAAACGAATAAGCAACCCCCGATGATGAGCGGCAGGAGGGGAGGAACAGTATAAAAGCTAGCAGATCCTAAGAAGTTCCTGTGAAAGTCGCGAATCGACACTGCCTCTTAGAAATAAGTGTCATCCTCATCATGCATGAGTATGAGTTACATAAAAATACGGGCGCGACGGACCCAAGATGGGCGGCTTCCCGGTCAGCGTCTGTTCACCATGTTAGGTGCGTCTGTTATCGTCTGTTAGGCGCACTGGGATCCCTTAAAACTTGACAACGTTTTCTCCTCTGGCTTGGTAGAAAGGGTGATGTGAGCTTGCTCTGTCGAGGTGGCAGCCACGATGTGTATCAGAAACCAGCCCCTTCGGGCTCTGTTCAGGGAGTGTGCATGGGACGCAGAAGTTGTAGCTTGCGTCCGTCCGTGTTTTCCTGGACCGGCAAAGTGTAGGACAGCCCTCAGGGAATTGGGGTAGGGACATCGCTCTGGAGAGTATACCCGTTCCAGTTTATTTCAGCCCCTGGATACGATGCGCTGGAAATACTAGTGAATGGAGAAAAATCAGAGAAACAACAGCGATGTATACGGCGTTGTCAAGAGTAGCGGCACTTAAAGCTTACGCAATGGTGATAGCAAGATGTCTAAGGCAAACACATCCCGGAAGACGCTGATTCCAATAGAAATGCGCAACATGCAGGTGGAGCTAACCGTTGAGAAGAATAAAATACCCAGTGGTAACAAAGGTGCGGAAACTGACCCTTTCAGGCGTGCATCATGATTGGCCCGGTCGCCTAAAAGAGTGAGCTGTGCAAAAAATCCCGTGCGAGCAAGATCATAGCCACCTGATTTGAGAGATAGCATACCCTTAGGGAAAGCCGTGCGTGGATATTACATGTCGGACCTTGATATACAATCAAGAAGCTGGTTGAAATGATGCGTGTACCACAGCGCTCTATGAACAATAGTATGGCCAAAGAAAAACCGCGAAGAAAACCAGCTGAGCAGAAGGACATCGCCTAAGAAGAACAAAACGTTTCATGAAGAGGTGCCAAGAAAAGCAACAGTGAACCCAAGCAAGATAGAAAAAATTGATAGCCCCATCAAAAGCAAAGAAAATGAGGCGGAAAAAGAAGATGGCTGGTCTGCGGTCAAAAGTAAAGCAACAAGAATGCAGCAAAACAACAAGAAGGCAGCGCACAAAGCATCACCACAGCCCGATGCAATATATATATATATATATATATATATATATAGATATATATATATATACATATATATATATATATATATATATATATATATATATATATAGATATATATATATATATATATATATATACATATATATATATATATATATATATATATATACATATATATCTATACATATATATACATATATATGTATATGTATATGTATATATATATATATATATATATATATATATATATATATATATATATATATATATATATATATATATATATATGCATATACATATATATGTTCTTATTTACTTACTTACTTATGTGGCCATAACAACCGAATATCGATTTAGGCCGAATATAATATGCTTCGCCAGCCATCTCTGTTCTTCGCTAGCTGGCGCCAGTTAGAAATTCCAAGCGCCGTCAGGTTCTCCAGTGCTTGGTCTTTCCATCGGAGGTGAGGTCTTCCTCTTCTGCGTCGTCCTCCAGCGGGCTCCGAATATAACACCTTCTTAGCTGGAGCGTGTTCTTCCATTCGCTCGACATGACCTATCCAGCACAGCCGCTGGATTTTGATGCGCTTTACTATGTCAATATCGGCATACAGCTCGTACAGCTCATGGTTGTACCTTATTCGGTAGTCGTCACCAACGCAAATAGGTCCGAAGATCTTATGTAGGGCTTTTCTCCCGAAAACCCCAAGCATTCGCTTATCCGAGGTGGAAATTGTTCAGGCTTCAGCGTCATATGTTAGGACAGGCATGATGAGAGACTTGTAGAGTGTAGTTTTCGTTCTTCGAGAGACAGGTCGACTTCTCAATTGCTTACTTAGCCCAAAGTAGCACCTGTTTGCAAGAGTGATCCTTCGCAATATCTCCAGGCTGACGTAATTACTGCTGTTAATGCTGGTTCCAAGATAGACAAAATCCCTTACTACTTCAAAAGCGTAGTTGTCAACAGTGACGTGCTGTCCAAGACGCCGGGACTCTTTGTTTGTTGCCACTAAATACATCGTCTTGCCCTCGTTCACCGTAAGACCCATCCGACGCGACTCTCTTTCTAACTCTGAGAATGCTGCGATTATGTCAATATCGTCGGCATACGCTAACAGCATGAGACTTTTGTCGAAGATAGTGCCATTATGTCGTAGATCAGCAACTCGTATTATTTTCTCCATAATAAGATTGAAGAAGCAGGAATACCGAACTCAGACATTGTTGCGTAGAGGTAATCCCTTACCGAACTGTCGAAAGCGGCTTTATAATCAACAAATAGGTGGTGTGTGTCGATCTGTTTTTCTTGGGTGTTCTCCAGGATTTGGCGCAGTGTGAAAATCTGGTCGATGGTGGATTTACCAGGTCTGAAGCCACACTGATACGGTCCAATCAGGTTGCTGAGCATAGGCTTCAACCTTTCACACAGTACGCTCGATAGAACCTTGTATGCGATACTCAGGAAACTTATTCCACGGAAGTAGGCGCAAATTATGTACAGGACAGAGAACACTGAGCCTCCAATCATCAGGCATGCTTTCATCCGACCATATTCTGCTTATGAGCTGGTGCATGCAGGCGAGCAGCTCATCGCCTCCGGTCTTAAACAACTCGGCAGGCAGGCCATCAGCACCTGCAACTTTGTTGTTCTTCAGCCTTAAAATGGCCGTTTCAATCTCGTCATAGTCGGGTGGTGGAACATCAACACCATCATCTGTTATTGGGGTTATTGGGCAATCTCCTCCACTGTCGGAATTGTTCGTAACATCCCCATTCAGTAACGTGGAGAAGTGTTCCCTTCATAGGCTCAGTACACTCTGGACATCTGCGAGCAGATTCCCAATTTCACCACGACAAGAAGAGGCTACGGAATTTAAAGCGCCACTTAGGCGCTTGATCTTTTCGAAGAATTTTCGAGTCTCTTTCTTGTCGGTACACATCTCTATTTCCTCACACTCGCGTCCTTGCAACTCCCTCTTCTTGCGCCTGAAAATACGTCTCTCTGCACTCCTTTTCTCTCTATACCGCTCCTTACAAGGCCGCGTTGCACCTGCACGTAGTGTTCTTCTGTAGGCGGCGTCTTTCTCTGCGGTAGCGTCGCGACACTCCTGATCATACCACTCATTCGTCAGAGGCCGGTAATAACCGATTACCTCCTCGGCAGCAGTAGTCATGGAGTGGGATATATGTGTACACCGTGCGCATGTATCATCAAGTGGGGGAGTGTTCTGCATAAGCAGATCCGATAGTCGAGTGGAAAATGCATCTGCTGTCTCTGGTGATCGCAGCTTACTGACGTCGAGCTTTCTCTGTGTGGGACTTCTCTTGTTATTTGCGACACATAGGCGTGTGCGCACCTTAGCTGCAACAAGGTAGTGATCCGAGTCGATGTTGGCACCACGGATCGATTTCAAGTCCATCACATTGGAAGCATGCCTTCCGTCAATCCTTGTTCTTGTTTCTTGTTCTTTGATCTGGAGACAGCCATGTCGCTTTGTGGATGTCGAGATGCTGGAATCTAGTACCACCAATTACCATGTTTCGTGCTGTGGCGAAGTCGATCAGCCTCATTCCGTTATCGGAGGTGTTCTGGTGGAGGCTGAATTTCCCCGACAGTTGGACCAAAGGTACCTTCCTTGCCCACCCTGGCATTAAAGTCGCCAAGCACGATTTTGATATCGTGGCGGGGGCAGCGGTCATAAGCTTCTTCGAGGCGCTGAAAGAAGCTCTCCTTGGTCACATTGTCCTTCTCATCCGTCGGAGCGTGGGCACATATAAGGCTGATGTTGAAAAATTTTGCCTTGATGCGGATTGTGGCCAGCCGTTCGTTCACAGGCGTGAACTGTGAGACAAGATGTCGTAGTCTCTTGCTGACCAAAAATCACATCCTAATTCGTGCCTTTCAGCATGGCAACTGTAGTAGATGTCACAGGACGCTCTTTTGGAGCAACCCTGCCCCGTCCATCGGATTTCCTGGAGAGCGGTGATGTCAGCTCTGTAATTTTCGAGGACATCAACCAGCTGGATAGAGGCACCCTCCCTATAAAGCAACCTGACATTTCAGGTGCATACCCGTAAATCATGGTCCTTTTTTCGTTTCCGGGGTTTTTTAGTTTTTTTATATGGTGGGTCCCAAACCCAACGTACAACCTCTAACCGAGGAGATTTTCGCCACTCACTTCAGCCGCCTCCCAGCGGGTGCCAGGAAGACGTTGCCCGGTGGTCGCCACATGGAGGGCCCGCAATTAATAATAATGAAAGCGCCATCACATAGTAAGCAGAGCAAGCTACATGACTACCCCTCATTAACAAATGAAGGTATCATCACATAGCGCTCAGATCAAACTACATATATATATATATATATATATATATATATATATATATATATATATATATATATATATATATATATATATATATATATATATACATATACATATACATATATATGTATATATATGTATAGATATATATGTATATATATATATATATATATATATATATATATGTATATATATATATATATATATATATATATATATATATATATATATATATATATTGCATCGGGCTGTGGTGATGCTTTGTGCGCTGCCTTCTTGTTGTTTTGCTGCATTCTTGTTGCTTTACTTTTGACCGCAGACCAGCCATCTTTTTTTTCCGCCTCATTTTCTTTGCTTTTGATGGGGCTATCAATTTTTTCTATCTTGCTTGGGTTCACTGTTGGCACCTCTTCATGAAACGTTTTGTTCTTCTTAGGCGATGTCCTTCTGCTCAGCTGGTTTTATATATATATATATATATATATATATATATATATATATATATATATATATATATATATATATATATATATATATATATACAGTGGCTCCCAGCTTATTTCGTACAGTGACAGTTTAAAAATTGCTGCAGTCGTAATTCCTAATATAGCAAAAATTTGAACAAAATATAAATGCCATTTTTGAAAGGAAGGTTTGTTTTTTATTTTCCAAAATTTACTTTTTCAAAATTTTAGTGTTTGACACTATAAAAAAATAAAATAAGAAAAAAATAGGAAAATTCATGTCACAGCTTATTTCGTACAGTCTCTTTAAGTTCAAACTAAAAACAAAGTAAGTTGATTTTAATATTTAGTTTGACATCCCTTAGCGTTAATGACAGCCTGGAGTCTACTTGGCATTGAATCCACCAATTTTTGAGTGATGTCTGGTGTGATTTTTTTCCATTCCTCCATCAGTACCTTCTTTAGGTCTTGCTTATTAGAAATCTTGTGTGTTCTTATTTTATTGTCCAAAATAGACTAAAGATTTTCAATCACATTCATGTCAGGTGACTGTGGTGGTGGAGACATCAAGTGTGAGCAGTTCAAATAAGCCAAGATTGCACAATCCCAGATTTATGTTTTGGGTCATTATCTTGGTAATACCGAAATTCTTCCCGCAAACCCAGTTTGTCTGCACTTTGAAGTAAATTGTTTTTCAGAATCTCGAGGTACTTCATTTTGTCCATTGTTCCCTCAATAAAAACCAATTCACCTACTCCGGCTGCTGACATACAGGCCCAAACCATCACGCTACCGCCACCATGCTTCACTGTGGGCTTAAGGTTCTCCTTGTTTAGCTCGGTATTAGCTTTACGCCAAACATATGACATTCCGTCCGAGCCAAAAATATTAAACTTAGACTCATCCGCGAAAATAACGGTATTCCAGAACGCAGGAGTATTAATAATATGCTCTTTGGCGAAGTCAAGTCGGCGTTGTATATTCATTTTCGAAATGAATGGTTTCTTTCGGGCTACTCGACCGTTCAAGTCATGATTGCGCAGCACACGTCGGACAGTTTCAGCACTGGATGATTTTCCTATTTCACGCTGAACCTCTGCAGCCAACTTCGGAGCGGATAACTTTGGATTTTTCTTAATTTTTCGTACAATATAACGCTCGTCTGATGCGTTGAAAATATTATTAGGTGCTTCTCTGCCCTTGTTCTCCAACCGATTTTCGCGAACGAAGCGTTGAATGATGTATTGGACAGTTGAGGCACTTAAATTTGTCATTTCAGCAATTTTTTGCACACTCTGACCTTTCCTAAAATGGTTAATTACCAGTTTACGCTGTTCCATCGTTGTACGATGACCCATAAAGCTAAATGTTTAATTTACAGCACTTTAACTATTTAAAATAATAATAATAAAAATTGTTATAATAGTTAAAAAGGTCCAAAAACTCATACAATTCAAAAAAACTTTGTAACTGCGCGGCAGAATGAAACTTACCTACATTGAAGTTTGTGTACGAAATAAGATGTGAGCTGAAAATCAGCTGATCAATAGTTTTTCTCTCTTGCATGACAAAAAGAACAATTTTTGGGGTTCCCCGTTTTCTTATTAGGTTTACTAAACACATACATAGACATCTACATTCAAAACTTATTGATAAGTTTTTTAGTTTCGATGTTACAGCCATGTACATAAAAATATATACACTGTACGAAATAAGCTGTGAGCCACTGTATATATATATATATGTATATATATATATTGTGCTTCGGAGCTTTTTGTTTAAGGAGAGAGCGGTGTTTGCTCAGGAATTTTTTGGATTCCAATATTCTCTGATTTTATTTTGGATCCATTTCTTGGTATCCTGTTTAATATTGTTTTTATTGAAGCCAAAGAACGGGGTTGGACCGAGAAATGGCCCTTCAGCCTTTTGTTTGGCGTAAAGGTATGCCTATACCTTCGTGTCCTTCATGTCCTGGCATCAAGATCAGAGAGACCTGATTGCGGATGGCCAGTTTGTTGAATGCATTGTTACACTCTGTGTGGTCACTTATCTGGTTCATATGTGTAACATTTCCGACCTTGTTTAAGATCTCTAGGTCCAGTCAGATTACCTGGTTGCATTAAGCAGCCTCTCGTATTGCTATATGTAGCGGTGGTAGTTTAAACAACGCTTCCATGCCAGTAGTTGGGCCAGTTTTCATAGCCTCTGTGATACTTAGGCACGCTAGCCTTTGTAATTGCACAGTTTTGATATAGCTGTTGTTTGGTTGGATTTTACCAACCATACCAATGCACCATATAGTATGATGGGTCTAACCATTTGGGTGTACATCCAGAAGGTAATTTTGGGGCTCAGACCCCAGAATTTCCCTAGAAGTTGCTTTGCGGTCCAAAGGTTTTTTGTGGCTTTTGTCATTGCTGAATTGAGGTATGCTTCCCACGTGAGTTTCTTAGCTAGGATGATCCCTAGATATTTTACCTCTTCCTTCATGGGTATCTCTATCTCGTTTATTTTAAATATTGGGGTGTCAAATTTCCTTTTTCTGGTAAATGGATTATAGTGGTTTTGGTAGGGTTAATTGATAACCCCTCTTTCCTACACCACTCACATGTTGTATTTAAGGCATCCCGCATTAAGTCCGCAATAGTCTTTGGTTGCCTTTGATTATTATAGATATGTCATCATCATATCCAATTGCTTTGTACATTTTATTGTTAATGATCTGTATTAGGTCGTCAGCTAGTAGTGACCATAGCAGCGGTGATAGTAGACATCAATTTACCGCTGTAACACTTAGGTTGGCTTGCCCTAAAGAGGCTGTGATTGCATATAGCATATTGCTTACCCATATTAGTATTGCTGGATCTGCTCCTTTATTGGAGAGTGCAAGTTCTATTGACTGAAAGATCGCGTTATCGAACGATTCGCGTTTTTGATAAGCAAATTGTAGTTTGTGCGGGGGAATGTTAGAAATTACCGCCTCTGTTAGGTAACAGTCCAATATCTTCTCCGTGGTTGTCAGCACGAAGGACGAAAGACTGATTGGCTTGTAAAATTTGGGAGATTCAGGGGGTTAGTTGCCGCCCTTTGGTAGGAATATAACCTTGACCTCTCGCCAAATCTTTGGAACATATCCCAATATTAGGGTAGATCTTAAGATTTGAACCAAGATGTGTATTAATCTCTTGGTCCGCTTAGAAATTAGGGCTGGCAATATAACACCAGGTCCGGCTGACTTGTTGGGTTTGAACGAGTTGATTTCCAATTCTACCCTTTCGAAGTCGTCTATTCTACAGATAATAGAGTTTCTTGCCCTATAGTGAGTGTATTCTGACACCCCTTGATCGTTGAGCCGTCATTCAGGGAAATGAGTTCGAAGAAGGAGCTCTAGTGTACTATCAAAAGTGTTTGTGAAGGTACTATCCGGTACATTTAGTGTGCCAATTGGGTTGGTTGCCCCCTTGGACAATGACTTTTGTATTCTGGTTGAGGTTCCTCACAGAAGTTTATCCATGAGTTCCTTTTAGACTTCCTTAGTTCCTTGTTATATAATATTATGGATTTCCTATATTCGTCCCATGTATTGTTTTTTTTTTGCATCATTGAGTTTAAATCTGGGTATTTGACGCAGATTGGCAAGTTCTTTGTTCCACCAGGGAACCGTCATTATTCAGGATTTTGTTTTGAGCTGACTACATTCGTAACATGAGGATATAATGGAGTCAGTTAAAGTTCTATCTGATGCATCCAATTCCTCTGTCGATTTAGTTAGTTAGTCTAGTTAGTTTAGATTCTAAACAGTCTGAGTATTTGTCCCAGTTGGTTGCTTTAGGACTTCTGTAAAGCATTACGCTCTTAATTAATCCCATGATTTCAAAAAGTATATGTTTATGATCAGACATCGAGTCCTCATTTGAGACTCTCCAGTTTGTGATCATATCAAGTTTGGTATGAGTATTAGATCGAGGACTTGTTTTGGTATGGTATTTTCGAAGGTAGATTTATTACCTCTGTTTGCTATAGCTATGTTAGCTTGTATTAGAAATTCTAGGAGTGACTCACCTCTTGTGTTTGTATCTGCACTGCACCAGATTGTATTGTGTGCATTTGCATCGCAGCCAATAATTAAGGTTTTGTTGTGTGTCTTGCTGTAGTCCACTACGCCTATAATATTCGGTGATGTTTCGTTGGCGCTTCCTGGAAATCAGGCTGAGGCTATAACAACCTCTATTTTCTTCCCATTAGAATCCGCTTCAACTAGTACTGCTGCCGTGTCGCCATTCATAAATTCTATAAATGGCAGATATTTAATATCGGTATCAATGATAAGTACAGTCCTTATTTTGATAGCACCCACGTCATATATTACCTTTGTGTTTGGTATGTTGAGGCCTACTATTGTGCCTCTATATATCCAGAGCTCCTGAATAAGCCCTATGCTTGTCCTTTCGCCGGCAAACCTTCTGCTAAGCTCGGCCGTTGCAGCCTTAGCATGGTGAAGATTTGCCTGAATGCACTTCATGTTTTGGTTGCAGGGTCGAGGTTGGATGGAGTAGTTTCGTCCTCTTCTTCCAATTCGACAGCTTCCATTTTGTCCGTCAGCGCGTCAGCATTGACGGGTGCAGGTTTTAGCCTGAGGGTCACTTGGCTGAAGTTCACCTTCTCGCCGCATTCCACAAGGCTGGCTGCTGATATCTGGTCAACTGCAAGGACCACAGTTATGTTAGAGCCTCTTTCAGCTCTTTTGAGTGTCCTCCACGAATTGACGTAGAGTCTTTTGTTTTGCCCCTGTAAATAGTCCAGGATCCTGGAAGTCTCCATGGACTGAGAATTGCGGAAGTACCCCACTGCGATATGTGTATGAGGTGTCTTAGATTCGTCTGTGGCCCATAGTGAGGCGCCTTCCCAATTAGTGATGGTTGCCTTTAACCATTCTGTTGACGCGCTATCCTTACAGAGCAGGACTATGCATTCTGCTTTATAGATGGCGCCCAGGAATGCTTTTTTTGTACCCTCTTATTTCTCGGCTATAATTTTGTCCAGAATGAGTATCTGGATGGAGTCCATCTACTCTGTTGTTAGGGGCGTATTGGGATAGTCCCTTGCGAGCTCTGCCATTTTTATGGCTGTCACCACATCCTTATAGGAGGCAGTGGGCTGCCTCATCTTAGCTGTGGTGACACTTTTTTTCGTGGTATTTGCAGCGGGTGTTGCTGCTTCTGCCAGCTTTCCAACTTCTGCTGCGGCTCTGGAGGTGGAGAATTTGTCGTCCCTTAGCCGCTTTTTCTGTGTGGCTTTTGGAGGTGACTGTTCGGTCGACCTCTGTCTTTTAGGGCCTAGCTTTCCGCCTTCGACATTTATCGTGGGCATAGGAAGCAAGGCTTGGTATATGGCTGTTCCTTGCTGAGCCCTTTTCTAGTAAGGTAACTGTACCTGTTTTTGCGCACGTCGCTAAGTTTTTTAGACTTTCCAGCTGCAAATGCCGTGCCGATCCCCTCAACATCCACATTGTTGGCAGAAGTGAAATGGTTTGCAAATAACCATAAGATGTGCATTTTGCCGTATTAAATAATAGAGAAATCTGTGCGTTTGGATTTAATAATTTTAGTTTCGTTTAGTCGTGGATATGGGTTGCAATACGATGGTTAATTGTTTAAAACGCACTGATAGCACCGCTATATCTGGCAGCCATGACTCCACAACCCCTTCAAGATAGGTGCCAGTACAGGTCATGGAACAATTCTGAGACAAACAATTATTTCGGTTGAAATGGAAAGCACTGCGTCATCTCAACACCAGCTGGCGTATTCGGAAAACAATGTTTCACCACCGTTATCATTGCAACAACACAACGGAGCAGCACCGTTTACTCAACAACGATATACTGGTGCGCCATACTTAGTTCAGCAGCAACAAATACCGTTAGTTTCACAACGACAAAATATGCAAGCACAAAATGAAGTTAATATGCGCTTTCCGATGTTACGTATAACAACGAATGAGATGGAGGCATGGTTCTCATCAGTGTATTATTGGTTTAAAGCTGTAATATGCACAGCGACACACAGCGATACTACCACGTCATGGCTACTTTAGATTCTTTAACGCTTCTAACGATTGGACAATTTGTCAGAAGCGCTGAGAACTCTCAGCGTGTAATCAGCACTAGAGCTGGGATGTACGATTATTTAAAAAACGGATTGTTAAAGTATTTCGGTGAAAGCCATATGCGCAAAATTCAGCGGCTGCTTGAAGAGATGGTTTTAGGCTATCAACGTCCTAGCCAGCTGTATAACGCAATGCGGCGAGTTGCAGATAATTCTTTTTCAGTCGAAACATTTCGCGCTATATTATATAATTGCTCGCGATGGTCCTATCGGTTTTAAAATTGCAGCCGATGATGTCGTTATGGAGACGCTATCGCTTCGTCAGATATGTTTGGCAGCGGTTCCGTTAGTGCGAGGTGCTTCAATAGCAGAACCAGCAGTTACAGACACAATCTTCAATTGAAAAAAATATTTAATAACTTAAGCACTCGCGAGCGCAGTCGTGATCATGATTCTTTTCAATCTTCGCGTCTACGCGTCCTCCAACATGACGAAACTTGGATTGGACAATCAACATCCTATGGCAGAGCTCGCATTAATCAACTATTTGTTATCGACCGATCATCCCATGTTAAATATTTGGTAGATACTGATACTGATTTGGCTGATTTCAGGTTCATTCTTAAAAAAGTTTCATCAACACCTCTTCGTCCAACATCTGTCACGCTATACGCTGTCAACGGGTCAGTCACCAATACATACGGCAATCTTTGCCAGCGCAAAGGCCTTCCGACGCTTCGAATGGCATTTTATGGTTGCTGACGTTAGTACACCAACCATTTGTAGCGATTTAATTCGTCACTTTGATTTAATAATTGATTTAAAGCGAAATAAATTAATCGATAAAAAGACCAAGCTCGAAGTGCCGTGCACCATTCGCACAAGGCTGAATGTGCAGATTAGAGATCGACGTTAGAGATCCGTTTTCAAAGTTTCTTCAAGAATACGCAGATATTACAGAAATGACACCCGAGCGCAAACCAGTTAGTACTGAGGTTCATCACGTTATTGAGACTATTGGGCATCCTGTAAGCGCACACGAACGAAGTCTGAATCATCAAAAACTTACTGCCCCAAAAGTAAAGTTTGAATACTTGATGGGTGCGCTTAACAGAATAACTCTTCTCGACCGATACCCAATACCGTTTTTGCATGACTGTACTTGCCGACAAAACCATCTTCAGCAAAATTGGTCTTCAGAGGGCATTTCATCAGGTGCCAGTCAGGCCCGAAGACGTGAAGAAAACAGCGATAATTACGCCTTTTGGGCTGTTTGTGCGTGAACATGACGTTCGGCTTACATAGCGCAGCGCAATAGTGTGTATGTTGGAGAGAGATGCCGGTGGGCTCATACCTTGGTTGCTTTGATGTGTTGTAGTGATGGCTGATATTGATTCTTCTTCTGTTACTTCAACTACCGACTGCTTCTTGCTTTGTAATAAATTATTATAAATTAGTAATTAAATTCCGTATTGCGACGAAAGAGAAAAGCACGTAAATCAAAAACTGATTGTTTTTTTTATGTATATTATTTATTACAAAAAAAAAATTTCGGGATATATATAAACGGCACGGCACTAATTTATTTTATTATGAATTTAATTACATATGATTTTATTTATATAATTATATACTGAGATAACGCGAGAAAAGATATAAAGGGAAAAGTGCGCGCACTGTCCGTTTCGTTTAGGAAAAAATCAATAAGTAAAGCAAAAGCACAAATAACTGAAGTTAAGAAAAAAAGATCAGATTAAATCAGGGATGCAACTCGCCTTCTACAAAGGTGACACCAAAATCCAGACAGTGCGCGCGACGTAATTTTCTGGCGTATACAAATACGAATGTATTGGTGTGGAATGAGGAAGCAGCTCGTGCGTTTGACGACTGCAAGCTTAATCTTGCTGAAGCCGTAGCTCTGGTTTACCCGCGAGTTGGAGTCCAGCTTCAGCTAACTACTGACGCCTCTGACATCTCCGTCGGAGCGGTATTCCATCAATTAATTAACAACGAGCCGCAGCCGTTAGGCTCTTTTTCACATCGCCTCACTGACACTGAAAAGCGTTACTCAACTTACGATAGAGAGTTGCTACGGATTTACCTAGCTGTGAAGCATTTTCAATATATGATTGAAGGAAACAGCACTATTGTTTTTACAGATCATAAGCCATTGTTTTATGCTTTCAATCAGCGTCATGCCAAAGGTTCGCTGCAAAACATCAGGCAGTTGGACTACATAAGGCAGTTCACAACTGACATTCATCACATACCTGGGATGGCAAATCGAACAGCAGACATGCTTTCGTGCCTATGTACGCTAACATCCATCGATTACCAAGCTATAGCAGTAGCACAAGAAACTCCAGCGCTATGCTGGATGGTAAGAGAAATCATTCCCTTTCATTAAAATTTTTCAGATTACCGGGCACTTTGACTGAACTCTTGTGTGACGCCTGAACGATGCACATAAGGACCTTAGTACCGCACTGTCTCCGGTATCAGGTATTACACTCTATTCACGACCTCGCGCTTCGTGGTACAAATGCCACGTTAAAAATGGTTTCGCAGCGCTTCGTTTGGTTGAATATGCGAAAAGATTGCAGACATTTTGCACGCGCTTGTGTTCCTTGTGGTCGCAGCAAAATCCTACGACACAATCGATCACCACTTAAACGAATAGAAATGCCTGATCAACGTTTTCAAGTTGTACACGTCGACATAGTGGGACGATTTCCACTACATCACGGTTTTCGCTATTTCCTAACTCTCACTGACCGTTTTTCCAGATGGCCAGAAGCCATTCCTTTAGCTGATATTCAAGCTGAAACAGTATGTAAAGCCTTTTGAAAGAATGAGTGGGACGTTATGGAGTTCCGCACAAAATAGTGACGGACCAAGGAGTACAGTTTGAGTCGGATGTTTTTAAGTAATTACCGTATATGCTAGGCATTCAGCGTGAGCACAGCTCACCCTATCACCCTCAGATGAACGGGTTAATCGAAGATGGCATCGGGCTTTCAAGATTGCTATTTTTTCCACCGGCAAGGAGGACTGGGTCGACTCTCTTGGGATTGAAATGTAGAAATGTTGTTTGGAAACTCTACGCGACTAATAGCCGTTTTTTTACAGCACAACAGCAACGCAACCGAATTCTCTTTCCATTGATAAAATGCGCGCTCACATTCAAAAGATACGTCCTGTAGAGCCTTGTTGGCATTTGCCAAATACTCCTTTTGTCAAAAAAGGAACGATAAGTTGAAACCATCCCTGACTGAGCCATTTGATGGCCCGTACAAAATATCAGAGAAAAACGACAAGAACTTTACTATAATAGTAAAAGGAAAAAAGTTTGTTATCTCCGTAGATCGTTTAAAACCAGCTATTTCCTTGTTTATGACGACAAGAGCGATTTTTGTTCTCCATCATCTAATTTTCAATCATCGCTAACTTCGCCATCGAACAGAGGAAACAAGTCGCCTTTCTGCAGCTAGCGCGCAGAAAAACTAGGGAGGGGGTACTGTAGCAGACATGGTTAACATTTCTTTATAATGTTCAAATTTTAAACGCTTTCCCATATTTGTATTATTCACCCTACTGTGTTTTACTTTAGTTGCTATTAATTTTGATTATTACGAGTAACTGTTCAATTCCGCTATTCTCTTTTCATATGCTATATATTTTTTCTATTTGCTCATTTTTATAATAAAGAAGCATAAGCATTAAATGACATAGCAATAAAATTTAGTCTCATATTTTTGATCATCACGACATCTTTTTCATTTAATACGATCCGCATTTAATACATCCACATATATATTTCTATACAAAGTCCTTCACTATTTCAAAAGCGTAGTTATCAACAGTGACGTGCTGTCCAAGACACCGAGATTCTTTATTTGTTGTCACTTTGTTTGGCGACTCTCTTTCCAACTCTAAGAATGCTGCACTGACTGCTCGCGTGTTCATGCCGATTACGTCAATATCATCGGCATACGCCAGCAGCATGACACTTGTATTGAAGATAGTGCAATTATGTCGTAGTTCAACAGCTCTTATTATCTTCTCTGTAATAAGAGTGAATAAGTTACACGATAACGAATCACCTTCTCTGAAACCCCGTCCGGTATTAAAGGGCAGGGAGAGGTCCTTCCCAATTTTCACTGCACAACGGGAGTTATACAGTGTCGTTTTGCAAAGACGACGCTTTATGGATGTCGAGATCTTCAAATCTGGTACCACTAATTTCTATGTTTCGTTCTGCGGTGAAGTCGATCAGCCTCATTCCATTATCGGCCTATTGGACCAAAAGTACCTTGCTTACCCACCCTGGAATTGAAGTTGCTGAGCACGATTTCGATATCGTGGAGGGGCACCGTTCATAAACTTTTTCGTGGGGCTAAAAGAAGCCTCCTTTGGTAACATCGTTCTTCTTATCCGTCGGGGTGTAGGGTGTACTGCGTCAAGTAAACATAACATAATCAAGTCATAATCAAGTGTCATAATAAATTGAAAAATATAATCAAAAGCCAAGTTGATGGGTGGGTGGATGTGTACTTGTGTACTTCACATTAGATGCTAAAATTCTAATAAGATCTTTGCCTTTTATTTGGTTTTTGCTTTCTCTGTGATTCCATAATTTTTCCATGTTGTTGGTTTTGTATTCATTTGCAAATTTCTTCTTCTTCTGTTCCATATTTCAATTATCGATTATGGTTGTTTACGTTGTAATTCTGGTTACATCGGCTGTTCTATTAACAACGGCTTATACGTATTTCTTTTAGAGGTCTACATTACACGATCAATTGTAGTAACCTTATTAACTTATTTTTCTTACTAATATTTATAAAATATTTTACTCTCTATATCACTGATAACTAATTATTTACTATTACACTTGATGTTGTGCACTGGTGAAAATTGCAATATTAGAAGCGATTCTGAGCATCAAGTGGCATGTTCGCTATGTGATAGCCTTGCCCATTACAAGTGCGCCGGATAACGGGTACGGTTCTTGTCCTCATGAATGAGGGAAAAGGTCTCCGCTGGTGTTGCATTAAGTGTAGGGTAACTGAGGTTGACCTTTACAAACTCTTCAAGAAGACCAGAGCAAGATTCTCCTAAATCGGAAAGGAGTTAAATGTGTTGAAAAGGAAGTTCGAAGGGTACAATGACCTTTTCAAATGCTTTAAATTTGTGGATTCTTCCGCACCCGAAAGAGAAAATCAGTGTTTAAAGAAAAAATCATCCACAATCAGCAAAATTGTTCATTGGTCTGCTTCATCTGAGTTGACTGAATTTAAAAATACACTGCATACTCTGCCACCTACTCCTCAACTACCGTCTGTTCTTGAGCCGATACCACTGATAAACTACAGTTCCCCTGGCAATGCTTAGTCTGGCAGTGCTTTGTGTGGCAAATCTTCTAGTGAAGTAAATATCTGTGTTTCATTGTCCTCCAAAAAAGTATTGAAAACTCCGTCAATTCTATAACTACAACTCCTGTTTTAACTTCGCAAGCAGCTGTCGCCCCGAAACAACTAATAGTTGTTCCCCCCAGGAAGTCTATTTTCACTTCAATGTTTTCAAATAAAACACAACTGATGATATTAGCTACTACGTCGATTCTAAATTGCAAATATCTGATTTTGCTATTGGTAAATTCAATTTTACATGTAATCGAAATATTTCTTATTTCAAAATTGATGTCCCTGTTGACACCTTTGATAACCTTGTAAATGTTTCTTTTTGGCCAAAAGGGGCATTGGTGAAAGAATTTGTGTATAAGACAAATCCCGTTGTTGGAAATATTGTTCATATTTCACGTCTTATCTCTGCTTCTGATTTCGGAATACCGTTACTTCTTGGTTTATTCTCAAAACGTTAGAGGCTTAAATACATAACTTACAAATATTCATTTGAATAGTTTTGCTTGTAATGAACACATTTTAACATGTTCGGAAACTTGGCTTAAATTGTTCATAACTCTGAGATATTGTGCAATGATTACCAAGTATACAGACATGACCATTTACTCAAACTTGGAGGCGGCATTCTTATCGCCTTACAAACCGTTTTAGCTTCCGAAATAATTCAGTTCAATAACGCTGAAAATTTAGAATTTATATGTGTATGTGTTCAATTTGGTTGCAAATTATTATATATATATATATATATATATATATATATATATATATATATATATATATATATATATATATATATATATATATATATATACATATATATATATATATATATATACATATATATATATATATATATATATATATATATATATATATATATATATCTTGCTCCTACATTCCGCCACAAGCCGTCTTAAACATTTGTATTCACCATGCCGTTGTACTAGAATCTCTGTACTCTAGAATACTTTCTACCGATTTTTTGCTACTTTTAGGCGATTTTAATGTACCATGCATTGCTTGGAATGTTATTGATAACACTATTACCCTGCTTCCTTCCCGTGAATGCTTCAATGACTTCTTAGCTTAAATTGCTAATCTGTTGCTCTCTCAAATAAATATAATAACCAATATCTCTGGCAATTGTTTAGATTTAATATATGTTGATGATGTATCGAGATTCTCAATATCACGTGGTAGTCCTTTCGTAAGTCCAGAAGACCCTTATCATCTCTCATTTGAATTATCTTACGAAATCCATAATAATTGTAGCATATAAAGCTGCTATCGATGTTGTTGGTATATTATTACATACTGTTAGATAAGAAGAAGCGGATACACACGATTGTATTCCAGCTCTGGCTTGCCTGCAAGTGGGGTGGGAATTTTTTTTCCTTCCACCTTGTCAATGTAGTAAATATCGTATAAAAAAATTCGCGTGTAGCGAGAAGATAAAGATTAGAAATAGAGAAAAAGAGATATGGAGCGAGAGAGAGATAGGGGGATAGCAAGTTGACAATAATTGCAAAGTTAGAAAATTAAGGGTTCACAAAGTCAGCGATAGTGTGTGGCATATCGTTGTTGCAAGATGGTGTTGGAACTTATGTGCCCTTCCTTCCGTCATCCT
The DNA here is from genome assembly GCA_963854835.1 of Megamerina dolium. NCBI lineage: Eukaryota > Metazoa > Arthropoda > Insecta > Diptera > Megamerinidae > Megamerina > Megamerina dolium. The sequence continues at coordinate 15,971,706 of OY978530.1, read as the reverse complement.
TACGTTCTCGTAATATCTATATCGAGACTCCCTCCGACATCTCTACACCCCAATCTGCACGGCCGCACGGAAATCAAAAACCATTATCGTTTAGAGATTCATTGAACCTTATTTATTATCACAAACACATTTAAATTAGGAGTGAAACAATTGAATTAAAAAAAGTATTATAGCAAGACGAGTTAGACCACTTTTGGTCTAACTAAAACTCTAACAAAAAAAAAAAAAGTATAATAAAGATGTTTTTAATATATATGTATAAAATGGGATACAAAATGTTTTTAATATATAACAGCCGCATTCTTTTGCACTCGACTTGCAAAAGAACACTGACTTATTTGCCGAACTGCATGCAAAGCAACAACAAAAATAAGCGACATCGTCTATTTTAACCGAGTTCAATTGAACTGGCTTATATTTTAATCGACCTGATTTATAGTGTTGGAAAGAAAAAAAATAACACTATTGTGAATAGACTACTGGAATGTGCTTGGGAAATTTCAACAATACGTCAAATTATTGTAAATATAAACAAAAATAAGCAAAATAAAGCAAGTGCAAATAAAAATTTATTTTAAATAAACTAATATATTTACCATAGATTCCGCAGAATTGTTTCTTTTTTGTTTTTATTTCGTTTATAAATTTCACGAACAACCATATATACCACCAGCGTTGCTAAGTAACTAAATGGAAATTATATTCAAGTAAAAGGGAAATTAGATGCGAGTTGGTGTTCTTTTGTAACTCGGTTACAAAAGAATGCAGCTAATATATGTATAAATTGGAAAGAAGACCAAATTGGCTCACATTTGCAGCCTCCACGATGAAAGTACTTTCACGTGTCCCACTGTAAGAAAAATGTATGTATTGTATAACCTAGAAAATTGGCATTTAATAATTTTTTTTCCTTTTACACATACATAATCAAATTTATGAATTAGAAAATTTTTGATAACACAATAAAAAAAACAAAATACAAAATTGAACTTTTAAATGCATTCATGTTGGTACGGAAAAAAAATGTGGGATAATTCCGAGGCCGCCGTTTTGGAGGGATCAGCGACTGTCATTGATTTTTCTCGTATTTGTTGTTTGTGGATGCAATTTCACGCTCACTCATAAATTTTAACTAACACAGCACGGGTACGAATGTATGTATGAACATATTGAATTAGTGTTGAAGTTATATATATAAATATATATATTCTTCTTTTGCATATATTCTTGTTGCATATATTTTAGAAAGTTCCTAAAATTTTTCTTCTTGTTTACTGCTAATTTTCTCGTCTTTAAACGCACAATTTGTATAATTTAAAAAATTATTTGATTATGTTCTGATTATTTTCAACACTATCCACGCAACACCTTTTACAACATTATACCAAAAGTACAATGTTAGATAGACATTTCTTAACGTTGTAATTCATATTTTAATGCATTTCAATATAACGCTTTAAGGTACGTAAGTACCTTAAAGCGTTATAGTCTTCTAGCACTCAACGACCAATTTGTATGCTATCGTTGCTTTACCGAACTCAAGCTGTTGCAAGTACATAAATAGCGAGGTTACTGAAACTTTATTGAGAATTTGTTCGTTTTTTTCTTGTTTTTTTCCGTAAATTTAATATGAAGTATTAATGTACGCACATCCTGGTTAGAAAATGTTCGCGACGTACACATCTGTTCTGTACCACGATATTCAGCGATTCCTGTACCTCCTCAAGTTTTTCAAAAAAGAAGCCTCAATCAGCTCGGGTGATCAAGAATAGTACCGTATTACTTCCAGTAATGGTACTTATATTCTTAAAATATATCTACACCTAAAGGTCTAAACTGTATATACATCATGCGATTTTTCTTTTTTCTTTAATAATTTTATTGTTGCGTTACGGTAGTTCAATATGATATTTCGCTACTTGCCACTATAAGGCCAAATGCAATATTACAGTTGCCAAAGCAAATCAATATGATCTTTAATTCATGCCGCTAGATGGTCTTAGACGAAATGCAAACAGTATTGGATGTGCATATACCATCATTGTGGGTTATTATTTTAATATACTATTACAATATACTGAGAAGAGATAAGAAAAGTAAAAATGGCACCATTCGCTAAAAGCGTCTCTACATAATTACCCGCAACACAACTTAATGTCAAATAAACGAAATAGGAATTTCCGTCATTTATTTTATAAAACATATTATTCGAAACTTATGAATATTCTATCTGCCACAATCTTGCCACAAAATTTTGATGATGTTAATGAAGCTGTTATTACCTTAATAACATAATGTATGACGCTTTCCAATTACCCAATTGTGAAGTATCAACCAAAAATAACCACGCTGCTTGATTTACAAAGGAATTGAAAAGATTTAAAAACATGAAAACAAGTTCTTTTAAAACATACATGAAAACCCGTGAAACTCTGATTATTCGAAATACTCTTCCCTTCGGCATAGATACAACAATCTTAATAATAAATGTTATAAAGATTATATTAATAAAATAAAATCTGATATAGTTCACAATCCGCGACGTAGCGCCTTTCCTGATCTAGAAGACTTTAGAAAAACGAATCAACAACAGAGCAAACAAGAGTATATTAGGAGCAATAAGGAATTTAAATTGGTGTACTAACAAGCAAAAGTGCGGTACGAAAAATCACTTATGCAAAAAATAAGCGCAATTAAGAATGCTGAGGATTGGTGGAATAGTGCAAATGAGATACGCGGGCAAAATATAAATATTGGGTGTGACATCAACATACAGGAATTTGAAAACTATTTTGAAAACCTACTAAATCCTCCACAAACATCGAACAATATTCTATATGCACCATTGCTGCACGAAAATATGCAATTGGACAGGGCTACCACAAAATCGGAAATTAAAAATGTGCTAAAAAAGCAAGAGCAAACAAAGCGCCTGGTTCGGATAGAACCGCGAATGAACACATCAAGGATGCTAGTGAAAGCTTTTTAGATGAACTCGCTAGTGTAGGGGTGAGTGGGGCAAAGATAGTCTAGTAAGACATTTTCGGCTCTAGCGAACAAAACTGAAAATATATTAAAAAACGTGCGTTAGAAAGCCTGTTTATCTGGCTACATTTCCACCATAGGTTGTTTTGTTCAAGCTTACCATGTTGCCGAGCTATAGCCGAAAAAGCAAAACAACTTTTTTAACTAATCTTACCCTACTAGTGTGGTAAAACTATTCAACATTTCTGTATGCTGTAAATGAATGAAAAAAGTGGGAAAAAACATGTTTATTTGAATGCTTTACGACAAAAATGGCCTTAAATCAGAATCTTCTTCATCGCTGCTTTCTGACGTGACTGGTTTTCGTGGTCTACCACGGCCGCGTCCAGATGGAGTTGGACGCGAACCTATGCTGCAGCCACGAATATCCTGTTCGTCGCTACGAACACCACCACGATCACCACGACCACGACCACGACCAGCGATTGTTTTTGTATTTTTTTGGCAGCTGTCTCCTGCTCGTCTCGAAGTGTCTCCATTGACTCACTGCTGGTCAAGATCGCCATTGATCGTCGCTTTCGCCCGCGATTCGTCTATTTCTTGGCGGCGCTGTTGGCAATGACAGTGCAGGCTCGATCGTGGTGCTCAAATCTGCCTGAAAAAGCTGCATCAAATCGCTTTCTACGGCATTCTTTGCCATTTCGATGTAAGCAGCAACTTCTTCTTCGGAAATGGATTCTTCTTCATTTTCTTCTGCATTTTCTTTAGCATTTGATTCAGGCATTTGGGGATCTGGCTGGCATGAAATCCAAATCTGTGAATTTGTTGTCTTTAAATGGATAAATGTCAGAGCATTCGAAGCCAGCTTCGATGTTTGCTGGCGTGACAGCTTGTTTGTATGGTTCATGTAATATCGCCGCAATTTCATTAATTGTAATTGTTCTGGCGGGATGATTTCGCATCCACGTATCGCACGAACGATTGATCGCCGTTTTCAATGGTCCGAACATGCTGCGGTCGAGCGGTTGAAGTTTGTGCGTGCAATGCGGGGGGAATGAGACGGCATGAATACCAGACTCGAAGCAGAAATCCAATGCTTTGATTGAGAGATGAGATTCATGGTTGTCCAACAATAACAATCTGGGCTGTTCTTTCGATGAACCAACGCACGATTGGAAACGTTCCAAGAATAATTAAAAAGAATCAGCGTTCATCCATCTTGATTGATTTGCTGTGGCTGCTTAACCATGCGGCGCTCCATTTAAAAAACGTGGATGAAAACGAACAAGCGGAAAAGCAAAGAATGGCGGAATTGCCGCACCAGTGTCATTTACGGAAGCTGCAATCGTGACGAGTTGACCTCGTTCGGCCAAGTCAAGGCTTCTTTGTCTATCGGTTGCTTCATTCGCTTGTAACTTCGCACATTTTGTCTAAGAACGAAAAACAAAACAAACAAAAAAATAACTATCTTTGCCCTACTCTCCCCTATATAATATTATACTTCAAACCGGCTAATTGGATCAGACAGTCCTAAAAAGTATCATATTTCCAATCTTCAAAAAAGAGGACTCCAACATGCCAAATAATTATCGTGGAATCGTCTTCATGAACAGTGCAGCTTAAATTTGAAGAGAAGAGGAAAGTTTATGCGTTTTTCGTAGACTTCAGAGTGGCTTTTGATAAAGTACCCAGAAACCAACTAATTTATAAACTGCACACAATGGGTCTATTAACAAAGATTGTGAACTTGATTGAAAGTATATACCAAACAACAAAAACCGCAGTATGGTCTGGCCAGGAATTATCAGAGTATTTTGCAACCTACACGGGCGTAAAGCAAGGCTGCTTACTATCCCCACTGCTATATATTATACCTAAATGATCTGCATGATTATCTAGGAGGAGGTGTGCACGTTTGCAATACAAACGTCAAGCTACTGATGTATGCAGATGACTTAGTGTTGTTAGCTGATAATCCACAAACTTTAAAAGATATGATACATCAACTAGAAAACTACTGCTGAATATGGAATATGGAGGATAACCTCAGCAAATCTGAAATTATGGTATTTCACAAGAGTGGCAGGCTATCGGTCAAAAAAACCTGGACTTTCAATAGAGGGCCAGTGAGGATTATTAAGCAATACTGCTATTTAGGCGTAACGTTAACACATGACATTAGGAAAACACATTATCGTACGAAATACCTCAGCAAAAAATGGCATAAATGCAACGTGGCAGAATCTGTTGGGTGAAAATAAAATATCGATAACAACTAAATGGAAAATATTTCAAGCAGTGTGTCGATCTATTCAAGCATACGCAGCGCAGGTTTGGGGTTACGCCTTACATGAGAAAGTCAACAAATTACAAAGATATTTTCTAAAGATAGTGCTAAAGCTCCCAGACTTCACTCCGAATTATGCCTTAACACTTGAAACTGATACTGAGCTACATTTGCATTACATCTACAAAACGCTGTACTTATATGAGGAGAAGAGACTGCCACATAGGCTGTACAAAGCACTATTAAGAAAAATATAGATGTTGGCAAGAGAGTAAATAGGCTAGGTACAGAATTCAATTTAAGATTTGAGGGTAACCAGAGCGCAGAAAAGCAAGAAAATCTATTACTTCATAGATTTATTGAAGAATCACATCGGACGGCTGGTGAAATAACTCTCGATTCTATAGATACATACCTGAAACCCGCTGCAGAAAATATGTATTTAGCGCACAATCTATCATTACACCACGTATCAATAATTAAAAGCTCGCTGTGATGTTTTACCATTGAATGCAACCAACCTTGGGACTACTAGTACATCAACATGTATTATGTGCAATATGAGAGAAGAGGAAAACTTGCTTAATTTTATGGGAAGATGCCCAATATTAAGAGAATTTAGAGTAGCATATCTAAGTAATAAAAAGTTAAATACAGAAAAATTTACTGATATTTTAAACGGTGAGAGCACCATAAGCTGGAAGAGTGTGGCAAGCTCTATATTAAGTTCATTGCAATATAGAAAAGATATTCTTCCAGATTCCGATTAAAGAACTGGAATTATTATCGTTGTTGCTGTTATTATTATTGAACACAAACAAATAATAGGGTACAAAAACTTACATATGGCAGACGGGTCGTAGCCATGTCGATCACAGGCTTTCTATAATACGATAGATTAATCTTACTTTATTAAAGCAACAAATTTTGTGAAAATGTTTATAAATCTATAAATAAATAAAGAGAATACTACCACTACTGCTGCTACTACTACTACTAGCTCGAAATCCGAACTTCTTTTATATTTTTAGCTCTAAATGCAAATGCAGTGCGTGTCCATCTTCAATGAAACACCATCTGGTAATGAACATATTATTTGTGATATGTTTGCTGAATTTTTCAAGTCGAACTTCTCAACTGATTTCAATACAGATACTTCATACCCCTTTTTAATATCTTTATACGGTTTCATTGTCGAACCTTTTGTTGTACCTTATTCGGTACTCGCCACCAACGCAAATAGGTCCAAAGATCTTGTGTAGGACTTTTTTCTCGAAAACTCCAAGCATTCGCTCATCCGAGGTGCAAATTGTTCAGGCTTCCGCGCCATATGTTAGTACAGGCATGATGAGAGACTTGTAGAGTGTAGTTTTCGTTCTTCGAGAGAGGGCGCGACTTCTCAATTGCTTAATTAGCCCAAAGTAGCACCTGTTTGCAAGAGTGATCCTTCGCAATATCTCCAGGCTGACGTAATTACTGCTGTTAATGTTGGTTCCATGATAGACGAAGTCCCTTACTACTTCAAAAGCGTAGTTGTCAACAGTGACGTGCTGTCCAAGATGCCGGGACTCTTTGTTTGTTGACACTAGATGCTCCTAAGAGAGTTTTAGCCTTGATTAAAATATGGTCTAGGGAATTTAATGATCCATATATTACAAAGACTCTATTCACCACATTGGTTCGACCTGCACTGGAATATGCATCTGCTGTTTAGACCCCATAGTAATAATTTTATAAAGATAAACTGGAATCGGTTCAAAAACAATTCCTACTGTTTGCTTTGAGGAACCTGTGTTGGGACCCAACGCGAAATCTTCCTCCATACAAAGACCGCCCCTAGCATTTAACCTACAATCTTTGGAAAGTCGGCAATTAATGCTAAATGTCACATTTATAGTTACACTTTTAATTGGAGATATATTTAGCTCTTACCTCCTTCGTGAATAAAGTTTTAATATACCGTTAAGAGTAACACGGTACTATGTACCTATTAAGATCGTTACTTGTAAAACGAATTACGGACAACATGTTTCGTTTCGCTGGTTATTTGCGATTTTAATTCATACTATAATCCCTTTGATATATCCTCTCCACTTATTGAATACTCTTAATTAATTTTATAGTATATATACCAGAGACCGCAAATAATGATTATTTTTAAAAATTCAAATGAAAAAATCAACATTTTCTACATGTCGGTGAACACAGCCGAGTACATCAAAATGATACTGATTAAACGCTGAATTGGAACCACTAAAAATTTTTATTTTTTGAGTATTACGTGAAAAAATTAAATATTATTATTATTTTTAGATTTGTATTGTTTAAATCTTTTATAAAAATTATTGTTTGATTTAAATTTTTTTACTATATCGAAAAAATTACTTTTTATTTTTTATTTTATTATTCAAGAATAAAAATTATTTTTTGAGTTTTATTTTTTTGCTCAGGAATAAAAATTATTTTTTGAATTTAATATAAACATAAAGAACTGAGTAGATTTATTAACTACTATATCTGTATTGGAATATATAATACACAATTATATAGTTTCAACTAATTTTATGATACAGACATCGTCGAATTTTCAAATTTTTCGTTCTGAAAAACATACAAATGCTGTTGACCTATTACAAATAGCCGTATATTAGAAAGATATAATCCGAAAGATAAAATAATATTTCCAGCGAATTACTTAAAATTTCAAATCGGCCAACTACAACCAAAAAATTTAAAATACAAGAAAATCAGTACAATATGCCGTAAATTATGTAAATATTAATTCATTTTTAGAAACAAAATTTTGTCCAAAATATCAGGTGATAAATTGCATCTAAGATCACTCAAAACCAGCTTCAGTGCAGAGAATGACAGTTCAACATTAACTTGGGTAGCTGGAACACTATGAACGATTTATGATAAAGACCATAGGTATGGGTATATGTGTCGTTTATCGTTCCAATATTCCATTATTTCAACGCCTAATTCGAGAGTTTTTGGTACAAAGTTCTCAATTTCATTTATTGCTTTTCACAATTCTTCATCCTTTGACTCATCGCTAGATTCTTCATCTGATAGATACCTCAATTGAGCTTAAAAGGCATCCAAGTAGAGACGATGAGCTTTGTATTTGAGCACATTTTGAACTTGTTTCCGACTCTTCAACAGTTGGCATATCCTGACATATGGTTGATTTACTTTAATCAATTTGAACGTTATTTTTATTTTTTATTGTAATAAAACATTAAACATATTAAAAAAAAAATAAATAAATATGTGGCACTTAAAGCCCCAAAGGGCTCATTGGCCGAGCTTCTCTTCCATTACTGTTGTGCGTCTTAAATTTGGACAGTATTAGAAGGGACCTACTTATTTTAACCGGTTCCGAACGGCAGAACACTTGTGACATCACTTTTTCTGAGCTTTGTCACAGAGTTCTTTTAGAAGCTTTTTCATGGCAAGCTGTTACTGTCGGAAGCATTGCCAATTGCTAGCCGACAGGTGGGTACCGTTCGAAAGAAAAATCTTACCGATATTAAATTTGTTATGCATCAGTCGGGAATTGAACCACGACCTACAGATCAGAAGGCGAACACACTAACCACTGAGCTACGGCACCCACATATTGCATATTAAAAATTACATAAAAGCATTGTTTCAGCGGGGAGCAAGCGGGAATGCCGGTGGGCTTTCTGCGATGTGGCGCACTTGCCTTAAAAAACGTTGCTCTAGGTCTCGGCTGATGATGTTGTTGCAACACAAAACACTTCTTTTCGCACTGTCACAAATGTTTTGTCTTTATTATACTTCTATGTTTAAATAGTAAGTGTATATTAAATATTTATCGTATGATATGTTTAAATGAAATAAATGTAAGGGAAAAAGGGGTCGCACACTGCTCGAGAAAATTAGTTTTATTTATTTTCCAATTTAATTAGTCGGGAAACACGTACTTGTGTCGAGGGAGTTTTATCAACACTGTAAAACTATATAAAAATGGAAAGTGAAAAGTAAAAAGAAAAGATCGGGAGAGCGAGAGAGAAAAGGCGGGAGAGTGAAAAACAGCGAGACGAAATAGAATTAAATTAGGGTTGCTAACCCTTGGAAACTTTATACGGGCAGTGCGCGACACATGTCTTCTGGCGTAGACATTCCGCCAGTATTTGATATAGTACAGTATTTGATATACTTAAATTAATCTTAAAAATACTTAAAATTAACTATAAACAATTTTCATAGTTCTGACATTCAGCACTCTTGATATTCCGGTCGGGATTCGTGATTTTGACTCGTATATATATGAAAGGGAGAAGGAAATGTTGAATGATGAGAGATGTTGATTGGTGGGAATGTTGATTGAAGAACGTGTTGATTGATGAGTACTGATGTGGGATGTTGATTGATGACTGTTGAGTGTAGTGCTGATTTTAGAGTGTTGTCCCATGTTGATTTGTGTGTAGATCGGGGTTGGATCACACCATCTCAGGTGAACAGATTCTATCAGGTCTGGTAATAGACCAGATCAAAGGTTTCGAGAAGTCAACATAGTTGACAAACCTAGAGTTCGTAGAGCGCTTGCAGCATTAATTTTTCCATATTGTCGGGATTGCCATAATATGCAACGCTCGTGACAAGTTATAAACTCGGATAGAATCTGCGTGTCTTGGGTTCATGATGACTCAGTTCATGAATATGTAGCAAATTATGTGCCAGTGCATAGTTCCATTGAAGCTTCATAGAAGTTCGGGAATTAAATCGGGCAGTTACAATGAACTGAACCATGTGAGAGAGGGATGCGTATGACGGTCAGTATCGTGTAGTCTGACAAAACGTTGCTACATAATACGGGTGTGGCATCAGAGGCTTATATGTTGCTCAAGCCACAATCTTCAAATCACCTTTAACGTGACAGCAATTTTGAGGGCCCAGTATTAGGCGGGATCGAATGTATTGCTGTTCGAGTACAAGCCCTCTCGTTGATTGAACGAGCCTTTTGTTGGGAGTGATACGTAGAACTCGATAATCCGTTGAATGTCGCTGTACGACAAGTATTACGGGTGGGAAATACATAATACCTTGCATTTTGCAAGGTTATGTGAAATTGCCAAACAGTTGTTGCAAATTCCATACTGATGCTCACAGAGTATTCTCTCTTCAACCGTAAGTTTGGAGAACTCTTTACAGTGTCGCAGGGGGTGCTTGCATCTACATAGCGGGCAGCATGTCTTCGTGACAGTACTATGCAACGAACTAACATCTTTAGCTGTTGTGAGGGGTTTTTCTGAACATTTGGGCTGTTTTCTGTTATCACTTCGTGTCGGGTGCTTATCACATTTAGCACGAGGTGATGAATGCGGGAGTTTGTCGAAACGGATTCTGCTGTGGAACGATGAAACCGTTCTGCGGGAAGTAGAATTCACTGGTGGGAGGATTGTCGTGATTGGTACTGTATCCAAAGCTGCATTGTGTTTTTTCTTCGTAACAACTGGCAGCAGAGACGAACGAGTACGCTGACAAAAACGTTCAGCTGTTGTTTCAGTGGGAGTTGAGTCGGGAGTTGATTCACAACGAGTGCTGGAAGCATTCTCTACCCTGTGCAGTAGGGAATTGTGTCTTTGTCTGCAGGATTAGCACGTGTATCGGCTCTTACAATCACTGTAATCGTGAGAGTTGGCCAAGCAATTGGTACACAGTTTGTGTTTGTTAACTACGCTGTAGCGTTTATCAACCAATAATTTCAAAAAATAGGGACAATGGCGCAGAGGATGTGACTTTCGGCACAATCGACAACCGTGATTTTCAACTTTAACGTGATACGTGTTAATTCTTCTGGGAGTCGTTGGAGGAGTGTTCGATCGCCTGGGAGGGTCGAACCGACAGGGTTGCCGATTCGACAGTTTGCTAAATTGACGATTCTGTGGCTGGCTGGGTTGCCGGGAACCACTTCGAATGTCTGAGACCGGTTCCAAAGTCTGATATCGCTCAGTTAAACAGGCGTCGAAGTCACTCCACTTTGGGATTTCGCGCTTGTTCTTCAAAGACTGTTCCCAAAGACACAGAGTTGTATCGGGAATCTTCGTGAAACACAAGTATACGATAATCGCATCCCAATGAGAGGTATCAATATTTAACAGCTTCAAATTTGTGATGCTGTCATTTATAGTGCGTTGCAGTCGCTTTAAGTTGGGGCCGGTTTCTCGAGTTACCGGCTGGAGAGTGAAAAGGGATTTCAACTGTAAGTTGACCAGAATTCTCTTATTTTCATATCTTTCCTGGAGATTATGCCAAGCTAGTGCGAAGCCATCATTAGTCAAGGGAGTAGACTGAATGATGCTATGCGCTTCACCGCGGGTTTTATGTAGCAAGTGGTATAATTTTTCCACTGGCGACAGACGGGGGTTATTACGGTATAATGCCGTAAACAAGTCACGAAAACTGAATAGCAGCTGAATAGCGGGAAATGAATGTTCATTATTTATTTTCTCAACGGGTGGATTCGGAATTGCCGGAGAAGAGGAAACTGCGGGGGATGCCACCTCGAAACTCAGCTCGTGAAGCACAGCAGAAAATGAAGGTTGACGGGGTATGTTTTCAACGAGAGAAGAGGAAATTGCGGGAGGTACCACTTCGGAACTCAGCTCGTGAGGAACAGTCGGAAATGAAGGTTGACGGGGTATATTTTCAGCGGTGGAAGAGGAAATTGCGGGAGGTTCCACTTCGGAACTAAACTCGTGAAGATGAGCGTTGATTGCAGAGAGGCACCGGACATACGAGGTGTAACATTTTCTATACATCTCTTTAATTTGGCTAAATTCGACATCTTCAGCGACTTCCTCTGTGATATGCTGTTCTGCAATCACTCCACAGGGACTGGAATTGCTTTTGCTGTGCTTCCAAGACAAATTTTTTATGGTTTTCCGGGTTGATGGCATGAAAATTGCTATCAAATTCAATAATATCTTCCACGGTAGCTCTGAAGAGATCGTAAGCCGACATCCTTTTAGCAATTGTAGAATCACAGATATAATTCGGGATAAAATTTGAAAACAAGAGAGCGAATTGCTTGCAAATCTGGAGTTATGTTGCCTGTTCGCACGATTTATCAAAAAATTGGTTGCAAAAATGTGCCCAGCAAGAGATTAATCCGAAAGACGTAGTCTTCCGTAGCCAAATTGAAGGTTATACTAGTGGGCTAACTTATGGAAGGTATGACCTTGAGCTTATTTTAAATTCGTATTCGATTCCGCTGAATTCCGGAATTGACGTAGGGAGATGTAATATAAATTAATTCACAATCAATAAAATTACACAATTGTAATGAGCCGGGGTGATATCTACGTATAGAAAATTCGTATCCGATGGGTATAAAAACGTTTGGGAACCACTGTATACTACTTTCTTCAATATTTAACGTATTATCTTGCACAAAGAACTCAATTATTTGATATTCGTTAACACTGTAGCAACTTAGGGTTGAGAGTGACTCTTTTTCACACTGGGTATTTTTCAATAGAAAAGATAGTGTACAATTGTTATTGCAATTACTTTTCTTTTATAAAAAACACCAGCCAATGCAATTATATTTTGTTGCTATTACATGTATATGCAAAACAAAAATTGGGAGATAGAAATTTAGCAACAATATACACTACCGCTATATTTGTGATCAAACGCAGGTATATTAGTCGAGACAAATCAATGTGTTTTATTGTTGCCTATGTATGACCAAATACTTTTATTGCTTACTTTAGGGTGTGCTTGTTGTTGATGGTGTAGGGATATGCATGAACCACGGTAGGTAGTTGAAATTTAACAACAACAAGTAATCGCATGTGCGTTTGTATAATAAGGCGGTTGTTTTTGCAAATGCACAAGGCAAAGGTATTGAGAAAAAAATGCAATATGTATGAAATTGTTATTGCACTACCAAATATTTTTGAATATTTTAATATTATTGCCGATATCAATTTTCGTGAGGCAAAAACAACTTCTATTGGGAAAGTGTAGTTGTGTTACTTATGCTTTGTTCTTCCTTTTACAAAGCAAGAGAATATTGTTGTTATTATTGTCAATAATATTTTTCTTAGAGGGGAATATACGGGGCGAAACGACCGATATGATACCACTTATTTGTTATGAGAGAGATGCTTTGATGTACTTATATGTGTTTACTGAGAGATGTCCAAGGGATTAGTAAACAAAATTGATGTAATAATAAAAAGCAACAATATAAACAAAATTGGGGATCTCTTCGAATAATGAGAAGAAGAACATAAGCGGGAAATAAAAAAATTAAAAACAAAATAGATCAAACAAGAGTGTGTTTTGCCGTCGGCAAAACAATATCATTTGTATCACAATATATATGTTGTAATTTCTTAATTCTTGTAACTGTATGGGATACAGAATACAATATTTAACTCAGCGAGAGATTCGCTGTAAGTTAAAGGGGAATTAAGTGGGATTTGTTTTCAAGTGTACGTACGACGTACTCATCAACAGTGTAGCCAAGAATTAAAAAAACCAACAATAGTTGTGCTGCAACAATGTTATTAAATATTTCTTGTTAAATTTATCGGGATATGACGGGATATATGTATGTGGGTACATAAAACGCACGGAATGTACGTACCTGGGGTGGCAAGATTTGCTTACCAATCGTTGCGAGCCGATCCGGCTCGGAGGACCAATGTTTCAGCGGGGAGCAAGCGGGAATGCCGGTGGGCTTGCTGCGATGTGGCGCACTTGCCTTAAAAAACGTTGCTCTAGGTCTCGGCTGATGATGTTGTTGCAACACAAAACACTTCTTTTCGCACTGTCACAAATGTTTTGTCTTTATTATACTTCTATGTTTAAATAGTAAGTGTATATTAAATATTTATCGTATGATATGTTTAAATGAAATAAATGTAAGGGAAAAAGGGGTCGCACACTGCTCGAGAAAATTAGTTTTATTTATTTTCCAATTTAATTAGTCGGGAAACACGTACTTGTGTCGAGGGAGTTTTATCAACACTGTAAAACTATATAAAAATGGAAAGTGAAAAGTAAAAAGAAAAGATCGGGAGAGCGAGAGAGAAAAGGCGGGAGAGTGAAAAACAGCGAGACGAAATAGAATTAAATTAGGGTTGCTAACCCTTGGAAACTTTATACGGGCAGTGCGCGACACATGTCTTCTGGCGTAGACAAGCATAAAATTACATGTATTTAAATTTTACCTTTACCTTCAAACTTAAAATCTGACGAATTAATTGCTTTAAGTTAGATTTTGCTAGCATCATTTTAATTTAATCTTTTGTTATTAATCGTCTTGTTAGGGGATCCCATTTTTCCAAACATTTGAAGAGCAACTAGCTTTTGGCGCTCTTGTTTGCTAGTACTTCCAGCTTTAAGACATTTTCCATTTTTTTTTTAAATGGGTCGCTTTCGATCCATTTCGCATAATTGATTCTAAATAATTGAAATGTGATTAGAACATAAAATGAAATTGCAAATACTTCGAAGCCTACTATAAATTCTTACAATTCAATAGATCAACAATAATAGCAGGTATTTGGAGTTAAGTAAAACTATGTTTTCCAGAAGGAAAAATATGAAAATTTTGCAATGTCTGTAAAACTATTATGTTTTCTAAGTTTTGGGATTTATTTTGGGATTAAGCGCACGATTTACTCAAGAAATTACTATGACACATTCTATAGCACAAACCACCCTGACGGCAAAGCACATGGTGGTACAGGCATTCTCATTAGAAGCAGAATTAAACATTATTCTTTTGAAGAATATTCAAGAAACTACTTACAAGCTACTTCAATATGTCTACAATGCCTTAACAAAAATATAACACTCTCAGCTGTGTACTGTCCACCACGATTTTCAATAACCGAAAAGGTATTTAAAGAATTCTTTGACAAGCTAGGAAAGAGATTCTTGGCGGCTGGTGATTATAACGCCAAACATACGTATTGGGGCTCTCGTTTAATAAATCCTAAAGGAAGGCAACTGTATAACACTATAATAAATCCACAAAACATGCTTAATTTCGTATCTCCTGGCCAGCCAACATATTTGCCAACATACATTGTTTCAAGGAAGAGCTGATTTGCACCACCTATTTGCAAATTGAAAATTAAAACTCTTAAAAAAAGTTTGTCAACTTTATTGATTCGTGGTCGCAGTAGAAGTGAAGTTAACAGTTGTAGAATATTAAAGTTAGGCTATGCTTATGATTATATGTACATAAGAATGAGATAATGAAAGAAATAGATAAAATTTTAGTCAACTGCAATGAGAGAGTTTACAGTTGCATGTAAAAATCATACAGTTGCATGTATGATTACTAAATTCAGAGAGAATAAGAGAATTACAGTTTCGTATATGATCTCGAGATTTAGTACAGTTTATTATATGATAATGAAAGTTAGTTCTGCGAGTCCCGAAATAGAAATAGTGCTGCGAGTCCCCATATAAAATTAGTGCTGCTGCGAACAGACATCTCGAAAATTCCTGATTTGATTGATTTTGCAGTCGTTCGAAATCTTAATCGAAATATTGTCACTGCCGAAATAAGTTACGAACTATCCTCAGATCACTCTCCTGTATTATTTTATCTAAATGAACGCCCTCCATTGTCAAAACTACCATTTAGGCTGACATCCCCAAAAACAGATTGGCTGGAATACAAAAAGTATATAAGTAGTCATATCAACACCAGTCCTGTAATCCAGTCTGAGATCGACATCGATGATAATCGAAACATCATCAATACCATGCTCACTACTGCTGCAATAGTTTCAACTCCACGTGATTACCAAAAACAAACGAATATTCGTATAGCCACCAACACCCAAATTGAAAAACTCGTTAATGAAAAGCGCCGGCGTAGAAGAGAAAGGCAGACATGCCGGTCACCTGCATCAAAACGAAGAAGAAACATTACAACAGGATGAGGAATTTGAACAGCTAAAGTATATCGAAAAGCTTTCTCCTATGACTACTAAAACAAATTCGCAGGTCAACAGAATTACCAATGAGATACGGAAAGCATTTGAATGCAAAGAGTATTGTTCAGCTATATTCCTCGATGTTGCTCAGGCATTTGATAGAGTGTGGCATGAAGGGCTAAAGTATAAAATAAGAAAACTTCTTCCAGAAAGCTCCCATCAAATACTGGAATCATACCTAGATAACCGTCGTTTTGTTGTAAAATATAAATACTTTTTCACAGAAGAATTCAATATCAAAGCCAGAGTTCCATAGGGTAGCGTTCTTGGACCCATTCTATATGTATTATATACTTCCGATCTACCAACAGATGCACGGTTGTTGACATCTACATTTGCTGACGATACTGCTATTCTAAGCCGTAATCGAAACCCAATTAAGGCATCCACAGATTTAGGGGAGCATTTAGTACTTGTTGAAAAATGGTTATCTAACTGGCGCATAAAAGTTAATGAGTCCGAATGTAAACATGTAACGTTCACACTTAACAAAAGCACATGCCCGACAGTTACACTAAATAATATCGCCATAACTCATACAAATGAAGTCATCTACCTAGGGATACACTTAGATAGACGGCTTACATGGCGCAAGCACATCGAAGCAAAAAGAATTCAGATGAAATTAAAAGCTTCTTGTCTGCACTGGCTCATCAATTTCAGATCCCCATTAAACTTGAAATACAAGGTCCTACTGTACAACAGCATAATAAAGCCAATTTGGAGTTACGGAATTCAATTATGGGGGAACACTAGTAATAGCAATATTGAAATCATACAGAGATCTCAGTCTAAAATGTTAAGGATGATAACTGGTGCACCATGGTATATTAGAAATGAATGTATACACAATGACTTAAATATCCCAATGGTAGAAATTGAAGTTAAAAATACTAGACAAAAATATACTAGAAGATTACAAAGACATCCAAACTCACTAGCAAGAACCTTGCTCAATACCTGCTATACTTCGCGCCTTCGAAGAAAGGATCTGCCAGCCTTCCAATAAAAAGAAGAGCATCGTACAAAAAACATTGCTCTAGATAATAAGGAGCTACTGTTGTTGAATTAGATTAAGATTTTAAAACTTATTGTTAGATTCTTTAGGAATAGATTCAATAAATAAAGAAAATGTATAATAAAAAAAAATATATATATGCCGAGGATAAGAAAATTTATTGAAATTATGTATTTGTGTATGGTATATTGTAAAACAAATCTAGTATGTTACGTAGTTAATAAATCTACTCAGTTCTTTATATTGTTATAGTTTTTTTTTATAGTTGATTGGTAGATTTAAACAAAACAAAAATTTCATCATGCTCACAACCACAAAGCTGTATGATGTTTTGAGTTTTATTTATGGGGGAAGAAAATAAAAATCAAAATTTAATTTTTATTCCCGAACAAAAAAAAATTAAATTCAAAAAATTATTTTTATTTCTAAGCAAAAAAATAAAACTCAAAAAATTACTTTTATTCTTGAATAATTATATAAAAATCAAAAGTAATTTTTTCGATGGAATAAAAAAATTACAAACAAAAATATTTATTAATGATTAAAAAAATAAAAGTCTAAAAATAATTTTTATCGTTGATAAAAAAAATTAAAATCACAAAATAATCATTAAATTTTGATTTTTAAATTGACATATAAAAAAAATATATGGCATTTGTAAGATCCGAAGTGCTCTTTGGTCTAGGTTCTCTTCTAATACTAAATTTTGGACAGTATTGAGTATTGAGTATTGAGTACTTATTTTAGCCGGTCCGGAACGGCAGAACTCTTAAGACGTCACTTTTCTGAGCTTTGTCACAGAGTCCTTTTAGAAGCTTTTCCATGGAAAATTGCTACTGCCGGAAAAATTGCCATTTGCTTGCCGACAGGTGGGTACCTTTCGCAAGAAAAATCTTTTCGTTATCAAATTTGTTATGCTTCAGCGGGGGATGGAACCTACGACCTACATATGTATCATACGGACATATATACGAGTGCGGTCCCAGAACTACCCGACCTGATATATAGATTGCGGCAGTACTTTGAAAAAAAAATTACTTTGGTGAAAAGTGGCAACCTTATAAAATATGTTTTAAGTTTCAAAGCACCACGTTGTTTAGTATTTTTTTGGAACCATCGAAAGTTAACGGCCTCAGTGAATTTGTAAACATGCCACCGTTATGTAATTCAATATTTTCATTTGAAAGGTTTCAGTCTAACGAATATTAAATCTGAACTAGATTCTACTCTGGGGGAGTCTGCTCCTTCGTTTACGACCATAATATATTGTGTGGCAGAGTTTAAACGAGTGGTCGACCAATTGAAGTGGTCACGCTAGAAACGGTTAAGAAAGCCCACAAAATGGTATTGGATTATCGCCAGTTGAAGGTGCGTGAGCTAGGTGAAATTACAGGCATTTCAAAATATGCTATACATCGTATATTAACCAAAATTTGGAGCTCAAGAAGCGGCACCCATCTTCCGAATTTGCTCACAATAGAACAAAAACACCAGTTCACACATCTGCTATTGCGATGGCCAAAATCAATGACTTTAAGCTCGAATTGCTTCAGCACGCACCTTATTCGCCAGATTTAGCTCCTTTGGATTATTTTCTATTTCTAAATTTGAAAAAATGGCTTGGTGACAGAAGATTTGCAAACAATGAAGTGGTGGAGTCAGGGGTATTGAAGCTATAGAATATCGCTGAGAAAAGAGTATAGAGCTAAAAGTAGATTATGTTGAGAAATAAAGAAAAATTCTCCCATAATTTGTTGTTTTTGTTGTTAGGTCGGGTAGTTCTGGGACCACCCTCGTATATATATATATATATATATATATATATATACATATATATATATATATATATATATATATATATACATATATATATATATATATATATATATATATATATATATATATATATATATATATACGTATATAAAGGGTTATCCATTTCGCGGTTTCAAAACTATAGGGCTAAAATTTGACATCTGTCAAACTGAGTTGTTAAAACAATTTCTTTCTTTTTCAGTTCAAAGTCTGACATTTGCGAAAATGGATCGCTTAACTATCGCACAACGCATTAAAATTGTAAAAACCTACTACAAAAATGGTGATTCTGCCACAGCCACATATCGTGCTTTAAGAGGAGATTATGGTTTACATAATTGTCCAACTACGCAAGCAATTGGCAAAATTGTGAAGAAATATGAAGAGACTGGATCGGTTACAGATATTGTAAGGCCTGTGCATCATCGTTTCGCTCGTACCACCGAAAATATCGCTGCTGTAAGTGAAAGTGTTGCCGAAGACCCGAATGTGTCGATACCTCGTCGTTCTCAAGAATTAGGATGTGTCTTACGGCACATTATGGCGTATTTTGCATTTGGATCTACATCTACATCCATATAAAATCCAGCTCACACAACAACTGAAGCCAGCTGACCATTCACAACGTCGTAGATACGTCGAACGGGTGCTTGAACAACAGGCGGTGGACGGCGATTTTTCCAACAAAATTTTTTTCAGCGACGAAGCACATTTCTCACTCGATGGGTATGTTAACAAACAAAATTGTCGTATTTGGGGTTCTGAGAATCCTCAAGTAATTGAAGAGAGGCCACTACATCCACAAAAAGTCACTGCTTGGTGCGCTCTTTGGTCCGGAGGTGTGACTGGACCTTACTTCTTCGAAAACGACGATGGAACGACTGTCACCGTGAATTCGGAGCGTTATGGTCATATGATAACCGACTTTTTTTTTGCCTGCTATTGAAGAATACGACTTAGAGAATATGTGGTTTCAACAAGACGGTGCCACATGCCACACAACTCGAGCTAATATGGCTTTATTGCAAGAGAAATTTTCTGGCCGCGTAATTTCTCGTCGTGGCGATATCAAGTGGCAACCAAGATCATGCGATTTGACACCGCTTGACTTTTTTTTGTGGGGCTACGCGAAAGACCGTGTTTATGCAGATAAACCTTTAACTCTTGAGCACCTAAAAACCAATATTCGTCACGTTATGGCTGAGATACCGCCCAATATGTGTCAAAAAGTGGTCGAAAATTACCTCAAAAGAATCGATGCTTGCAACAATTCGCGTGGTGGTAATTTAAATGATGTAGTATTTCACACATAAAGTCAACGTTCAAGCTTTATAATAAAAAAGAAATATCATGATAAAAAATATTTTATATGTGTTTTATTTACATTTACTTTTGAAACCGCAAAATGGATAACCCTTTATATATACGTATATATATAAACGTATATATGCTCACCTTAATATATATATATATATATATATATATATATATATACATATATATATATATATATATATATATATATATATATATATATATATATATATATAAACGTATATATGCTCACCTTAATATATATATATATATATATATATATATATATATACATATATATATATATATATATATATATATATATATATATATGTATATATATATATATGTATATATATATATATATATATATATATATATATATATATATATATATATATATAAGAAGATGATGAGAATTTAATAAGAGAATATGATTCGTGTACATCTTTATCCCAACATGTGCTCATACTTACTAACCTACACACACATACAAATATATACACGAATCATATTATCTTATTAAATTCTCATCCTAAATTGAAAGCGTACAAAATACAGCTTGTGCAAGAACAAGTCATCGAAAATTGGACTCAACGGATGGACCATCTGAGACGTAGCCGCGGCCAACATTTGAAAGACATAAGCTTCAAAAAATAAATGCCAAAGAATGTTCTTTCAAATGATAATAAACATTCCCCATTCAATTTGAATTTTCTGTGCTTTTTCTTCAAAAAAGTTGGGAACCTCGAAATGGATCACGCTTTATATGTCTACGCCAGAGTGAAGGCGTAGCAATGGCCATCTACCATCACCATTTATATCTCTTCCCATTGACTCGCAACGAGTGGTAAGCCCTTGCCATAAAGGTAATAACAGTGTGAGTGAAATAAATCCAAAGTTTAAATTGTGGTTACATAAGTATATACGAATCAGGTTGTTCTTGCTGATTCGAATTTGTTAATTTTTCTTAGCCTACGGCAAAATATTATACCGATTAAACTTTGTAAACATTCCGCTACGCCTACACATAATTATAATCAGGGCTGGCAATTCTAAGCAAATGCCTGAAAAAGCTTATTTTGCATATATATGGCATTTTTGGTGGTTTTTGCATATATTTGATATTTAAGCATATTTTTGCATATATGGCAACCTTCTGCCATTTACGCTAGAGGTGTCAAACTGTCGACAGTCTCACCATCGATAGTTTTGAAAAAAAAAACTTCTAGAAACAATCTATTGAAACTATCGATAGTCCCATCCATAGTTTGACACCACTAATTTGCGCGGAAAATGCGGAATCGTTTTGCAAACAAGTTTTCTTTTCGGAGGTGGAAATGTCTAAAGGCAAAGAATCGCGCAGTCTGTTCTATTTTGCCAGTATTGTGAGTGTCATGTAGCAGGCAGCAAAATGTTTAATATTAGACAACATATGAGCACAGCAAAGCACCTGTCTGCGGCGGAAAGGCACGGGAAAAAAAGACAAGCATTGATTGAGTTTTCAACAAATAAAGAAATGGGATTCCAAATGGACCTTTGCAAAATGTTTATGTATGCCAATATACCATTCAGCAAAATTGAGAACCCTTCTGTACAAAGTTTTTTCGAAAAGTACACAAATCATCCTGTTCCAAGCCGCAACACATTGCGATTAAAATGTGTTCCAACGTTGTACGAAGAGCATATTGAATCATTGCGCAGGAAGGCTGCGAACAAATATATTTGGTGTTCACTCGATGAAACAACAGACGTGGAACAACGTCTGATTGTAAATTTCATTTTTGGCGTTATGGATGGCGAGGAGAAGGAGAGGAATAAGAGTTATTTATTCAATGTTGGCGAAGTCGAAGTCGCCAACGCAGCCTGTATAGCTGACTTTCTAAATGACTCGCTGAATCTTTTGTGGCCGAAAGGTAAACTTTTATAGAAACTTCGAACTAAAATTAATTAATTAATAAGATTTCATTATATTTTTAGGAATTACGTATCAAAAAGTTCTGGTTGTTGTCACAGCCTACATGAAAGCAGCAATGTTGTCTATGCGGACATTATTTCCGAAAATGCTGCATATTACGTGTCTAGCGCATGGGCTTCATCGCGTAGCAGAATGCGTTCGCAGTCATTTCCCAAAAGTTAATGAACTAATTTCAAAAGCTAAACTTGTTTTTGTAAAGGTAAACACTTCAATATAAAAAGAAATACATATGTACCACTTAATAAGATTTCGTTTTTCTAGGCACCGTGTCGTCGTCGAGCATTTAAAAATGTTTTCGCAGACGTTCCACTACCACCGCGACCCTGTATAACCAGATGGGGAACATGGCTTGAAGCAGCCAATTATTATGCCGACCATTTTGATAAATTCAAACAGTTTATGCAGCAGCTTGATGACGAAGATGCAGAAGCTATATGCCAAGTTAAAAAACTACTGGAACTTGAAGAAATCCGTAGAGAGTTAGCTTTTATCAAAGTAAATTTTAGTTGTTTAATAGTCGGCATTACAAAGCTTCAAACAAAAGGTTTGATGTTGAAAGAAAGTTTAAATATTGTGAAAAGTGTGTCAGAGCAATTACAAATGTTGAACACAGATATATACTTAAAAAAACTTGAAAGCGTCTTGGCTAGAAACCCTGGCTATAGAGCAATCACGAATATAAACGATGTTCTATTTAGTTGCTCCACTTCTACGAGTGAAGATGTATCGAAGTATTCCCCAGCAGAATTAAGTTTTTTTAAATATTGTCCAACCACTTCTACAGATGTAGAAAGAAGTTTTTCAAATTATTCAATAATTTTAAATGACCAGAGAAGGTCATTCTTAATTGATAACTTAAAAAAGTATGTAATTTTATACTGCAATAACGATATTACCGAATAAAAATTTAACTAAAACGTTTCTGGTTTTGCATATTTAAGAGCATAGTTTGTTTATTTATCGAGCTTTTTTAAGAGCATATAATCAACTTTTTTATGCATATTTTTGCCAGCCCTGATTATAATATATTACATATATGTGTATTAATTTCTGAAAAACCAAAATTATATCAAAATACAAAAAAAAAACCAATACATAAAGATATTTCGGTTGGTTGTTTGTTCTGAACGGTGCCAAATTGGGAAAATACATTTTTTTATTGTTGTACTACGTGGTCTGGTGGTGTTTTCGCAAGGTAACGTGTCTAACTGCCTCAACCAGGTGGGGCTAGCGCAATCCTTGTTGAACTCATCGCAAGTCAACTCACTGGCTGTCATGTAGTTTGATCTGAGCGATATGTGATGATACCTTTATTTGTTAATGAGGGGTAGTCATATAGCTTGCTCTGCTTACTCTGTGATGGCGCTTTCATTATTATTAATGGGGGCCCTCCATGTGGCGACCACCGGGCAACGTCTTCCTGGCACCCGCTGGGAGGCGGCTGAAGTGAGTGGCGAAAATCTCCTCGGTTAGAGGTTGTGCGTTGGGTTTGGGACCCGCCACATAAAAAACCCCCCAATGAAAAAAACAAATATGCCTCGGAGAAGGACTACCGTTTTTGTTGATGACCCCCGCAAACGAAAAAAGGACCACGATTTACGGATATGCACCTGGAATGTCCGATCCCTTTATAGGGAGGGTGCCTCTATCCAGCTGGTTGATGTCCTCGAAAAATACAGAGCTGACATCACCGCTCTCCAGGAAATGCGATGGACAGGACAGGGCTGCTCCAAAAGAGCGTCCTGTGACATCTACTACAGTTGCCATGCTGAAAGGCACGAATTAGGATGTGGATTTTTGGTCAGCAAGAGACTACGACATCTTGTCTCGCAGTTCACGCCTGTGAATGAACGGCTGGCCACAATCCGCATCAAGGCAAAATTTTTCAACATCAGCCTTATATGTACCCACGCTCCGACGGATGAGAAGGACAATGTGACCAAGGAGAGCTTCTTTCAGCGCCTCGAAGAAGCTTATGACCGCTGCCCCCGCCACGATATCAAAATCGTGCTTGGCGACTTTAATGCCAGGGTGGGCAAGGAAGGTACCTTTGGTCCAACTGTCGGAAAATTCAGCCTCCACCAAAACACCTCCGATAACGGAATAAGGCTGATCAACTTCGCCGCAGCACGAAACATGGTAATTGGTGGTACCAGATTCCAGCATCTCGACATCCACAAAGCGACATGGCTGTCTCCAGATCATCGTACAAGAAACCAAATTGATCATGTGTTGATTGACGGAAGGCATGCTTCCAGTGTGATGGACGTGAAATCGATCCGTGGTGCCAACATCGACTCGGATCACTACCTTGTTGCAGCTAAGGTGCGCACACGCTTATGTGTCGCAAATAACAAGAGAAGTCCCACACAGAGAAAGCTCGACGTCAGTAAGCTGCAATCACCAGAGACAGCAGATGCATTTTCCACTCGACTATCGGATCTGCTTATGCAGAACACTCCCCCACTTGATGATACATGCGCACGGTGGACACATATATCCCACTCCATGACTACTGCTGCCGAGGAGGTAATCGGTTACTACCGGCCTCTGAGGAATGAGTGGTATGATCAGGAGTGTCGCGACGCTACCGCAGAGAAAGACGCCGCCTACAGAAAAACCCTGCGTGCAGGCGTAACGCGAGCTGTTAAGGAGCGGTATAGAGAGAAAAGGAGTGCAGAGAGACGTCTTTTCAGGCGCAAGAAGAGGGAGTTGGAAAGACGCGAGTGTGAGGAGATAGAGATGTGTACCGACAAGAATGAGACTCGAAAATTCTTCGAAAAGATCAAGCGCCTGAGTGGAGGTTTAAATCCCGGAGCCTCTTCTTGTCGTGATGGAAATGGGAATCTGGTTACGGATGTCCAGAGTGTACTGAGCCTATGGAGGGAACACTTCTCCACGTTACTGAATGGCGATGCTACGAACAATTCCGCCAGTGGAGGAGAATGCCCGATAACCCCAATTACAGATGATGGTGTTGATGTTCCACCACCCGACTATGACGAGGTTGAAACGGCCATTTTAAGGCTGAAGAACAACAAAGCTGCAGGTGCTGATGGCCTGCCTGCCGAGTTGTTTAAGACCGGAGGCGATGAGCTGCTCACCCGCATGCACCAGCTCATAAGCAGAATATGGTCGGATGAAAGCATGCCTGATGATTGGAGGCTCAGTGTTCTCTGTCCTGTACATAAAAAAGGAGACCCCACAATTTGCGCCAACTACCGTGGAATAAGTCTCCTGAGCATCGCGTACAAGGTTCTATCGAGCGTACTCTGTGAAAGATTGAAGCCTATGCTCAGCAACCTGATTGGACCTTATCAGTGTGGCTTCAGACCTGGTAAATCCACCATCGACCAGATTTTCACACTGCGCCAAATCCTGGAGAAGACCCAAGAAAAACAGATCGACACACACCACCTATTTGTTGATTATAAAGCCGCTTTCGACAGTCCGGTAAGGGATTACCTCTACGCAACAATGTCTGAGTTCGGTATTCCTGCAAAGCTCATTCGACTTTGTAGAATGACACTGCATAACTCCCGTTGTGCAGTGAAAATTGGGAAGGACCTCTCCGCACCGTTTAATACCGAACGGGGTTTCAGACAAGGTGATTCGTTATCGTGCGACTTCTTCAATCTTATTATGGAGAAAATAATACGAGCTGCTGATCTACGACATAATGGCACTATCTTCAACAAAAGTGTCATGCTGTTAGCGTATGCCGACGATATTGACATAATCGGCATGAACACGCGAGCAGTCAGTGCAGCATTCTCAGAGTTGGAAAGAGAGTCGCGTCGGATGGGTCTCACGGTGAACGAGGGCAAGACGAAGTATCTAGTGTCAACAAACAAAGAGTCCCGGCGTCTTGAACAGCACGTCACTGTTGACAACTACGCTTTTGAAGTAGTAAGGGACTTTGTCTATCTTGGAACCAGCATTAACAGCAGTAATGACGTCAGCTTGGAGATCATGCGTAGGATAACTCTTGCTAACAGGTGTTACTTTGGGCTGAGTAAGCAATTGAGAAGTCGAGCCCTCTCTCGAAGAACGAAAACTACACTCTACAAGTCTCTCATCATGCCTGTCCTAACATATGGCGCTGAAGCCTGGACAATTTCCACCTCGGATGAGCGAATACTTGGAGTTTTCGAGAGAAAAGTCCTACGCAAGATCTTTGGACCTATTTGCGTTGGTGGCGAGTACCGAATAAGGTACAACCATGAGCTGTACGAGCTGTATGCCGATATTGACATAGTAAAGCGCATCAAAATCCAGCGGCTGCGCTGGCTAGGTCATGTCGAGCGAATGGAAGAACACGCTCCAGCTAAGAAGGTGTTATATTCGGAACCCGCTGGAGGACGACGCAAAAGAGGAAGACCAAACCTCCGGTGGAAAGACCAAGTACTGGAGAACCTGACGGCGCTTGGAATTTCTAACTGGCGCCAGCTAGCGAAGAACAGAGATGGCTGGCGAAGCATGTTATTTTCGGCCTAAATCGATATTCGGTTGTTATGGCCACATAAGTAAGTAAGTAAGTAAGTACTACGTACTCGTTAATTTGCCTTAGGCGTACATACGAGTATATGGAGTGGCTAAAATCTTCGATTGGCCATTTTCTCATCATTTAATAAGGATTCTCAAAAAATCAAATCAAGTCAGCGTTTTTTTTTGTGTTTCAGTTTGTTTCCCATATACAAACCAAACCTAGTCAAGTTTATATGTACATACGTACATACATACTTACGTGATATAGCTCTAGTTATTGGTGTTGCACCAAAGAAGAATAACAAAAGCAATTTCATGCACTCGACTTTTTCTTGTTTTCGTAAATTCAACACATACTCGTATGTATACATATTAGTTTTAATGTTTAACTTATCAAATTGAAGCGGTTGGTATTGTTTTTGGTTTGTTTTCTGTATACAAACCAAATAGACTCAAGTTTGTATGTACATAGGTACATACATACATACATGATATTGATCTGATCGATAGACTGGTGTTCCACCAAAATAAAATAATAAAAATGCAACTTATGCATTGTTTTTTTTTTCTTGTTCTCGCTAAATTACAATAATTTCACTCTTACAAGAGCACTGTAGTTGAACTTTATATTTAGTTCAATACATATGCATATAGATCATAAAAGGTGTAAACGATCGTCTCTCTTAGTTTCGGCAAATATCATAGTACAACGTACTATGCAATAATTGGAGCAAATATACACGTATACTTGGATCGGCTACTTCGTATGCGAACCATAAGCAACCTCTCTTTTGTCACGATCACTTAATTTTACTTTCTTTTGTATACGTAAGAGACATTGTGTTATTATATATACACAAATAAAGATACTCTTCTTCATTGCATCGATACCAATTATACATACGTTTTGTGATACATTGACTTCGTCTGTGTCAATTATAATAAATACCGCATTAGGCCGCCACAATTTTATTATTTTTTGTTGATTTTCTACATAAATCACTAAACTGTAATAACATAAATACATCATTACGTTTATAAAATACTTTAAAATAATTAAATTATTTTAAGCACGGTTAATACGTACGAAAATACGTACAGCTACACAAGTTTCGCTTGATCGCACATACAAGTACACACATGCATCGTACATGTTGCTTGTACAATTCTATTATCACCCAAAATAGAATACTAAGGCTACTCGTTATTTTTTTAATCACGTATTGTTACACCGTTTACATTAAAGGCATTGTGTTATAGTACCAGAATTGGTATTGCTATATTTGCCCACAGCTGCCATATTACCGACAGTACAGGCATTTTATCCTCTTACTTTTGTTTTGCTGATGTCTATATGCAACAACGCTAACACATTGGTACATTTCCTTACAATCACTAGAATACCAAAATCCACAGCATTATATTACATATCAATGTTGTAGTCAACTGCTATTGCTATTTTTCTCGTCATAGCAAGATAACAACAACCACGCTGTTATCAGTATACATATTCGTGTATACTAAAAATCGTTTTCTTTGCTTTGTTTGTTTTTATAATCGCGCTTATCTTTACGTATGCTTACATTTTACATACATACATACCCATACTAGATTACCTTTACGTACTGGTGGCCCACCAAGGAGGGTAACAAAAGCAATTTGAATAGGTTTTTTTTTTTTTGGTTTTGTGATCGCAGAAAATATATGATCTACTTGTAGTAACTAGTATAATTAATGCTTTACATATTTGCATATCCAATCTTACTCAGCCTTTGATTTTGGGCGCCAATAATTGCAATATTTGTTTGCACACACAAACACACCAACACATAACTTGTATTGTGTTTTGTACAATTGCATTGGTGACGGTAGGGCGACTCAATTGGTTACGGTCTTGATTTATTATAAATACATATCACTACATTAGAACAAAAAGATTATTGCGTTTATAATTGTGCGTAATTAAAATTAATTAATTACCATTAGACATTAGACGAGTTGGGCGCACGCTGCCAACGTTATATACGCGCAACTTAAATAAAGATTACGTCTTTTAGAAGAATCGAGCATTTGATATACGATCAGTAAGCCGATTCTAATTCTTCCTCATATTGTTCTTCTACTGTAGTTATACGTACTATAATTACAGTACAATAAATTACTGATTTTCAGCGATTTTCATCGCATTCCTGAGTCATACTGCATTTCTCACAGAGCATTTTTTCGATTGCTTCTATACTATTTGGAGCTGTAACTCGACGAATTATTCGAATTCTTTTTTTAATATCGTTTTTCTTCAGTATACTGATTTAACACTACGACTTATCAGTAAGATGGCGGATATTAAACGTTTTTACGCTGTACGCTGCCGCTGAGGATATAGAGAAAACCGAAAAATATTTCCAGCTTATAGAAACCGAAACTCATAGCACATATGCGCTCGACGTCCAGAAGAAGGATTTCGAGGCAACATGAAGCGATCTGAAATCGGCATACCTCTCCATTATCTCGCAGGAAGCTGAAGCGACTGGCTTAGCTCAGATTAAAACAAAATTCAAGGATTGTAAAATATTTTACATTCGCTGCTTGGCAAATATTAACGCGCATATTCGCGATTTGAATGTGATCATGACGTCTCCCGTTGTTGCGGATGCGCCCGCTGAGAGTTCCTCTCACCAATGTTTGCAAGTTCCTGATATTCAACTGCCACCATGCGATACACCATGCATCCATGGAGATTATGCGTCATGGCCCAGTTTTCGGGATATGTTTACGGCATTATACCGGAACAATCCTTGGAGAAATTCTACCACCTGCTTCAGAAAACTCGAGGTGAAGCTCATAATATTATTAAGTCAAATCCGTTGACCAATGATGGCTTGCTCATTCCGTGGCATAACCTCGCTGCAGCGAACAATCAATGATTGTATCACACACTTACAATTGTTAGATATCGATACCTGCCATTGGGATACAATTTTTATGTATTCGTGTTCAACGAAACTCCCCGACACAACCCTGTGTCTGTGGGAGCAGTACATTAAGAACAAGCATGAGATTTCAACGTGGAACGAGTTCAACGCATTCTTGACTGAACGGTTTCAAAAACTGGAGTCGGTTTTGGACATTCGCAGTGGTTTTTGGCAACCCAGCCAGCCACAGAAACGGCAACCTGGTCGATTCGATCTCCACAGGCGTCCAGATAACCCTCCACTGAACTCCAAAAACATTCACACATATCACGTGAAGGTTACTAAACGAAATTGCCCGATGTGTCAGAAGATACACTCTTTGCGCACCTGCCCAGATTTTTTGAAACTTTCAGTGAGTGAGAGATACAAGCTTTATATAAATTGCTTCGCAAACTCTCATGAGTCCGGCTCTTGCAAAAGTCTTTATACATGCTCCGCATGTGATAACAGACATCACTCATTATTGCATAGACCGGAAAAAGCATCCAGTACCAGTGGGGAACAACTTCCGTCAACATCAGCTGCTTCTGCAGAAATCTCGTAACCCACAATAATCCACCGGAAAATGGTTCGGTGTTACTGGGCTTTATTGCACATCAGACACCAGAATACTACGTATACTGCTCGTGCCTTAATTGGCTCTGGATCTGAGGCGACATTCATATCCGAACGCTTGCGAAATAGGTTGCGCCTCCCTGTTTGCAACGTTCGAGCTGAGGTCACAGGTCTGAACTAGGTGCTTACGGAACATTCGTCGAAAATGTGTTCTCTGGAAATCGGTTCACCAATAAACTCTGCATTCTCCAGCAAGGTAGATGCATTTGCATTTGTTCTAAAGAAGTTGACTGGAAAACTGCCGTGGTGCTCGATCAAAAACCTGCATGAAGAGCTTGCTAGTCTACGACTAGCCGACAGACATTTGCATCAAAGCTCTCCTGTGGACTTGGTTTTAGGAGGCGACATGTACCCCTATATTATGCTAGAAGGAATCCACAAGGACATCTTTGATAGCTCAACACACAGTTTTAGCTGGGTAATTACCGGACCACTTCAGCCACATCAACGCAGTAGAACGATTCCATCGTTCTTCAATAAAATCGTCATCGGGCGAAACCAAGATATTTCGGATTTGTCTTCTCGTTGTAGGAGAAAATTTGCTGAAGAAGTTTCGTGCAACTCCCCTGTTGCAAAGTTATGCTGCCCGCTATGTAAGAGCATGCATTCCCTCCGACAGTGTGAAAAATTCTCTTCAGTTACAGTGGAAGAGAAAATTTACATTGTAAACAAACACTGTATTTGAGTTAACTGCTTGGCGAATTTACATACTCTTACCGAGTGCCAAAGCCATTTCTTGTGCCGTTTTTGTGGAAAACGGCACCATTCCCTGCTGTACCAAATGAAGCAAATTACAAAAATGAGATGTAATTCCCCAAAAACGTCAACTTTTTCGCCGAAAAAGAAATTGCAACCTTACAGAACTTGCACAGCAAGGATACAGCTTCCATCAGAGATGTTAACAACTCGATTGACATCTCGAGCGATGACATTAGCAGAAAGCTTGGTGGCTAACCACCATTTTCCAAAGAAACATCACTGGAAAAGCAACCTCACAAATTTAGTGCTCCACAGTCAGGTACATACTCATACCTCAACTCGATGCCTCTCTATTCGGTTTGTTGACTACGTTGATTTACCATTATACTATTAGCTGTCCTGAAATGCAGATTCTAGCTTTGCCTAGAAAGAGGTTGTTTATATCTTATCGGAAGCATAATTGCATCACTTACTTCAAAAATCATAAGTACTATTATGCAAAAAATCGATACATCATATGTAAAGACAATTTATATTTCCAATATATATTTGTCTCTATAATTGTTCTCGATACGAAGAGTGGCCTTTATACTATTCTTCACATTCTATGGAAATATTCGAATGTTATTCATGACATGTACGTCTTCATTGGTTTTAGGATGACTGTGTTCATCATTGGCAATATTACTTATCTCTCACTCTTTGTTTTTTTCACTTTTGTGCTTTACGAGTCAAAAGTGGAAAATGTCTACATACTATATGTAAGAATGTGCTCTTTCTGAATAAAGCATCGCTTACAGTAGCGCTTATTCCAGCTGGAGCTGTTCATCGATTCAACCACTTAAATGCTCCACTACAACATAACATACACTACAAAATATATTTCACTCATATATCGTAGTGTGACATCGAAGCCCAGCTCATATGATTGTCTTTAAGCTCACGTTTGTCAACTACGTTGCCTTACATGCTAATTGTTCAGTAACTAGACAATCATGTAGCAAATACAATGAAAGCTGAGACTCTTTAATTATAAAAAGTGACGATCTAAAATTTGGAAAATGCATATGACAATAGACAGGTCATTGCAAAATACCGTATGCAGAGAAAATGTGCATTTCCAAAACATATTTTCTATATTTCTGATTTGGACAATGGTCTACAAATCTCACACTTTATACTTTTTAACGGCAATTTTGGCACCGCGTTCATCCACTTTTATGCTTTACGAGTCAAAAGTGGACAATATATACATTATGTGTGCAAGAAAGTAGACCTTCCTGATTCAATTGTTTTACCTTTCTCTCACATCTGATCTACGACCATCGGTAAAGTTTAAATTCCCTACCGATCTTTCTATCAACGATGGAACCAAGATCATGCTCATGCTCAAGAACATCTAATAGATCACTTCTCTTAATATAGAAGTGATCACAATCTTTACAAGATTGACTTTCATTGATGACACACCATTTTTAAGGAGGTAACAATTCGGATAATCCATATTCCCGTTCCAAAAAACACTCACTCGCGAGTTCCTCTTGAGTGTTATCTTATTACATAAGATGGAAAAAACCATACAACACATACAAAACCATACATAAACACATACGCCTGTTGTCTTTGTTGGGTAAAGCCAAACAAATTTACTAAATGCATCTATAATAACGAAGATATATTTATATTGCTTGGTAGTTGCGTCCTTTTGGCCCAGATGGTCCATATGAATGGTGCAGAAAGGTGCATCTCCTTTACATATGACATTGAAAAACCCTTCTTGCTTACCCAATTTCTTATTAAATAGAATACATTTAATGCAACTTTGAATAATTTTAGTGATTTTACTCACCAAATGCGGAATAAAAAACATTAGTGTGATTTTATGTGCTGTTTTCGTGACACCAATATTGCCATCTTCGTGTGCTTTCGTAATCACTTCGAGCTCCATACCTTTTGGTACAACTAACAAATCCAATCCGTCGACCTCTTTAAAAAGTACTACGCCTACCATTTTATAACCCTCATATTCGTGCTCTTTCAGTATTTCTCATATAGCTTGGATGTGGATATCTGCCGCTGTGCTTTGCTTAATCTAATTTTCAGCTCAGAGTCTGCGGTCCTACGTACCATAAAGTGTTGACTGAGCGCGTCTATGTGTTTCATATTAGCTCCCTTGCGATGTTTTGTTTTAAACGAAAAGTCCTGTATGTACATTACCCCCTTCCGTAGTTTTTTTACTCCAAGAGTATACAGGGTTCAAATTACCTTCAATCCTTTGTAAAGTATTGCACCGAAAACCCACCTCGAAGCGTCAGTG
The DNA here is from genome assembly GCA_963854835.1 of Megamerina dolium. NCBI lineage: Eukaryota > Metazoa > Arthropoda > Insecta > Diptera > Megamerinidae > Megamerina > Megamerina dolium. Next base: position 15,938,215 of record OY978530.1, on the reverse strand, counting down.
TGTATCTCTGTTTCTGCATATCTGCTATAAATGTATAAAACCGGTTCAGAAATTAGTGCATTTTTCAATTTATTAATTGCGTTGCATTCATTTTCACTTATTTTAAAAGTCGTTCCTTTTTTAAGCATGTTTGTCAGCGGAGCAGCCATATTAGAGTAATTCTTTATAAAACGTCTGAAAAATCCTGTAAGACCGAGAAATGATTGAATGCCTTTTATATTTTTAGGTTCACCAAAATTTTTTACTGCTTTCGTTTTTTCCGAGTTTGGCCGAACTTTACCATCTTCAATCACAAGTTCCAGAAATTCAACCGTTGTTTGGAGGAACAATCTTAATACGTACGTTGCTACAACATTAAGTACTTTTTCCAATTTTCTTAAACCGTCTTTTTCGTCTTTAGAATACAATATAATATCATCCATGTATAGTTGCAGAACACCTTCACTTACCAGAGCGCAAAATATGGAGTTAATATAACGATAAAATACGCTGGTGAGTTGCAAAATACGAAAGGAGCAAAATTGAATTCATATATTCCATCCTTAATAACAAACGCCGTAAATTACCGACTTTCCTTCTCTATTGGCACGTGCAGAAAAGCATTTTCGATGTCCAATACGCTGAATATTTTTGAACCTTCTAGGTGATCAATGATATCCTCCATATGCGCTACCGGAAATCTGTCTTTGAACACAATCTTATTCAATTTACGGTAGTCCACGCATATCCGTTTGGTATGCTCAGAACGACGACTCTACTACAATACTCCGAAGTAGAAGGTCTTATAATGCCTTTTTCAAGCCATTCAGCAACTTTTTCCTCAACTATTTTTTTGTGTGAAGGTGGTAGCATACTTGGTGATGCATAAATCGGTTCTTCTTTCTCAAGCATAATTTTCATAACAACGGGAGTAGCTGCGGCTTTGTTTGGCACATAATCATTCTTTAATTTCGATAAAAAAAAAAAAAATAAATATGTGGCACTTAAAGTCCCAAAGGGCTCATTGGCCGAGCTTCTCTTCCATTACTGTTGTGCGTCTTAAATTTTGGACAGTATTAGAATGGACCTACTTATTTTAGCCGGTTCCGAACGGCAGAACACTTGTGACATCACTTTTTCTGAGCTTTGTCACAGAGTTCTTTTTAGAAGCTTTTTCATGGCAAGTTGTTACTGTCGGAAAAATTGCCAATTGCTTGCCGACAGGTGGGTACCGTTCGAAAGAAAAATCTTTTCGATATTAAATTTTTAAATGCATCAGCCGGGTATTGAACCACGACCTACAGATCAGAAGGCGAACACACTAACCACTGAGCTACGGCACCTATGTGCTCGATTATTTATGCAAATATTCATCACTTGGTACGTTTCCTATTCTGCCTTCGACTGAGGTATAAGCGCAGTAAAGCTTTGGCCATGCTCATCTACGCTATATCTGAACTTGCTTATTATATAAAAGCCCAGTGTGACATCATGATTAATAGCATTGCCTTGTACGATCAGAATCCACTGCTGACATTTCAACCCATCTAGTTCTATTTCGCATCTGAAACGTCCTGCTGGTATCGTCACCGCACCACCCAATCCTACAATGCCCGATGTGTGACGATCCAATGATTTGCTTTTAAATTTAAGTTTGAATGCTCCAATCTTCATTAAGGAAACTTCAGCTCCACTATCGATTAGGCATGAAAATTCTTTGCCCTCTAAAAATGCCGATTTTTGAATATTCCTATTCGATACATAGTGTACTGGTTTTAAGTCCGTACCTGGTTGAAAATTACAGTTTTTAGAAATATGTCCTGTATTATTACATTTAAAACATTTTGGTGCAATTGATCTGCATTCGTTTCGCTTATGCTCTGTTGATCCGCAGTTAAAACAGTGCTCTTTTCTTTTTTCATTCATCACTTTGTGTGGTTTTATATTCTCCACATGTGCTTTATCTAAGCATGCTCTTTCCAGAATTGCGTACTGTTCTCTTAACTCTTTAAACGATTTTACGTTGTAAAGTGTATATTTCAGCTCACTTCTTATAGGTAAACCATCCACAATGTACCGTATAACTGAGAGTTCTTCTATATAGCCTAAAGCCGCTATTTTTCTTATTTGTAGTATGTACTCATGAAAGCTTTCAGCTGTTGTCTTCATTCGTTTGCTAAGTTTTTGTGCAATTCAGCACTGAGTTTATTTTTTAACGTTTCGTAATCACTCACGTTACTGTTTCCAAAAAAACTTGAGCTGCCTTTACCATTTTGTTGCGGGCATTCACATATTTTTGCTTGGCATTAAGACCATACGTATGCCTCTACATTCTTTTCAAAATTTTCTATCCACTGTGCTATGGGGATTGTATCGCTATCATAATCTGGTATGATTTTTCCGGACCTTTCAACTGAAATATTCATTTTAACCTCAACATTTTCCTCTTGGTAAAATTTCGACGGAAGCAATTTTACAAGCTCGGATAATTCACCACTTCCATGTGCAGTGTCATTAACCTCACTGCCGTTACTCGTTCCCCGTTCGTCGTATGATCCACCGTCTCTATCAACTGGTCTACTTCCGGAAGCTTCAACAGATTCACCACCCAGAAATCTACCTGCACCCTTTACCTCATGGACCTTCGGCATTATGGCGTTGTTAAACGATATTTCAGCTGCTTCACGAATTAAGTCTTTCTGATTTTCTGATCATATCGTGCGCCCCGTTTTTTTTATAATTGACTTTATTTTTTCTATTGAAAGTTTTTTTTTTTGCTGAATTTTCTCTTATAAATTGCCACGTGCGATCGCGTAAAATATTTTCTACGATGTTCGCTTCTTATATGTAAAGCTCGCCGGTTGAGCCCCCAAATGTAGGATAGTAATTCAAGTTTATTTTAAAAAAGTAATGTAGTTACAAAATGGAAAATTAATCCGAAGAAATATAATTATTTAAGGAAAAATATAAATATAATGAAGTTAAATATAAATTGATGATCATAAATATAATGATGTTAGCGCACGACAGATACGACTTGACTTGATGCTGATTATTCGACACTGCTCTGTTCTCATTGAAGTAGGTCAGTTGTTGTCGATTAGATAGCTGTTCTTGATAACGGGTATTCTTTTCGTCTACGTTTTCAGGCCAATATGTACATATATATATATATATATATATATATATATTTTTTTTTTTTTTTTAATATTTATAGTTAAAATTTGATCAAGTAAAATATTTAGTATTTAGTATGGCCACCTTTAGCATCTATCACGGATTGTAGCCGTTTATTCATAGAATAAACCAACTTTTTTAGGTCATAATTGCTCGGTATATTTTGCCACTCTTCCAATATAGCAGTTTTAAGTGCTGTACGGTTTTTAGGTTGCCTTTTAGCCACTTTTTCTTTAAGTAGACCCACAAATTTTCAATAGGGTTAAGGTCTGGACTTTGGGCTGGTGTATCCATAACTTTACCGCAGTTATAAAGAAGCCACAGTCGCTCCCTACTCGCCTTATGCTTTGTGTCATTATCTTGATAAAATTTAAAATGCGTTTTGCCCTCTCTGATGAACCCACATTTTTTCGCACTACTGATTAAATGACTTCAAAATGCCTAAATAATGTTGTGCGTCCATGGTTGACTCTATAAAAGCTAATTCTCATACTCCTCTGCTTGAGATACATCCCCAAATCATAATGAACATTTTTCCAAATTTAACAGTAGGAATTATGTGTCGATTTTCTAAAGCTGTTAATGCCTTGCGCCACACTCTGGTCGGTCCATCGTTGTAATACAACATCATTTTTGTTTCGTCACAGAATATTACGTCGTCCCAATATTCATCAGGTTGAGAAATGAGCCTTGAGGCGAAGGAGAAACGCCTTTCAATATTTTGTGCGGCTTCTTACGATCAACTCTTGATGAGTATTTGTTTCTCAGTATCGCCTGTAGTACAGTTTCATGGGAAAGCACTATACCACACTCTTCCTTGAGTTTCTCCGCAAGCGTTCTGGTCGAAATTTGTGGATTTTTGTGCAGTTCCCTCATCATTAAGCGCTCTGCCCGATCAGTAATTTTAAGCTTTGGGCCACCTCCACACTTTGACTCCAATCTACCCTCATTTTCAACTCGATTTTAAACATTATAAATTGTTTTACGTATTACATAGAACATTTCTGATAACTTCTCCACATTTTCTCCCAATTGGAGATTGTAGTATATAAGCTGAACCACTTCAGCCGATAACCTTTTACCTGGCATTTTAAAAACACAATATTTAAAGAGATGATGTGGACAAAGCAAAAATTAATCACAAAATAACAAACCAAATCATAGGAACGGGTCACTACAACGCGTTTACGCAAATAGATAACTGTAAATGTACCGTTATTCGTTGAAGTGTTGCATAAAGGAATTAAAAAAATAGTTGTGAAAAGAGTTTCTTGACACTTGTAAAATTGAGTAAAATTTCTTTTTGTTGTATTTTTCTTTTCTTTTGCGGTGAACTTGCAATTTTTTTACATGAATCTTTTATAAATACTGTAAATATCTGTAACTAATAAAAAAAAATGTGTATATGAAAGTAAAAGTTAATGTTTTTGGCTAAGAAAGTTGAAAATTTACACTTTTGTTCAATGTGTAAACTCTTTCTTGACATACTATATATATATATATATATATATATATATATATATATATATATATATATATATATATATATATGTATATAAATATATGTATATATATATGTGTATATATATATATATATATATCTATATATATATATATATATAGATATATATATATATATATAGGTTGTGCCTATATAAAATTAGCAGGATGTGTGCGTAATAAAACGTATAGAAATTGATATTATCAGAAAAAAAAAATCTTTTTATCTGCCCCGACTCGTAGGAGTAATTAATTATCGGCATAACGTAGAATTATTTACTTGTAATTAATTTATTTTTAATTTCTAAATTGTAATTACGCACAATTATACGCAATGATTTATTTATTATAATATAATGATCTGTGTAATAAATCAAGAAAACCCAATTAAGTCGCCCCAAATTCTATATTTTATGTATCTGGAGTATGTGTGTGTTTGTGTGTCTTTTAGCATATATGCAATCGAATATTTTAATTATTGACGTTCACAATTATATGAATAATTATTGTAAATGATGAGAGTGATAAATTATTAACTTATTTTTCTTACTAATATTTATAAAATATTTAACTCTCTATGTCGCGCACTGGTGAAAATTGCAATATCATAAGCGATTCTGAGCGTCATGTCGTGTTACAAATTCAATCGTATTAAAGTTCAATAATAGGAAAAAAATAATAAAAATATAATTTATAGAAAAATAAAGGAAAATAATAATAATTTAAAAATCATCCATTTCGCGATCCGGGATCGAACCCGTACACGTAGGCAAAGTCAGATGGTGGGATGAACCCACGGGACACTTGTGCCAAAGTACATTACAACTTCGATCTGCATAATTAAGTTTGTATATTTGCTTGTGCTGTCTTTTAATTCAATTAATGTAAATTAATTGAATCTGAATTTTAAGTAGTCACTTTGACCACTTAAAATCCAGAAGCAATCAGCTCGAGCGCTGGATCCTCCTACATTTCAATTCTGTCTTCCTCTTGCATGCGTAGGATACGAATAGGGTATTTTCATTAATTAATTAATAATCTCAATTAAATAATTCGTCGGTACTTAAAATCCTCTTTTTCTTTTGTTTTGAATGTAAAACTTCATTTTCTATTGACTAAACGAAAAGAATAATGAAATGTGAGAATTGTACCGCGAAAGGTATATCATCCGAGACGAACACTCTAGTGTCGGTAATATTACTGACAATTTGACAGTAAGTGTGTAATTCGGTCTTCTTCCTACAACAAGAGTTTTTCGCTGCCCTCTTGTTTACCCTGGTTGGCTGAGTGTTACCCCAGCTGGAAAACAAAGGCACGCGTTACACCCATTACAAGTGCGCCGGATTAACGGGTAGGATTCTTGACCTCATCAATGAGGGAAAAGGTCTCTGCTGGTGTTGCATTAAGTGTAGGGTAACTGAGGTTGACCTTTTCAAACTCTTCAAGCAAACCAAAGCAGGATTCTCCGAAATCGAAAAGGAGTTAAATGTGTTGAAAGAGAAGTTCGAAAGGTACAATGACCTTTTCAAATGCTTTAAATTTTTGGATTCTTCCGCCCCCGAAAGAGTGTTGCAGTATACAAATACACTGAAACCTCAGCCACCTACTCCTAAAATAACGTCTGTTCTTGAGCCGATGTTTCTTTTAGGCCAAAACGGGCATTAGTGAAAGAATTTGTATGTAAGCCAAATCCTAAGGATTTGCCTTATATTGCAATGATTACCAAGTATTGAATAATGCTGAAAATTTAGAATTTATTCCTGTACGTGTTCAATTTGGTTGCATCTTTTTATATATAACTTGCTCCAACATTCCGCCACAAGCTGACTTAAACATTTATATTCAACATTCGAGTGTACTAGAACCTTTGTACTCTAGAATACTTTCTACCGATTCGTTGCAACTTTATGTAAATTATTAATTAATTAATAATTATATAACAAAAAAAATAACAAAATAAATCAATAAATACATAAAAAAATAAATGAATATATATATATATATATATATATATATATATATATATATATATATATATATATATATATATATATATGTATGTATATATATATATATATATATATACATATATATATATATATATATATATATACATATATATATATATATATATATATATATATATATATATATATATATATATATGTATGTATATATACCATATGTAAATAATTAATTTATTTCACTAATGAATTTAGTTATATAAGAAAATACTTAGTCATAAAGTAGTAATAATAATTATTGTTAACTACTGATGGTTCTGTCAAAATATTCTTCTAATTAGAACTTGATTGTTTTTTCTTGTTAGATATGTAGGTGGTTGGACAATTTGTCGCCTTGCATGTCGTCGTGCGCAACCAACATCAGTTAAGAAATTCATTTGCATGTATTATTTTCTCCCAAGAAAGATAAGATGCAATAAGCTCGTCGGCAATAGGGGTGGTTCTTGCACTCTTATCTTTCTTAAATTATATTTTCACCACAGAGTAATACAAAAAAAACTTTACGTGCAAATGAAAGATAATGGTAGAAACTAACGAAAAGAGAAATAATGAAAGAGGAAGAAAAGAAAGTGGGAAATGGAAAATTCAACAAGAAATTACTTAAAGGTTATACTATGAGGCATTGCCTAGATGGACCTGCGTTGCCATTGCCCACCCAGCCATGATTTTGGTACATTTCTATCTTTCATAAAATTACCCATAATCCCACAAGCCCCCATCACTATCAAGGCAGAGAAGTTATATCTTTTATCTAGCAATGTATAATAATAAAGGGTTATCCATTTCGCGGTTTCAAAAGTATAGGGCTAGAATTCGACATCTGTCAAACTGAGTTGTTAAAACAATTTCTTTCTTTTTCAGTTCAAAGTGTGACATTTGCGAAAATGGATCGCTTAACTATCGCACAACGCATTAAAATTGTAAAAACCTACTACAAAAATGGTGATTCTGCTACAGCCACATATCGTGCTTTAAGAGGAGATTATGGTTTACATAATCGTCCAACTACGCAAGCAATTGGCAAAATTGTGAAGAAATATGAAGAGACTGGACCGGTTACAGATATTGTAAGGCCTGTGCATCATCGTTTCGCTCGTACCACCGAAAATATCGCTGCTGTAAGTGAAAGTGTTGCCGAAGATCCGAATGTGTCGATTCCTCGTCGTTCTCAGGAATTAGGATGTGTCTTACGGCACATTATGGCGTATTTTGCATTTGGATCTACACCTACATCCTACATCCATATAAAATCCAGCTCACACAACAACTGAATCCAGCTGACCATTCACAACGTCGTAGATACGTCGAATGGGTGCTTGAACAACAGGCGGTGGACGGCGATTTTTCGAACAAAATTTTCTTCAGCGACGAAGCACATTTCTCACTCGGTGGGTATGTTAACAAACAAAATTGTCATATTTGGGGTTCTGAGAATCCTCAAGTAATTGAAGAGAGGCCACTACATCCACAAAAAGTCACTGCTTGGTGCACTCTTTAGTCCGGAGGTGTGATTGGACCTTACTTCTTCGAAAACGACGATGGAACGACTGTCACCGTCAATTCGGAGCGTTATGGTCATATGATAACCGACTTTTTCTGCCTGTTATTGAAGAATACGACTTAGAGAATATGTGGTTTCAACAAGACGGTGCCACATGCCACACAACTCGAGCAAAATATGGCTTTATTGCAAGAGAAATTTTCTGGCCGCGTAATTTCTCGTCGTGGCGATATCAAGTGGCATGCGATTTGACACCGCTTGACTTTTTTTTGTGGGGCTACGCGAAAGACCGTGTTTATGCTGATAAACCTTTAACTCTTGAGCACCTAAAAACCAACATTCGTCACGTTATGGCTGAGATACCGCCCAATATGTGTCAAAAAGTGGTCGAAAATTACCTCAAAAGAATCGATGCTTGCAACAATTCGCGTGGTGGTCATTTAAATGATGTAGTATTTCACACATAATGTTAACGTTCAAGCTCTATAATAAAAAAGAAATATCATGATAAAAAATATTTTATATGTGTTTTATTTACATTTACTTTTGAAACCGTGGATAACCCTTTATATAATATATTTATAACCAACATTTCAATATAAAGCTAATCATTTAGATAATGTACAAAGAAATAAAATTTATGTAAAAAAAACAGTTATAAAATAATCGAAGAACGCCAAATTGTGGTTTATAACTAATCATGCATATGTGTACGCAAAATAAAATTGAAAAAAGAAAAAACAAATTAACACGATGTTGTATATAACCATTAACAGATGTAAATATTTCAAATAAAACAAAAAAATTACTCTTTTAGAAGATGAATATAACAATAAAAGATAAAAAAATACATATATGCTTTTCTCACTCATCCAATAGAAAGCGATGCTCCCACGTTGAAAGGTCTTTCAATGTGTATGAGAAAGAAATGCTATGGAATGGAAGTTAAAAATGTTTCACAATTTTAGCAACATGTTGACAAAAGAGGTTTGGAACATGTTCTGAATATGCACTTTTTCCCCTTAATTTTACATCCACTTTTTGATCTTGTAGCTCCAATTAAATTGCGCTATTTTTGCATAAGTAATATTTGACAAAAGAACAATTTTACATGCACATATTTTACTTATAATACTAACACTACTCTAGAATTACTATAATTTCACTTTCATTAAACAAAACTAATTTTAATAAGGTACTTATTTATTATAACATTGTCCCCATGTGCTGTTTTTTTCTCTATTGAAATCCTCACTAATATAGAGAGGGTCCGCTATATCTCTGTACTGAATAATGAAGTTTATTGTTGGCTTCTTCTTCGTCGTTGGAAATCAATAGAAGGCGGCAATTGCTCACGTATTGCTGTATGCATAGATCTACGTCTTTGGTTTGACAAGATCATACTAAATTATGTCGTGCGCATCTCACTTTTTCCCCAAACTATATAAGTAGTTACGGCATTTGTTGGTACGAATCCTACTCACAGCTGCATACTACAAAACCCTTTTTAAAATTTGGCAATAATTATCACAAATTATTAGGTGCCAATTCTAAATTGAACACATTAAAAAAAAAAGAATATCAACATATATGGCAAAAGAAAGAAAATTAAATTTGAAATTTACCCTTTATGGAAATTGACACCGTTTTTAAAATTGTATGTCTAGTTGTATGGTCTTGTCGTTATTTAGTTTGATATGAATCTAATCAAAAAATTACCTTTTAAAAATGAAATTAAAATAATTTTAAGCAAAAGAATATCTTACATTGTGCGCTTTGCATATAAATTTTTGGTGCTTTAGATATATGAATTGAATATATATCTAGGTAACTATACGCGAACAATAAGTAACTTTTCTTTTTACCATTCAGAAACTCCACAAAGAAAATGATTGGGTGTTCTATGCTTTGTAGGCAAGAGACCTCGTATTGCAAGATGACTTGCAGAAAATTCCGAAACTAACGTTAATTTTCCAATCGAATAGCTTAACTTTTGGAGATAATTACCTCAACAAAATTTGTAGATATACATTATTTTAAATTTTACTTCCATCTGCCACTTGATGTCGGCACAAACAACCGTTAATTTGAAGGTATTTAAAATAATTATAAAACAACGAATGATAACTACCTACATGCAAATAATGTCATCATGCTGCAAGCGCTACTACACTCCTTTCTAGATAAGGCAAATTAATGCCCATTCATTGAGACTACTATATCTTTAGTTCTAAGTTTAAATATCTGTTTATTATTAAAATACATGGTATTTATACAAAATTGTACTTTCCCATATGTGTATACCCAAACAATTGATCATAATATTTGGGTCTTTCTTGAAACATTAGGAACTATGTGTGGCGAATATCATTGCATAAAAAAATAAATATGTGGCATTTAAAGCTCCGATGGGCTCTTTGGCCAAGCTTCTCTTCCATTACTGTTGTGCGTGTTAAATTTTGGACAATGTTAGATGGGATCTACTTATTTTAGCCGGTTCCGAAAGGAAGCACTCTTGCGACATAACTTTTTTTAGCTTTGCCCCAGAGTTCTTTTAGAAGCTTTTTCATGACAAATTGTTACTGCTGGGAGAATTGTCAATTGCTTGCCGACAGGTGGATACCATTCGAAAGAAAAATATTTTCGATATTAGATTTGTTAGGCTTCAGCCGAGGATTGAACCCACGAACTACTACCACCTTTGGAATAGCGTGAAAATCATGGTATACGGATAAATTGTATTCGAAATTTTTGCCAATAAGTGAGAAAAAACTCATTTTTCACGCATATCTTTAAAATAAATGAGTGCCATCCTCTTGTTCAGTGGGCCAAACTTAGTCTAGAACACATATTTTTCTGTCGGGTAGTACAGGGTGATTTTTTCAGAGCCTTCGGATTTGATTTAAAAAAAAACGCGTAAAATTTAGAGAAATGTATGAAATCTTTATTTGAGTCGATAGAACGATTTATATAGTTCAATGTTTAAAGATGATTTCAATTAAATCTCCAATTTTGGCATACTCTCTCCAACATATTGGCCGGTATCTCACGAATAAATTCGTCAATATTGGCTTCCAGTGAGTCAACCGCTTCAGGCTTGTCACTATAGACATGAGCCTTAATACAGCCCCTCAAGAAATAGTCTAAAGGCGTTAAATCGCAAGATCTAGGTGGCCAATTGACCTACCCCAAACCTGAAATATACTGTTCATCGAACTCGCCTCTCAATTGGGCCGTTGTTTTGCGTGCTGTGTGGCATATGGCACCGTTATGTTGAAACCACATGTCAGCCAAGTCCATCTCTTCCATTGTGGACAAAAAAGTTTGTGATCATCGTATGGTAGCGCTCGCCATTCACACTAACGTTCCTGCCTTCGTCGTCTTTGAAAAAGAACCGTCCAATTATGCTACCGCCCCATAATCCACACCAAACAGTGCATTTTTCGGGATGCATTGGCAGTTCTTGCCATGAGTCTGATTGCTCTTCATACCAAATATGGCGAAATGCGAATATGCGAAATTTAGTCACAAGATTCCGAATAGCCGCCACAGAAGGTCACCCAAACTGAACATAAAATTAATGAATGAATGAACCGAGCATGAATTTTGATAATAAATTCAATAATCTGCAAGCGTTGTTCGTTTGTAAGTTGATTCATGGTTAAATTATAGACCAAACTGAACATGTTTTACAGTAACATGTTAAACGAAAACAGCTGAGCAGCCAAAAACAGTGTTGCCAAAAAATTGCTGTAAAATCACTCTGTATAAGCTGTGGCTAGAAAAATAATGAACTAAGAAAACATAAATACCAAAAAGGGAACACAAAATACGGAACAAGAACCACAAACCAGAAAAACTAAAAACAAGAAGAACAGAACAATGAAACTACAACATATCGCTTAAAATTATTGAGGGATGATAAGAGGAACACACTTCAAAATTAACTTAAAAGACGAAAAAAGAAAACACAAAAACGTACTTACCTAAAACAAAATTTTGCACAAAACATAACTCGAATTATCTAAAAGTTTAATTCCAGAAAAAAACTTAATACCTTTATGTACAATATTCATTATAAAACATTTTAATTCAAACAGCTTTTCACAATATTTTGCAAAAGTACATACTTTCTATTATTTTTAGCTTGAAATATTTCCAATATTTTTATTAATATGTTGGCTTGAAAGCAGTAACTTTACTTTATACAAATGATCTTCCTTTAGATCCATTGGTATACTCCACGGATATGAAAGAGACCTACAACACATTAGAAAATTACTTTGCTTCATTCATTATGGAATACATAAATGGCAAATTGTCAGTGACTTGAAGGTCCTCTTTATTTGAATGGGATTTCAAGGAGAATAGACAATATCCTCTTATTATTATTGTATGTGGGATAGTCGCGCGTCAACCAAATATAAACGAGCATTATAGCCGCGACGCTGATTGCTTCAAGTTGGCTGTAAACATATCAAAAATATACCGTTGGTAAAATCAGACGGAATAATATCTTAGCTATTAGAAGTAAAAAACAGTTTGTCAAAAAATTAAAGACAGATAGCGAAGCATTTCAGCATCTAAACACAACGTTTGAAAAGTCTGCAAATTTTGTAAAATTGCGATTATTATAATACTCGCAGAGAAAAAAAAACAGACGATTCGAGTTTCTTGATTAAGTAGTTAGAGTCAACTCACTCGCTTATTTGTATTTAATAACAATTGTACATTTTGCATAAGTAAGGTAAATATGGATAGATGTAAGTATGTATTGAGCGTCGGTTACTCAAAACTTAACTAAGTTTTACATATCAGCTGACACAACCTGCCATACCCAAAAGGGTTATAACCGATCATCCAAAACATAGGACATAACTTAGTACTTATCCAAAACGTAAATGAATTTGGTTTCTATGTTCATGTTTTTAAGTTTATGTCTCGGGTAACTGGCGCTTTATATATAAGTAATCGTTATTAGTTGCATTCAATTTTCGATCTTCGAAAACCGAAAATATTAGGATATAGAATATCAAATTCACATGAGCTATGCAACCCTGGCAAAATTGTCGTTAAGTATCGAATTTTCTGCCGAACAGAATTTTTCTTTCGTTGCTGTATCGTAGTGTGAGAAATTTCTGAAGAAGTTAGTATTTTGCGTTTGTTGTTTATTTTTTGGGCAATAGAATAACAATATTTATTAATTTCATGCAGGTCTAAGGTCGTGAGTATCAAGTGAGTAGCGGAAAATGCTGGGTTCACTAATCGAAGGAAATGCAACCCAATATAATGAAATTCACAATAGCGCTATTCTTCATCGAATAATCGTCATAATAAAAAAATTAAAATTCGTTCGATCAGCACTTTCGACCACAGTGGAAGATCTAATGCAACTCATAATAAGAGCCTAAATTGAATATAACGATAATAGAGGTAATTATATATTAGGAGTATATAGTTTAATAAGTAAGGAATTTTAATATAAGAAAAACTGTAGATAACATATAGTACATATGTACATAAATAATGTATATAAGGATATATTCAATATTATTTGCTACAAACTACAATACAGGCTGTTTTCGTGTGTGTATCGGTCATGATGCCTTTTTGATGCGCTGAAAGGTGGAAATCTTCTGAAGTACTGATACTGAGTAGTAGGGTGTCACAAAAAAAGTATCAAAATTTGAAAAGTTTGAAAATATTTATTGAAACGTACGAACGTAACAGTTGTTGTTGATTATCCGATTTTTAAAGTTTGTTGAAAAGCTGTAAGGGTGGGCAATAATTCCTGCATATATGACTTTGAAATTGAAAGAGCCCCTAAAAATCATATTCATTCCCTTATTTAACTCTCTAATCAAGAATTTTTCCATCATAAAATTAAAATCCTTAAAAAACCAATAAACAGTTCCTTTTCAAGTGTGTAGCTACCTCTAAAATTAAAGGACTAATAACAAAATGAAATTTTCTTAATGACTTATAGTCTTCCCTGATAGCTTTTGAACGAGATAGCATTTCTTTTCAAGGCAGGATTTCGAGTTTTATTCACTTTCCGCTATTTCTGGTACGTGCTGCATGATCAGCACGTCGTAGTCTTTGCATCATCCTTGTAATGATGTCTTCTGAAGTGTCCCATGCTGGGAAGCTGGGAGTAGCACATGTTGTGCTACTTCTCGATTTTGTGTTTGCAGTAGAGACACCACGGGTTATCACGGGTTATCCTATAGATTACAATCTATGAAGTCAAATGCGCGAAATGCGCTACATACTCCTAGAGATTACAATCTATATGCCGCTGTGAGCACTTTCATGTAAGACTTACAGTCTGTCGTATTATTTATTCGCAGCTATGGCGACTTCGTCTGGATTACCTGTGGGATTGTGTCTGTATCAAATTGGATTTCAGATTCAACCACTTCCGAGCTCTGTCGTGGGAATAGGCCATTTACGATTTTTGACATAATGGTCGGATAGATGGAGGAATTACCATTCTCACTATTAACTTTATTCAGCACAATCCTGTACGCGCTCCCCCAGGGATTGTTCTGCACTTCATAAATTAGGTTAAGAAAAGCTTGGGTTTTGTTCTTGTATATCGCCTTACGTATCAATTTCCGTGTTTTTTGTTCTGTGTCTCTGGCCCTTTGTTGCATTCTGTGGTGTCTATGACATTGTGAGCGTAGGCTAGCTATATCTTCGTTCCATCAGTAAAATGGGGCACTTTCGTTACTTTTCCCCTGTTGTGGCATTGCTGATTCACACGCGTTCTCAAGTAAATTGCATTATATACTTGTTTTCCGGCATTGCCTTCGATTGTATGTAGACCATATTCCAAAACGTTAATATCAATTTTTTTAACTTTCCAACCTTTTGTTTGTGCTTTTGTTTGTGTTTTGCGTAATTGCAACCTCGCAGCAGGTTTTTTATTGAACACAATAGCCAAATGGTCGCTTTGGGTTTATACATCCGACAGAGCATACATTCCATAGCTCTTGCTAACGCACGGCTTACGAATGTAAAATCCACAACCGATCCTCCCATTATCGAAGGTGAACGCATTACCATGGTTTAACACCACCATGTCTAAACTGGCAAACGCTTCTACTCTACGATTCATGGGCACGCTAACTTACTTCGTTGCCCAGGCATTAAAGTCACCACCGATTATTATTTTCCTCTTCCTTCACTTACCACTCGGTCTATCATATATTCAAGCTCTTGTATTGTTGCTCTTGTCGGTGCATAGCCACTGCAGAAATGTATTCTTTACTTTTTATCTACATGTTGGATGTTATCTTCGCGTTCGAAGGGCAGATTACCGTAGGTCCATATCGCTTAACAACTTTCCATTATTTACCAGATGTTTGTATTGATCCTTTACTAGTACGACCTCAATTTGTTGTTCAGCTGTTGTATTCTGAAGGATGTCCCGTGCTGCTTCACAATGATTTGGATTTATCTGGATGCACCTAATCGTTCCGCTTTTTTATTGCTTGTATTGCTGCTTTGTAGGCTGAGCATTTATAACATACAGAAAAATGTTCGTATCCATTATTATTTCCTGGTTCACAAAAAATACATTTGGGTTCAGCTTTTCTAGATGGCCTTTGTGTCCACAGTGCATGCAAGCATCTGTGCGGTCTATCTTACTTTTACAATGCCTTGATATATGTCCAAAACTAAGGCATTTAAAGCAGCGGGTATGAGCTATAACTTACGTAGTTTGTAATAGACATAACACACACGGATTCGGATACCATTTAATATGATTTGCGCTATCTCTGCAGGGAATCTAACCAGTGCTGTTTGTGAACCATTCCAAGACGTTTGCATGGACTGTTCACTTCACTTATATAAGTCTAAATATCATATTATATTTTCGGGCATTTCTCTACGATTGCAGCGAATATGTTTTCCGCCACAGTAATTTCATAAAAATCGCAACATTCAATGATGATGTTAGGTCGCAGTGTCTTGATTATAGCTGTTTTTTGGAGAGGTTGTTCAATCGAGTCCCTATATTTTAACTCCAACAATAATTCACCATTAGAGGTCTTTTCGATTTTATCATATTAACCTTTTCGATTTTTTCTTTTTAATATACAGCGAGTAATAAGTCCCCAGTTTTGGTTATGACTATAGCTTCAGGTCGAGCCGGCATTTTGGTCCTATTTTTCCTTTTTTTTTCTAAAGCTTTCCTTTTCTTTGGTGGTGGTTCGATTGCTCCCTTTTTATAACAGGCTCCCAGTCCTTCTTTCTCTGTTGTTTTGGCTTCTGCGCCCTTTCCATGTCAGGTTCTTTCGACCTGACTGTTACCTTTCGTATCTCCTGCTTCTAACCGGTGACATGCTGTCTTGTAGGCGATGTCTGAGCACCCTTTGACTCCATAATGGTTGCGCCTTGCCGCTTATACGAGTATAGAATTATAAATATGGGGATTCTAGATCAGCTATCTAACTATCTTATCAGTGTGTGCGAGTGAGAGGTTGTGGGGGCTTAGGGACGTGGCTTAGAAGGTATGAAGCAATCTTAATACATGTGTATGAGAGGGTGAGAGGGTGCGAGTGATGTGACTCGAGGGAAATCGGTCGAAGGGAGGAGCCAGGGCGGTGGGTTCGGTGTTGAGTGATAGCTATCGTAGATATGTGTATGAGCGTCTGTGTATGCATATGGTGACAGCTAAAGATGTTGCTTAGGTCTAGTGACAGCCAATGCTGTTGCTAAGGCCTAGCTTATCAACTATGTGGTTGGTATGTACGTGTGCATATGGTTATAGCTCAATTATGTGGTTTGGTATAGTGAGTATATATACGTGTGTGCGTATGATCATAGCTATAAGGGTGACACATATGCTGGGATATTTATTGCAATGACTTTGCTATTGAGGTAGGTGATGTTATCGTTTAGTGACGTATGCTTTTTGTTTTTATTCTTTTTGTGGGGTGTAGTTTAAGCGAGGATCGATGAATTGAGAGTGAGCAGGTAGCTACATGTTGTAGTTGATTAGAATGCTATTGCTTAAGTGTGCTTGCATATACAGTGGCTCCCAGCTTATTTCGTACAGTGACAGTTTAAAAATTGCTGCAGTCGTAATTCCTAATATAGCAAAAATTTGAACAAAATATAAATGCCATTTTTGAAAGGAAGGTTTGTTTTTTATTTTCCAAAATTTACTTTTTCAAAATTTTAGTGTTTGACACTATAAAAAAATAAAATAAGAAAAAAATAGGAAATTTCATGTCACAGCTTATTTCGTACAGTCTCTTTAAGTTCAAACTAAAAACAAAGTAAGTTGATTTTAATATTTAGTATGACATCCCTTAGCGTTAATGACAGCCTGGAGTCTACTTGGCATTGAATCCACCAATTTTTGAGTGATGTCTGGTGTGATTTTTTTCCATTCCTCCATCAGTACCTTCTTTAGGTCTTGCTTATTAGAAATCTTGTGTGTTCTTATTTTATTGTCCAAAATAGACTAAAGATTTTCAATCACATTCATGTCAGGTGACTGTGGTGGTGGAGACATCAAGTGTGAGCAGTTCAAATAAGCCAAGATTGCACAATCCCAGATTTATGTTTTGGGTCATTATCTTGGTAATACCGAAATTCTTCCCGCAAACCCAGTTTGTCTGCACTTTGAAGTAAATTGTTTTTCAGAATCTCGAGGTACTTCATTTTGTCCATTGTTCCCTCAATAAAAACCAATTCACCTACTCCGGCTGCTGACATACAGGCCCAAACCATCACGCTACCGCCACCATGCTTCACTGTGGGCTTAAGGTTCTCCTTGTTTAGCTCGGTATTAGCTTTACGCCAAACATATGACATTCCGTCCGAGCCAAAAATATTAAACTTAGACTCATCCGCGAAAATAACGGTATTCCAGAACGCAGGAGTATTAATAATATGCTCTTTGGCGAAGTCAAGTCGGCGTTGTATATTCATTTTCGAAATGAATGGTTTCTTTCGGGCTACTCGACCGTTCAAGTCATGATTGCGCAGCACACGTCGGACAGTTTCAGCACTGGATGATTTTCCTATTTCACGCTGAACCTCTGCAGCCAACTTCGGAGCGGATAACTTTGGATTTTTCTTAATTTTTCGTACAATATAACGCTCGTCTGATGCGTTGAAAATCTTATTAGGTGCTTCTCTGCCCTTGTTCTCCAACCGATTTTCGCGAACGAAGCGTTGAATGATGTATTGGACAGTTGAGGCACTTAAATTTGTCATTTCAGCAATTTTTTGCACACTCTGACCTTTCCTAAAATGGTTAATTACCAGTTTACGCTGTTCCATCGTTGTACGATGACCCATAAAGCTAAATGTTTAATTTACAGCACTTTAACTATTTAAAATAATAATAATAAAAATTGTTATAATAGTTAAAAAGGTCCAAAAACTCATACAATTCAAAAAAACTTTGTAACTGCGCGGCAGAATGAAACTTACTTACATTGAAGTTTGTGTACGAAATAAGATGTGAGCTGAAAATCAGCTGATCAATAGTTTTTCTCTCTTGCATAACAAAAAGAAAAATTTTTGGGGTTCCCCGTTTTCTTATTAGGTTTACTAAACACATACACAGACATCTACATTCAAAACTTATCGATAAGTTTTTTAGTTTCGATGTTACAGCCATGTACATAAAAATATATACACTGTACGAAATAAGCTGTGAGCCACTGTAGTTATAGCTCTACTATGTGGTTTGGTATAGTGTTTTTCTTTTTTTTTTTTTTGTTTAAACACTAAGAATTTATTGAATTTTTCTACTATTCGTAAAAACTCACAATAAGATGTGAATCTTACAAACTAACTTAAAATTATGTGATATTGCCGTTGTTCCATCACAATTTGTAGAGTCACAAGATTTAGCAATTACTCAGCGTATTCAATGTATCATTTCGTTTTAGTCGTCGATGGCCTGTGCTCAGCAACAGCATCCGAACCATCCCAATCCTAGCAGGAGGATTCGGATGGTTGTGTAATTTTTGAATGAAGCTTCTGCAGGACTTTGCAACTTCCTCAGAAATTTTGGGTGCATTCAAATCTCGATGGATGTTAACGTTCCTCATATACCAAGGCGAGTTTACAATAATTCGCAGGCACTTTTATTGTATTTTTCGATATTTGAGGGAAATGCGGTGCTCCATAACTGAATACCATAAGTCAAGATTGGCTTCAGGATTGCTTTATATAATAGCACTTTGTGTTCGAGATCCAACTTTGAGCATTTGTGTAACAGCCACCATAACTGATTAATTTTAAGCTTGATCTGAGTTTTCTTTGCTTCAAGTACTTTGTTGAGGAACATTGTGGAACTGATTGGTTATTTATTTTAAGTGGGGGACATGTATCTATCCTTAGTGCGAAAGTTACATGTACGCTCTTTGATTCATTGACTTTTATGCGCCATTTTACTAACCAGATTTCGAGAGAATCGAGATGAATCTGCAGGAGCTTGTAGCTTCTATCTGGTTAGAGCGAGAGCGCATCATTTGCTGTATCATCAGCAAAGGTAGATATAAATGTTTAGTTATTGTTGGGCATAGTGAGTATATGTTTTTTTTTTTGTCGAAGAGGGAATCTTTCATAGATACCGTCAACCATACTAAATCCTTAACTCCGAAGTCTGTAGCTTGGATTTGCCCCGCGGAACCGCCATTAGGCATTACTTCGCGAGGCCAAGCCAGGCCAGAATGGCTCTTCAGATTTGCTTTAGTCTACTCCTTGTTTATATTTCTCCTTTCGCTGCTGCGCTGCCATTTTTTCTTCCGTAGTTCCTGAAGTACATTCGCAGACCATTCCTTCATCTTGGCCCACACCAACTTCGATTGTAGCATGTGCTTTACTATATTTTTTGGGGTCACTCTCTCATCTATTATTCAGATACGTATCTCGAACAGGAGAAGAAAAGATGCTCTGCATTTCACTAACGCTACCGCAGAGCGAGCAGTCCATCGCGTCATCGTGACCAAATCTGTGGAGGTACTCCCTGTAGTAGACATGTCCCGTCAGAAATTGTGTGAGGTAATAATCGGTCTCGCCATGTCTTCTCTCAATCCATGCCTGCACATTCACAATAAGCCTGTGTATCCGCCTCCCTTTTGTCGCAGAGTCCCTGCGTTTTGCCACTCCTCGATGCTCCTCTGCCTCTCCGCCTTGCGCTCGTCTGTTAAAGATTTGGGCTCTGTCATATATTCTGCTCAGCTCAAATGCGATTATGTCCGGCGTTATAATACCTGATATGATGCTCACCGCTTCGTATGATACCGTTCTGAGCACAGGCAACTTTAATAGCGCTTAACCTGAGAACTGTTTCTACTTTCCTCGCATAGGTCTTACGGCTTAGTGCTGTTCACCAATGGGCTCCGCGTACATGAGTATGAACTGGCTAACTTTGGCCAGGAGCATCCTCCTACTCTGACTGGGACCACCAATGTTAGCCATGATCTTCGCCAGTGCCGCTGTCACCATGGTCGCCTTTCCGGATGCCTTTTCGATGTGCGCCTTGAAACTTAATCTCGCATCGATCATCACACCCAAATAACGTAGCTCCGGTTTCGTTGTAAAGTTGTACCCTGCATCCAGTAAGGAGAACGCCTTGACCAGAAAAGCACCTTGCCTGTTTGGGTCGCTGCTGCTCCATTCCACGGCCCACGCATTTTTTTTTTGCATTCTCTTGTATAATGACCCTTTTCACAACACTTGAGGCAACTCTGGCTTCTGTCATCCGCATTGGTACATGCCCTCACCAGATGTCCGTATTCTAGACATCTGTAACACTTCTTCAGATCAGGCTTTTCTCTTATTCGGCATACCATCCATCCTATCTTAATTTTCTGCATAGCAAGCAGTCGCCTCGCATTCAGTGCTAATAGACTTATCAACGCCGTTTGTGTGCCCGCATATGCCTCTCTGATACTTTTGATTGCGCTTTCGCTAAGAAGATCTACCTCGCTCACTTGTGCTCGTATAGCATTAACTATGTCCTCTTTAGCAGTGATCTCATCTAGGTCATGGATCTCTATTGACATCTCGTGGGTTAGAACCCTGATTTGCGCCTGGTCACCTAGCACCTTGCCAATCTCCTTTTGGTATACCCCGGCATTTGTCATTTGCTCCTTTTTCAGTTCAAACAGAGTTTCGCCTTTTGCCGTTTATCTTATCCCCGCCACATTTCCGCCAAGTCCCTGCAGGGAGTCATCTTTTTTAATCGCCCTAAGGATATCGCTGTACATCATGTCTCCGGTATTTGCAATAACAATTGCACCCGGTCGTGGGGGTGGTCTATTTCTCATAGCCTTATTCGTTTTACTCCTGACTTGTTTCCAACCACTTTCCTTCTCTGCCTCTTTCGTCTTCTTGGCAGGACTATCACCCTTTCCTTCTTGCCCGCACTTATAATCGATTTCTGCACTTCATCGTGAGTGAATTTATTCTTCTTTGGTGGTGTCTTTCTGCTGGACTGTTTTTCCTGGCACGGCCTCTTCTGCGTTGCTTCTGCAGGGGCAATTTCTAGAACGTTTTGCCTGACTTCTTTGCTTTTAATATATTCTACCTGCGTGAAGTTTCGTAATCGTGCTGTGTAGGTCCCTAATGTGATTGTACATAGAGCGTTGCGATAGGCGCATTGCTTCAGTCAACTTCCTGATTGTATCACCAAGCTTTGATATGGGATCACCACTTGATTGTACCATTTTCTCCGTACTATCTTGCAACGCAGGTGGCGACGATTTCGCATGTGCATTTGCATCGTAACACTTCACCCATTGACGATTTCGAGTAAGGCAGTAAGCCATGAACTGCTGGAGCTCTTGGGATACCGCCTCCTCTTCATCGTTACCAGAAAGGTACATGGAGGCCAGTACAATTGTTCTTCGTCCTCTAGTACTGGTCACTTCTGCCTGTACCGCCACCAGATCACGTTGTAGGAGCTCTGAAATTGCAACAAATTTAAAATTTTTGCTGATAAGCATCGCTGCCCTAGGTCGGTCAGCTTTTCTGTCTTGGATCAACTTACATGTCTTTGTATGCAGATCATTTATTTGTCCATCTGCGGCCCAAGGTTCTTCGATGGCCACAAAGTCCAGACAATTTTGTTCTACCATGGAACTGAGTCTATATGAGGCTGCTATTACCCGGTGGAGATTTATTTGGAGACATTTGAGCTGCCTCCAATTGGCAGTTTGCATTCGGCATTCGGTCATTTTGCCACGATACAGAGTCAGGGAAGTATCGGATACTTCCCTGGCTCTGATTTTGGAATTCAGCACTTCTGCCTTGTCCACAACCTTTAAATCTGCTCCCTCCCATGGTTTCAGAGCTGATATCATCTCTCTTAACCAGGCCACAGTTTCGTCGTCCAGATAGTTAATAGTTAACTATCCGGGCTTAACACCATAGCTTGCAAAATGAGGCTTCACCGGGCCACCACGGGACTCGTAGACCACGTCGATGATGCGACTCTGCACTTTGCCAAACCAGCAGGCTTTACCGCCAAGGACCTTGCTGTTTCCAGCTATATGCTTTTGGCAAGTAAAGTTTTTAGACTTTTGCGTCCAGCCCCAGACAGCTTCACCTTGTCGGCTTTGGAGTCTTCCTTTAGGAGAACGTGTTCTTTCTCAGGGTAATGTCAGGTCCAGCCGACTCCTGGGTAAGTTGGACGTCCATCATCTCAAGACTGTCGGAAAAAGGACCGGGTACCCCCTCCGGTTAGTATTGCTCCATTTTCTCAGTGGATATGGGACCTGGTGCCCCCTCCAGCTGATTGTGGACTATATTTTCAGGGATGTTTGGACTAAGTGCCCCCTCGTTCACTGAAGTTTTTACGCTTTTAACCTCCTTTTGCACTTTTAAAAGTGTGCAGTCCATATTTTTATTTTCAAATTTAAAGTTCATAGAGCTATTATTTCATTAAAACTTGCATTTTGATCGCCCATGGGTGCCCCCAATGGGAAGGCAAATTCAAACCGTAGGTTGGCCAGACCTTGTACGGAGTTTGTTATTATGCTTGACTCTACCCCGTCAAGCAAGTTCGCAGGCATAGCTGTTCCACGGCGATTTTATAGGGTTATTTTAGGTCACTTATGAGTCGGTCCTTGCCACAGACTGTCAAGACTAGGCCTTAACAGTCTCTAGCATGAGCGGACTTTGCCTTGGGAAATTTCATTCTCCCCCTCAACACCATTCGGCAACCCAAATCCAGCAGAGACATGACCGTACTGAAAAATGAGCTATTGGTCAGAAATAATAGTCGCATTTTCCCTAAGGGCATGCCAATTTGCTAGTGTCTAAGCATTTGACCTGCTTACTTTCCGAGACGCTATAAAAACCATTCGGACTGCTAGCAAGCCCTTAACGAATCGTAGTAAACTACCTTCAACCTGTGCGTCGTAGATAGTACTTAGTTTACGTGCTGGACTATTGCATAGTCTTTCATGTGAAATGTTCCAGCTCATATGAAGCCCCTGCACCACGACAAGGTGACTACCTGAGAAGGAGAAAAAATTAGTGGTAAACAATCTAATAAAATATACATAGCTGCATTCATCTGTTTCACTTATAACCAGTGCATTTGTAGCAGTTGAAGCATACGTAACGGCGGTCCTTGGGAAGTGGCTGTCAAGTGTGCCAAGGACACTGATTAGTAGAAATCGAAGCAATCTTGAATTCGAGACCCGCAATTGTCTGCCGACCCGAACGACGGCGAGGCGTGGACGCCAGCGTATCTTCTGGTTGGTGCCTCACTTCGAGCGTTGCCTCCAGAGCAGGTATCCCAGAACAAAATGGCATATTTAGACATATAGCAACTTATCTCGTAGCAGCAGTTTGGCAGTAGACTGAGCTTGCAGCAATGGAACAAATGGCTATATTTACAATGAAATTGAATGGCTTACTTCAATTTGGAAATTGTTTTAGCTATTTACCTATGTTTTCTTGTATTGTATATTAATTTGCTGAATTTTTAAAATTATTATTATATACATACTAAAATTCTCATTTACATACACATCCGGAGTTTCTATATAACACACTTATTGCTAATTTCATAAACAGTTACATGTATGCTCCTTTTATATTCTTTTACTTATGCAATTAAGTCGGGCCAATTTGTATGAGCGCCAAAAAATAGATAAATCGTATAGCAGTAAAGAAATCTATGGATAATTCTAAGCAAATTCGCCCAAGAAACCATATGTCTAAAATTTCCTTTTACCATCCGCATTTTGACAAGAAAATATTTCTACCCATAAACCCGCTTGAACATGTACACAACAATAATGCAACTCAATTAAAAGGGAGTCCACAACGAAGCATCAAGAGAAAGGAGAAAGTGCATCCTCTTTCAGCCTCAATCGTGACTCTATCATTGTGTTCTTTCCCTGCCATAAGCAACATTTTGGATTGCATTGCGTGAATCAATCGAGTAACAACTTAATCAACACTATGCCCTTTGGCTAAGCAACACATGGAGTTGAAGGTAGCATTGTCGAAAGCGCCGTCAATGTCAACGACTCCGGGTCCACAGCCATCACCAGGCGGAAAGCATTCCCACATCTAGGGTCAGCTCCTGCTTTGGCGTATTGATACGTTCTCCAGTAGGTCGTATAAAGCCCCGCGTTCTGGGTTTGGATACAGGAGATTTTTTCATGCGGTTCCCTAAAGTCTATATGCGCTATACGACAGAACACCCTGCTCACCGTCTCGACGGATCTCAGCCATCAATACACACGCAGCGGCTTGTGCATAGCCACCGCTTGCGACTGTTGATTGGCCCAGCTCAATGGATCTGGTCTACCGCTGTTTATGTTCAAGGTATTATCACCAACCGCACGATCTGCGCTCGAAGTAGCCATAGTATGAACTACCCCACAGGATCGAGCTTTGCCCACACAACAGATGCTGTGCTTGATGTAGCAGCAGTCAAGGTACTAACAGTCGTGGTAACCACTCCTTTGAGTCTGCCCGCGAGAGTTAACCCTCTTCTTGATCATCTGGATTGTTCACTCTTGACAGCCAGTCCCATAGTCGCATTTTCCCATAGTCCAGATCCAGCATATGAGGATTTCAGCTTTTCTCCTCTTTGCCTTGCTCTTTCGTGTCGGAGCGGTATTTGTCGTATACCTGACAAATTGATCAGATCGGACGGATCATCATCCGACCTGTTCCTTTTCTGCAAGTTTCCGCAACAGGACTAGAGCAGCACAAAACCATAGACCTAATTATACCGACTACGTCAGCCGTGGCTTGAGCTGTCGCATCAGCAGGAGCCAGCACCATTGCGAAATCGTGAGTTAACCACATGAATTAACAACAGCGCCAATGCTCCCTAGCGGCAGCATCACAAAAGAGACTGAAGGAGTACCCTCAGACACTAGACCGGGATTAGCAGGAGTTGCATTCACCTGAATAGATCCAAATCCTCCTCTCCAATCCCCAGTCCAAGTACCACCCACAGACAAAACGGATATGTCCAGGTCTCGGACCGGACCAACCATTACGCCAACGGAAAGCAGAAACTGTGTCGGAACGCTGAACGAAGTCAAGGTTGCCCTGGCACCCTCGGGGACAGTATCGCGAACTACATGGGTCACCTGCATTTACCGGACCATCACTGATTCTAATACTCGAAGCTTTGCTTCATTCAGCAACAGATTCTGCTATGAAAGAGTCACAAGAGAACCTTATGAATAGGCAGAAACTGAAACGTTGTCCCCTTCAACCAGTAACTTGCTTCTCCCGGGCCTCTGATTTCCAATCTTGGTCCTAACCGTCAATGAGTATTGAGCCTGCACATCTAATGCCTACGCCCCCCGGGCGCCGACGGGGGATTACCATCATAGTGGGTACCCCGTGCAGCGATATCGCGGTTTCCACTCATCTCTAGTAGCGTTTTTGGTCCAATTTATACTCTTCAAGGGAGCCACAGTTGAAAAGCAGCAGTTATAGACTACTTATGTCTCGGAAATAACTACCGTCTCACAGGATCAGACGCAGACTTGAGAGCAGTTCACTCTGAGACAGACGCTTCTGGATTTGAAAGTACCTGAGTTAGCCAAACACCCCCAGGCAGACCTCTCCAACATGGCTGACCCCGCCAGAGTACCTTGTTATTTTTAATTATTACTTACTTACTTATGTGGCCATAACAACTGAATATCGATTTAGGCCGAAAATAACATGCTCCGCCAGCCATCTCTGTTCTTCACTAGCTGGCACTAGCTGTTCTTCACTAGCTGACGCGAGCAGTCAGTGCAGCATTCTCAGAGTTAGAAAGAGAGTCGCGTCGGATGGGTCTCACGGTGAACGAGGGCAAGACGAAGTATCTAGTGTCAACAAACAAAGAGTCCCGGCGTCTTGGACAGCACGTCACTGTTGACAACTACGCTTTTGAAGTAGTAAGGGACTTTGTCTATCTTGGAACCAGCATTAACAGCAATAATGACGTCAGCCTGGAGATATTACGAAGGATCACTCTTGCAAACAGGTGCTACTTTGGGCTAAGTAAGCAATTGAAAAGTCGAGCTCTCTCTCGAAGAACTAAAACTACACTCTACAAGTCTCTCATCATGCCTGTCCTAACATATGGGGCTGAAGCCTGGACAATTTCCACCTCGGATGAGCGAACGCTTGGGGTTTTCGAGAGAAAAGTCCTACGTAAGATCTTTGGACCTATTTGCGTTGGTGGCGAGTACCGAATAAGGTACAACCATGAGCTGTACGATCTGTATGCCGATATTGACATAGTAAAGCGCATCAAAATCCAGCGGCTGCTCTGGCTAGGTCATATCGAGCGAATGGAAGAACACGCTCCAGCTAAGAAGGTGTTATATTCGGAGCCCGTTGGAGGACGACGCAGAAGAGGAAGACCTCACCTCCAGTGAAAAGACCAAGTACGGAAGAACCTAACGGCGCTTGGAATTTCTAACTGGCGAAGCATATTATATTCGGCCTAAATCGATATTCGGTTGTTATGGCCACATAAGTAAGTAAGTAAGTGCCACCTTGTCTGAAACCCCGTTCGGTATTAAACGGTGCGGAGAGGTCCTTCCCAATTCTCACTGTACAACGGGAGTTAAGCAGTCTCATTCTACAAAGTCGAAGGAGCTATGCAGGAATACCGAACTCAGACATTGTTGCGTAGAGGTAATCCCTTACCGGACTGTTGAAAGCGGCTTTATAATCAACAAATAGGTCGTGTGTATCGATCTGTTTTTCTTGGATCTACTCCAGGATTTGGCGCAGTGTGTAAATCTGGTCGATGGTAGATTTACCAGGTCGAAAGCCACACTGATAAGGTCCAATCAGGTTGTGGAGCATGGGCTTCCATCTTTCACACAATACGCTCGATAGGACCTTGTATGCGATGCTCAGGCGACTTATTCCACGGTAGTTGGCGCAAATTGTGGGCTCTCCTTTTTTATGTGCGGGACAGAGAACACTGAGCCTCCAATCATCAGGCATGCGTTCATCCGACCATATTCTGCTTATGAGCTGGTGCATGCAGACGAGCAGCTCCTCGCCTCCGGTCTTAAACAACTCGGCAGGCAGGCCATCAGCTTTGTTGTTCTTCATACTTAAAATGGCCGTTTCAACCTCGTCATAATCGGGTGGTGGAACATCAACACCATCATCTGTAATTGGGGTTATCGGGCAACCTCCTCCACTGGCGGAATTGTTCGTAGCATCGCTATTCAATAACGTGGAGAAGTGTTCCCTCCATAGGCTCAGTACACTCTGGACATCTGTGACCAGATTCCCATTTCCATCACGACAAGAAGAGGCTCCGGGATTCAAACCTCCACTCAGGCGCTTGCGGATTATGTCCAGTCGCTCGTTCACAGGCGTGAAATATGAGACAAGATGTCGTAGTCTCTTGCTGACCAAAAATCCACATCCTAATTCGTGATCGGTGAATGCAAATGGATATCGAGATCTTTTAACAGTAGTTTTAATGATATTGTTCGCAAGATACAGTACATAGCGCACGTTACTCTGCTTCTAAGGGATACTGTTTTTTAGTAACCGAGGAAACACTACACTTATATAGCCAACATAAACATTAATTGTGTGTATCATTAACATCACTACCTAAATCGGCATCCGAATATGTTTGAAGTCGATGGTCTTCTTTGTGTTATGCAATACTCGTTTTAGATACTACCAGTGTAGTAGGACAGTTTTGAAATTGACTAAAATAGTTAACGCTTGCGCTACGGTCAGGTCAGGAAGTTAACATGACATTTATCAGACGACTATTTAATTTTCTATAAGGCTCTTTAATAAGTTCAGCTTTAGATTTCTTTTCCAAATATAGCTTTGTTTCCATAGGTGTGTCAACGCCATGCAATTTTCCATACCAAAGCGCTTTAATAAATTTTGCAGAAAACATTTCTGTGAAATATGCATTGAGCGCTTTGCAATTTGCTTCCATGTGATCTTTCATTTTAAACTCGTTCATCAACAATTGTTTTACATGTCCAATTACGTGCAACTCAGCAATGAATACAAGATCTTCAACATATTGTTACGTTTTTATTTTGCGAACGTTTAATTCTATTTGAATCAACCCTGTTCAATCACTGGATTCTGTCAATAATAAATGCAACACTTATTTTGAACTTACTTTATACAATAATCATTTATTTAATCAACTCTATTTAATACACTATTTACAATCACTCTTTAATTTAACTTGCTATCGAGTGATGTTGCCTCGATCAGCTGATGGCGTTATATTGCCTCTATCATTTTCGGAGTCGAATTGACTTCATTTATCAAGTAATTAGCCCTATTTATACTCTGTGGCACCATTACAGAATCTTCCTTTATCGTAATTGAGTTTCTTTTCTTTCTTTCTCGTTGGCTTGATCTAGTTATCGCCTATTTATTTTTGTTAACATTAGTTGACATCGATTCTCGCTACAATATATCAAAAAGTAAATAATGCCGAATTTAACTTGCTTCGAGTAGAAACGAAAAATAATTTGATCTCTTAAAATCTCTTTGCAATGTTGCAACTCTTGCTACCGCCGAATAAGTTCTCAGAAATAAAAACCTTTACGTTGTGTGAATTCGTGAGCCACAAGACATCCTTTATATTCATCTGGATTTCTATCTATATCGGGTTTTCACTTAAACACCCATTTACAATAGATGAAAGTCTTACCTGGTGAAACGCTCGATCTTTTCCCCTACTCATCAGAATCGAGTCTGGATTCAACATCTTTAACAGTAGTTGGTATATCTTCGAAAAAAATATTTAGCATTTAAAGCCATTGGCAAGTACTCAAGACACTCTGGCGGCCTTTTATTTCTATTACCTCAGACTAACGTTTCTTCTTCTGTAACAGTATTGTTACGTCTAGCGATGCAAACACAAGCGATTCGCCTGGAATGCTCTAGACTTCGTAACTATGCCAAAAAGTAAACACAGGCACTTGAACCTGGATTACTTATGGCAACAAAAAAAAAGAGAATGCAAACACAGGCACTTGAACCTGGATTGCGTGTGTGATTAAAAACAACTAGACGAACTAATTATTCGTGATCAATTGAACATCGACTTGTAGTATATTTCTATATTTATTACAAAATATTGCCTATACATATATTGATTTAACATAAAAAATTACAATTAATGCAAATATGTGTTAATATGCATTTTTACATAATTTGCCTTGTATATTGCATATACATATAATTGTCTTAAAATATAACAAAATACAATTAATGCCTTGACAGTATATTTAGG
Source organism: Megamerina dolium (assembly GCA_963854835.1). Lineage (NCBI taxonomy): Eukaryota > Metazoa > Arthropoda > Insecta > Diptera > Megamerinidae > Megamerina > Megamerina dolium. The sequence goes on along the minus strand of OY978530.1, from coordinate 15,908,271 downwards.
CAAAGCATATTGACCATTATACGTAACAACAGCAAACGCTGTTGTTTTTTAGTTCATTAGCGTTCATATAATGATGACACTGCATTTATGATTTTATAAACTGTATATAGAGTTTACTTGCAGTCATATGCTGTCAAGGTTACAAATATGCAATACAATATAATGATTGTGCAATATGATAAACTTTTTATATACACATATATATATTTCATAATTTCTTACAGACTAAATATATGTTTAAGAATTAAACATTCTGCCCCCGCGTTGAACAATTGTTCAACTAGACTCAATTTAAGATACGTTCTCAACCGTTTGTTGTCGTGGGCGTGGTTCAGGAGCAGTCGTTCCTGAATTGGCTGGTGCATTTGATGGTTTGACGCTGCGTATTTTCCAAACTAGACCAACAATCAATAATATGGTTGATAGCAAGAGTGCGGCGTAGCTGACTGCCTGATGATGGTAGTTTGGAGATGTAATCTCCTTCAGCTGAATTAGTTTGGTTTTCGCTAATGCGTCTTAATTCCTTGATGCATGGATGTACGTCTTTTCTTTGTTGGAACATCATCTTCCTTATTGTACACTGTAGCTTCTGTTTGCTCAGATGTGTCACTGGGCAATCGTGCTGACCCGTGACTGAACTTATCCTTTGGTATGTCGAAATCATGTTTCTTGTGTAATGTTTCGACATTTTGGACTTTGTCTAAAGGAATGCTGACGATGAGAGAAGTCTGGGGCTGCCTTTCACTCTCGATGTTCTCATCATCTGTTTCGATTGGTCCACAGAAGTCAACGCCAGAATTGACGAATGGTCTTGCTGGCGTAACTCTTGTTGACGGGAGGTTGCCCATAATTTGAACCAATAGTTTTGGTCTGGCCTTGGTACATCTCACACAATTTTGAACAATTGAGCGTGCCATGAATTTTCCTTTTATTGGCCAAAATTTCTGTCTTGTGTAAGCTAATAAAGCTTGGGCTCCGCAATGATAGTTTTGTTTATGGATCATCTGCATCAATAACTTGGTGATGGGGTCATTGTACGGAATTAGCATTGGGTGTTTGGCATCGTATGTAAGCTCGGAAGATTGTCCAAAAATGGGGAAAGGTTGCCGATAGAGCTGTTTTTACTAACGCAATTGTGTTTCTTGAGGTGTTTGAGATCTTCCTCAAAGTCTGACTGCTGCATTTTTCGAATAATTACGATAAGAGAGTTTTCTAATTCGTCTACCGTTAAGGTACTCTCTGACTGGGTCGTAACTCTTCTGGCATTGTTGGTGAATCTAAATATGTAACTTGTGATTCGTTGCAACGTTTTAAATGAGCCATTATGTCGAATGTTGTAAATTACGCTTCCTTTGTCATGTTCAGTGGTTGTTACGGGAGTTGATGTCGCCTTATGTTCCATGATGAAGTTGTCTTTGCGTATTGACAATGACTTCGAATATGGCTGTGGCCAAGAGTCCACTTGACCATGCAGAAATAGTGGACCGTAAAACCATAAGTTACAGGCTGCTAGCCTTTTTGGTGATAATCCTCCTGATAACACATCAGCAGGGTTATGTTGTGAGCTTACATGACGCCACTGTCCTGCAATGGATTTCTCCTGGATGACAGATACACGATTTGCTACAAACGTTTGAAACGATGATGAAGGTGAATTTATCCACGCCAACACGATCTGTGAGTCAGTCCAGAAGTACGTAGCTGCATCTAATTTTAAGTCTGTTTTGACCCTTGCGGTTAGTTGGGCACCTAATACTGAGGCACAGAGTTCAAGACGAGGAAGAGTTTGTCGCTTTAACGGTGCTACTCGTGACTTTGCACACAACAGTCTTACAATTACTCGCCCGTCATTTAGTACTGATCTGATGTAGACCGAAGCACCATATGCCTTTTCTGAAGCATCAGAGAACGTGTGAAGTTGAATTGACTTCGGGATATCTCCTTTGAAAATGTGCCGCGAAAATTTCAGATCATCCAATCCAATTGCGTCATCCCAACTGATTTTTAATTGCCAAAGTTCTTGGACAAAGATCTTGGCTGTAACTATGACTGGTGCAACAATTCCTAAAGGGTCGAAAAGTCTGGCTAAGTCTGAAGTGATAGATCGTTTTGTGACTACCTTTATTGGATCTAATTTCACTTTAAAACAAAAGTTGTCAGACTTCGGTAGCCATAACAATCCTAATGTTTTAATTGAATCGTTGTTGGTGTTGGTGAAGTCTAAGTTTACTTCTTGGTCGTCTCGAGGAATGTTCTGTAGTAGTTGTGGATAATTGGCACACCATTTGCGTAAATTAAAACCATGCTTTTTTAGGATGTGTATGAGTTGCTGTTGTGCTGTGATGGCTGTTACCAAACTGTCAGAACCCCCTAGTCCATCATTAACGTAGAAGTTGTGCTGCAGAATTTGAGCTCCTAATGGAAAATCATTAGCATTTTCTACCGCGATACGTTGTAGGCATTTTGTTGCGAGATATGGTGCTGCTCGTGTCCCATAGGTAACCGTGTTGAGTTGGTAATAGCCTATAGGTGCTGTTGGATGATTTCTCCACATGATAATTTGATACCGCTGATCTTCTGGATGAATAAGAATTTGACGGTACATTTTCTCAATGTCAGTTGTAAAAACAAAGCGTGGCAAACGAAAACGAAGGAGTATGGAGAATAATTCACCTTGAATTGTTGGACCTATGTACATCAAATCATTCAATGAATAACCAGACGTAGTTTTGGCCGAGGCGTCAAATACCACTCGAAGTTTGGTCGTAGTGCTGTCTGGTTTAAGAACACAATGATGAGGAATGAAATAACTAGGAGCCAATACGGAATCGAGATTTACTTCTTCCATGTGTCCCAAGCGCTCGTATTCTTCCATAAATTGGACATATTGCTTCCGCACTGTGTCATTTTTGAGTAGCCGCCGTTCACAGACTTAAAAATCTGTTGTAGGCTGATTCTCGAGATGATCCCAAGGCTGATGTGTCTTCCAGGAACGGTAGTTTGACGACAAAACGACCTTCGTCATTGGTGCAAGCATTCTGAGCGAAATGCGCCTCGCAACGGAGTTCTGCTGGTGATAGTCCCCTTTTCTTTGGTTCTACTTCATCCATTCTCCATAGTCGTTCTACTACCTCGTCCAGTGCGACATCAGTATCACTGATATTTGCTTGATTCCCAAAAACAGCACAAGTCAGTGTCTCTGATGATTCGGAGTTGTTTCCGATCTTTCCACTTAGGATCCAACCAAGTTTTGTATTTTGCAGGACTGGGAGATCAGTAGAGAGGATGATTTGTCCAGTAGCCATTAGATTGAAATAGAATTCGGCACAAAGCAGAATATCGACCTTCCCTTGTTGATAAAATTCTGGATCTGCTAATTGAATGTTGGTAGGGATTGACCAGGTAGAGATATCAAGATTGTGGCTTGGCTGGGCGGGAACGATGGTTGGAAGTACAAAGGCTTCTAAGTGAGCTGAGAAGATGTTGTCCAAAGATTGTAATTTAACATTCATCCGTTGAGTGGACCTTTTTTTAGCCTTTCCGATGCCTTCAATGCACAGTGAGGCGTCACTTGGGAGTATAGACAATCTTTTGATGAGGCGTTCTGAGACAATATTTATTTGTGAGCCGGAGTCTAGTATTGCTCTGAATTCACCTGATCTTCCGTTAGCTGCCGTAACTATTATCTTTGCTGTTGCTAATAAAACGTATCCTTTGTCTGCTGGCACGGTGTTGGCCGATGCTGATGTTACTGCTATTTTTGATTCAGATGTTCTTAACGCTGTGTTGGGTGCCGTTGATTGGTTTGATTTTGGAGCGTCGACTCTGCTGTCTAAGTCTACTACTGAGTTGTGCTTCTTGTTGCACTTAGTGCATGACCTTGAGGCGCAGGTTTTTGCTGTATGATTCTGCCTAAAACAATTGACACATAGTTTATTTTTTTGTACCCAATTCAATCTTTCTGATGTGGATAATTGCAGAAATTTCTTGCAGAAATATAGCGGATGAGAGCTGATGCTGCAGAATTTGCATGCATTGTTGATCTTCTGCGTAGTTGCAGCTGTGGTGAAGGCTCTTTGTGTTTTTTCCTTGTGCCCGATAGCTTCCATTGATTGGAATTGAGCTTCGAGGAAGGTCAAAAAGTGTTTGATGCACTGGGGTTCCTTTGGATTTGAAAGTGATCTTTCATACAAAATGTGGATGCCTCGATCCAACTTTTTGACCAATATGTGTAGCAGCATGGGATCCCAAGAAGTTGTGTCGATTCCAATATTGTTTAATGCGTGTAAGCATTCCTTTGTTGTGTCATGCAGCTGTTTAATACCTGCAGCTGATGACGAAGCACCTGGTTGGTCTAGTAGCTGTTGTATTAATGAAGCTACTAGAATCCGTTGGTTGTTGTATCTTTCTTGCAACAGGTTCCAAGCAGTAGTGTAATTTTCACCTGTGGCTGAAAGATGGCTGATCAATTTTTCAGCTTCCCCTCCTACATTAGATTTGAGATACCAAATCTTTTGTATAGCAGGAATTTGTTGATTGTCTACTAATTGTGAGAACAAATCAAAAAATGTTCGCCACTTTAAGTAGTCTCCATTGAATTTTGGAATAGCAATCTTAGGCAATGGGAGATTGCTATTCTGAGTAGATCCGATGTTTTGTGATACATTATTGGACGTCAGAGCAAAATTGTTGATGACCATCTCTTCAAGATTCTTGTAAGAGTCCATGTCGTACCCATCTTTCAATGGATCTTGAACCGATTCCCATATTGAGAAGTGCAGATCTTGAATCTGCCCCCAAAGTGTTTCCTTTAGCTTGATATTGCCACCGGTCGGATCTTGAATGAGCAATCGTTTGAGAGATTGCATCATTACCATTTGTCTTCTAATCGAAGGACTTGTTGAAGGTATAGATGTTGTTGTGTCGCTGTTATGTGCAACAGTTGTCCTGATTGACACAGTGGGCTTTTCAGCTGCTGGCTTACTTGAAGTTTCCAATATGGCTGATTCGAATATTTCTCGGTACTTAATTGTGAGTTCCGAAATTTTTTCGTAATACCCCTCGGTGAAGTATACGTGGTCCATTGGAATGTTCTCGAGACACCGTATACTGTTATCAGTGGTTTCGAAATCCGACCATGCCTTGTCTAATCTTCTGAGCCGTTCTTCATAATACTCAATGGACTTCCTGGAAGCTGAGTCCTTTTTGACGTTGCGGATAATGCTCTCTATTAATTCACCAGTTGTGCGTTGACCTTCTGTCAAGCGGTGAAATACAGTCATATCCGAGTCCTTTTTGGAAGTTGCCATTTTTTTGAGATGTATCGCTCACTTGTGTTAGTATTGGTAGTTGGAGGTTAAGGATTGCTGTTACCCTTATTTCTGGATATCCAGTAGATGTGTGTCACCTATTGGATTGTAGTAAAAATGTGCCTTGGGGCTTCTGTTGATTACCGGCTGATGATGACCTTGATGTCGTCTGCTGGTTACCGATCGATGAATGTGTTGAATGACTGTTGGTGCTAGCCTTGTGCTAGTTCCGATTCCAGACTTGATACTTAGCTTTAGGTAGCTTTGTTGATGCCTGTTGGTGCTAGCCTTGTGCTAGTTCCGATTCCAGACTTGATACTTAGCTTTAGGTAGCTTTGTTGATGCCTGTCTTGTGCTAGATCCGATTCCAGACTTGATACTTAGCTTTAGGTAGCTTTGTTGGTGCCTGTTGGTACTAGCCTTGTGCTACATCCGATTCCAGACTTGATACTTAGCTTTAGGTAGCTTTGTTGCAGGATTCTATTGATCTTGTTTTCTAGTTGTTTTTAATCACGTCGGGGTCACCAAAATATTACGTCTAGCGATGCAAACACAAGCGATTCGCCTGGAATGCTCTAGACTTCGTAACTATGCCAAAAAGTAAACACAGGCACTTGAACCTGGATTACTTATGGCAACAAAAAAAAAGAGAATGCAAACACAGGCACTTGAACCTGGATTGCGTGTGTGATTAAAAACAACTAGACGAACTAATTATTCGTGATCAATTGAACATCGACTTGTAGTCGATTTCTCTATTTATTACAAAATATTGCCTATACATATATTGATTTAACATAAAAAATTACAATTAATGCAAATATGTGTTAATATGCATTTTTACATAATTTGCCTTGTATATTGCATATACATATAATTGACTTAAAATATAACAAAATACAATTAATGCCTTGACAGCATATTTAGGCAAAGCATATTGACCATTATACGTAACAACAGCAAACGCTGTTGTTTTTTAGTTCATTAGCGTTCATATAATGATGACACTGCATTTATGATTTTATAAACTGTATATAGAGTTTACTTGCAGTCATATGCTGTCAAGGTTACAAATATGCAATACAATATAATGATTGTGCAATATGATAAACTTTTTATATACACATATATATATTTCATAATTTCTTACAGACTAAATATATGTTTAAGAATTAAACAAGTATATACATCTAAGTAAGTATACATCTATATGTTGTTCATTTCTACTTTCGCTACTTCTACGTAATGGTCCTTCTTTGTATGCTACTGTATTTTTCTCGATAGGTTCGTATTCAGCTTCTTCACATTTACTGACTTCGTACTTTTCCTACGATATCTTATTTTTCTCTGTTTATTTCCATATCCCATATATTTTCAACTTCTATGACAGGACTGTGTTAATCTTTCATTGAAAATTACATTTCATGATAACGTAACACACCTCTTGTGAGGGTTCCACAGACTGATTACAAAATGTGTTAAATTCTTTACTAGTGAATTCTCCACCATTGTCCCAACACAAGCTTGAGATTTTACAATTAATTATACATTCAGCCATTGATTTATAAAGTTTAAATCGTTCAAAAACTTCAGATTTAGAAGCTATCGTGTACAAGCAAGTAAAATGAGAATAGTCATGAATAAACGTGACAAAAAACTTGTTTCCATCCCACGAATTTTGTGTTAACGGACAACATACATTAATATTGAATAATTTGAATCATGTTTTGATTTTGTTAAGCCTTTTAAATGTCTTCTTGGTTTGGTTACCGAAAATACAAGACTCGCAAAATGGATTGGATAAATTATATATTTTATTGAACCCTTAAACTATGTGGTTTAACTTTTGCAGATCAACAAATTTCAAATGCCCAGGAGTCTATACCACAGCGAAATTTGGTCAAAACCTCATACAATTTGTAGACTCGCTTTGCTTGCAGTACCAAATTGCCTGTAGCAATTTTCTTTTTCATACCTGCTTTTTCCAACCTTCTAATTGAAAATAAATTACACTTAAGATCCTTGAAATAAAGGGTTTTCCATTAGGGTCATAACAATTTCGTATCTTCATATGAACGCACCCTTAAACTTTTTAATCAACTGTCAATGTCAAAACGTTAGTTAAAGTCAACATTTTCATCATGGTAAAGTTCACGAACCAGCAACGTTTGGAAATTATTAAAAATTACTAGCGGTATTCTGAGTAGGTGGTCGCAACTTTAAGAGCGAAAAATCATCTTCGGCGATGAAGCTTATTTCTGGCTCAATGGCTTTGTAAATAAGCAAAATATGCGTTATTTCATTAGTCAGCAACAAACCCACAAGTGCTTCTTGAGACACCGTTGCACCCGCAAAAAGTTACTGTTTGGTGCGCTTTTCATGCCGGAGGTGTGATTGTGCCGTATTTTTTCGTGGATGAAAACGACCGTCATGTTACCGTCAATGGAGAGTGCTATCGTGCTATGTTGGAAGTCAAGTCACTGGTCTATGCCAACAAGCCAGCAACTTTAGACGAGCTCAAAGACAACATCCAACGCGAAATTGCCAACATTCCGGTCGAAATGTGTGCTAGAGTGGTGAAAAATTGGGCCAAAGAATCGACCGCTGTAAATGGGCTCGTGGTGGTCATATGACCGAAATCGAATTTCATTCACAAAATGTAATGATTGCAATATATCCACAATATATTTGAACTCAATATCTCACACATTTCTGTGTTTATTAATAGATAAAATTGTTATGTCCCTAATGGAAGACCCTTTACAAACTACTTTATTTAGCCTGCTGAAAGTGACTTACCCACAGAAATGAATGAAAATGCTTCTGAAACATTGGAGTTGGCATCTGAAGACTTTTTATCGTTCTTCCACTTCAAACAATCTTGTTTCATATGGCCAGTCTCTCGCAATAATGACATTTCTGCTTAAATCATGCTTTTATAGCCACAGTTTCCGTTGACAAATCACATTTCAGATTTTTTTGCTCCTCATCTATCAACATCATCTAGCAATCGGTTCCTCAAAAATCCATTTCCAATTTGTCAGAATTCAATTTCATCTCGAGATCATCATCAACCATTTAGGAACAACAATTTTTCCCGTAACAATACATTCAATAGTGCTTGCATAATGCTAAACGTACTTTTTTTAAACGATATAATTTTTCACGATATAATCGAACAAATAAGTTTAGAAAAACTTCCCGTTGATATGGTAGAACAATTTCCTTTCGATTACACACATGTGGTGTGCCAAGGGGTTATGAAAACTATTTTAGTAGCTTTGACGAGAATGAGAGGTCACTCATTTTCTCTAAAACGAGACTCTACAAACTTTATAAGCAAAGAATTATGCCCAACGAAACCATTTTTTCCCTATGGAATTGTATTGCATAATCAAGAGTGCGTATTTTTAATTGGTCTACTATTTTTACAGTTCATGTTGAGTGAATTTTTGTCAGACTATTAAAAAACCATAGTGACGTAAAAGGTCAGCTTCAATGACCGGTGTACGTCATCAGCGATTATAAACATCCAATCAAAAGGTCTTCGTATGCCGAGGAGAAGACGTAGTAGTCTCTGTCCAAATGTGGCGATGGGTGAACAATTAGCGGCGTACAGTTTAATAGTAGAAGGTGTAGCAACGGGCGTATACCGGCAAGGTAAAACAGAAATTTCGGCTCCTGCATCGATTAAAAAAGGAATAGCGGATTTTCGGTCATTAATTGTTAAGCGGTTAACACAGGTGACCGCCGTTGTTGTCGCACGAGAGACCGTTGTGATTCATTTTGGATTTTTATCACCACTGCTGCTTTAATAGTGCTTACAGGGTGGTCAGCAATTTTTGCTGATTGAATCAAATTTTCGGTGGTACCAGCACTCATCAGGGTCAACGGCTGTCTTACTTCGGTGTCTTTCACGTGGCTGTTTTCGGTAACCGTGCTGAGATCGGTCATGTTATCTGCCACGTTCGGTTCACATTCGGTCAAAAGGCTTAGTCAGTTCGTTAATTGCGCTGTGCAGCACATTGTACTCATTATTTTACTGAGAAGAAAGTGACGGTGTTATTGGAGGTGCTACGTGGTGCCGTAGCTCAGTGGTTAGTGTGTTCGCCTTCTGATCTGCAGGTCGTGGTTCAATACCCGTCTGATGCATAATAAATTTAATATCGAAATGAATTTTCTTTCGAACGGTACCCACCTGTCGGCAAGCAATTGGCAATTCTTCCGACAGTAACAACTTGCCATGAAAAAGCTTCTAAAAAGAACTCTATGACAAAGCTCAGAAAAAGTGATGTCACAAGTGTTCTGCCGTTCGGAACCGGCTAAAATAAGTAGGTCCGTTCTAATACTGTCCAAAATTTAAGACGCACAACAGTAATGGAAGAGAAGCTCGGCCAATGAGCCCTTTGGGGCTTTAAGTGCCACATACATACATACATACGTGGTTGCTTCTCTCCCTTGTGCAGCTGTTAACTTGTAGGCTTACGATATCAATGATGGCGTCAGCTATCCTCAAATACTCTTGTGGCGATCCCGAGCAGGCGGATACTGCCGCTTGGGCTTATATTGGCAAACGTTTTGCCCATATATACATAGTATCGCCCACTAAGCGTTTCACCTCTGAATATAGTTGACTAGGCCTCTGATCACCCCTGTGCTTGTGTATACGTGGTAGTGGTACTTGTGTTTGGAGGAGTGGTACTAGTGGATATCGTTGAGTTTTAACTACAAAGATCTTGCTACCAAAGTGGCGTGACTGACTGTACCAGTAACCGACGCTGTTAACGGTTTTATCGATGAATCGTTTGTCGTGTGCATATAAATTCTCGAAAGTTTTAATTGATAGATTTAATTCAATTAATTAAAAAAGACCAATATTTAGTATATATATATATATATATATATATATATATATATATATATATATATATATATATATATATATATACATATACATATATATATATATATATATATATATATATATATATATATATATATATATATATATAAAGGGTTATCCATTTCGCGGTTTCAAAAGTATAGGGCTAGAATTCGACATCTGTCAAACTGAGTTGTTAAAACAATTTCTTTCTTTTTCAGTTCAAAGTCTGACATTTGCGAAAATGGATCGCTTAACTATCGCACAACGCATTAAAATTGTAAAAACCTACTACAAAAATGGTGGTTCTGCTACAGGCACATATCGTGCTTTAAGAGGAGATTATGGTTTACATAATTGTCCAACTACGCAAGCAATTGGCAAAATTGTGAAGAAATATGAAGAGACTGGATCGGTTACAGATATTGTAAGGCCTGTGCATCATCGTTTCGCTCGTACCACCGAAAATATCGCTGCTGTAAGTGAAAGTGTTGCCGAAGACCCGAATGTGTCGATTCCTCGTCGTTCTCAGGAATTAGGACTGTCTTACGGCACATTATGGCGTATTTTGCATTTGGATCTACACCTACATCCATATAAAATCCAGCTCACACAACAACTAAAGCCAGCTGACCATTCACAACGTCGTAGATACGTCGAATGGGTGCTTGAACAACAGGCGGTGGACGGCGATTTTTCGAACAAAATTTTCTTCAGCGACGAAGCACATTTCTCACTCGGTGGGTATGTTAACAAACAAAATTGTCATATTTGGGGTTCTGAGAATCCTCAAGTAATTGAAGAGAGGCCACTACATCCACAAAACGTCACTGCTTGGAGCGCTCTTTGCTCCGGAGGTGTGATTGGACCTTAAAAAAAAAATAAATATGTGGCACTTAAAGCCCCAAAGGGCTCATTGGGTGAGCTTCTCTTCCATTACTGTTGTGCGTCTTAAATTTGGACAGTATTAGAATGGACCTACTTATTTTAGCCGGTTCCGAACGGCAGAACACTTGTGACATCACTTTTTCTGAGCTTTGTCACAGAGTTCTTTTTAGAAGCTTTTTCATGGCAAGTTGTTACTGTAGGAAGAATTTCCAGTTGCTTGCCGATAGGTGGGTACCGTTCGAAAGAAAAATCTTTTCGATATTAAATTTGTTATGCATCAGCCGGGTATTGAACCACGACCTACAGATCAGAAGGCGAACACACTAATCACTGAGCTACGGCACCCACGTGATTGGACCTTACTTCTTCGAAAACAACGATGGAACGACTGTCACCGTCAATTCGGAGCGTTATGGTCATATGATAACCACTTTTTTTTACCTGCTATTGAAGAATACGACTTAGAGAATATGTGGTTTCAACAAGACGGTGCCACATGCCACACAACTCGAGCGAATATGGCTTTATTGCAAGAGAAATTTTCTGGCCGCGTGATTTCTCGTCGTGGCGATATCAAGTGGCCACCAAGATCATGCGATTTGACACCGCTTGACTTTTTTTTGTGGGGCTACGCGAAATACCGTGTTTATGCAGATAAACCTTTAACTCTTGAGCACCTAAAAACCAACATTCGTCACGTTATGGCTGAGATACCGCCCAATATGTGTCAAAAAGTGGTCGAAAATTACTTCAAAAGAATCGATGCTTACAACAATTCGCGTGGTGGTCATTTGAATGATGTAGTATTTCACATATTGGTGGTCTGGTGGTGTTTTCGCAAGGTAACGTGTCTAACTGCCTCAACCGGGTGGGGCTAGCGCAATCCTTGTCATCGCAAGTTAACTCACTGGCTGTCATGTAGTTTGATCTGAGCGCTATGTGATGATACCTTTATTTGTTAATGAGGGGTAGTCATATAGCTTGCTCTGCTTACTCTGTGATGGCGCTTTCATTATTATTGATGGGGGCCCTCCATGTGGCGACCACCGGGCAACGTCTTCCTGGCACCCGCTGGGAGGCGGCTGAAGTGAGTGGCGAAAATCTCCTCGGTTAGAGGTTGTGCGTTGGGTTTGGGACCCCCCAATGAAAAAAACAAATATGCCTCGGATAAAAAAAATGCCTCGGATAAGGACTACCGCTTTTGTTGATGACCCCCGCAAACGAACAAAGGACCGCGATTTACGGATATACACCTGGAATGTCCGGTCCCTTTATAGGGAGGATGCCTCTATTCAGCTGGTTGATGTCCTCGAAAAATACAGAGCTGACATCACCGCTCTCCAGGAAATGCGATGGACAGGACAGGGCTGCTCCAAAAGAGCGCCCTGTGACATCTACTACAGTTGCCATGCTGAAAGGCACGAATTAGGATGTGGATTTTTGGTCAGCAAGAGACTACGACATCTTGTCTCATATTTCACGCCTGTGAACGAGCGACTGGACATAATCCGCATCATGGCAAAATTCTTCAACATCAGCCTTATATGTGCTCACGATCCGACGGATCATAAGGACAATGTGACCAAGGAGAGCTTCTTTCAGCGCCTCGAAGAAGCTTACGACCGCTGCCCCCCCACGATATCAAAATCGTGCTCGGCGACTTTAATGCCAGGGTGGGCAAGGAAGGTACCTTTGGTCCAACTGTCGGAAAATTCAGCCTCCACCAGAACACCTCCGATAACGGAATGAGGCTGATCGACTTCGCCGCAGCACGAAACATGGTAATTGATGGTACCAGATTCCAGCATCTCGACATCCACAAAGCGACATGGCTGTCTCCAGATCAACGTACAAGAAACCAAATTGATCATGTGGTGATTGACGGAAGGCATGCTTCCAGTGTGATGGGCGTGAAATCGATCCTTGGTGCCAACATCGACTCGGATCACTACCTTGTTGCAGCTAAGGTGCGCACACGCTTATGTGTCGCAAATAACAAGAGAAGTCCCACACAGAGAAAGCTCGACGTCAGTAAGCTGCGATCACCAGAGACAGCAGATGCATTTTCCACTCGACTATCGGATCTGCTTATGCAGAGCACTCCCCCACTTGATTCACGTTCACGGTTATTCATTCACGACCTATATCGAATTTAAGACAAAGAGTAAACAAAGCATATTTTACTTTATTTTTTTCTTCTAAAATTCAACATAACAAATAATAAAAGCATATAAAATGTAATTAATAAAAAAAATTAATTGAATTCAGTAATTAAGAAACAAAACGAAGAGTTTTAGGAAATAAACGCGAAGGAGTTATTTTTGAAAGTCTTTCTTGCTGTCAAGTCTAGCGAATTTTTCACGACTTTCTAATGTCACCGCCATAACTCCTTCTCGATTATGTTCTAAAACTCTTTTGGATACACTAGCCAGCAATTGAACATGTCTTTCCGTTCCTTGTATGTGTACTGGAATTTTCGGATCAGGCAGCGGTGGATCAATGTCTTCTAAATATTGTTGTAGATATTCATAAGGAATATTTCGAGTGAATGGTGGTTCGAATAAGATTGAATTATCATTCATGTCAATCATATTCGTAAAATCTGTGCAATTGAAGTTTATGATAGGCTTTTTATAAACTCTCAGTAGCATCGGATCTTCCACATGGTTACGGTAGTGTAAAATTTTTTTTAGAGCTAAGTCGCGTATTTTTTTTTCATCGTCGAACAACATTGCCAATAAAATGTTTTCTGAATGAGCATAATACGAGTTTTCTTTAACAACATTATTTACAATTTGGCTTAAATTCGAATTCAAATATTGTGTCCAACGTATAAATTTATAAAATAATACACTACCGTGCACGACAGAGTTGTAATATTTAATATTGAAGTACATTGGCGTATATACTTTAATTATATAGTTTGCCAGAATTTTTAAATTTGTAGATGGCTTGTTGGTTGTCACATATAACCGTAATAATCTACTGGCCTTGGTGAGCCAACGAGAATGTGCTATTGGCCCTGGTTTAATGTTGGCCAAATCCGCCAAAACCTCACCAGAAGAAATTGCAAGCGCCATTTTGTACAAGTACATTGCGTCGGTAGTTAATTCAACAGCACTTAAATCAGGTATATTTTCCAGAGTGATAATCTCAAAATCGTTTACCGCCTAAAAATAGAAGAGATTAGATTTAAAACAACTAGGTGAGGTTCTTTCACCATCTTTGGATGAAATTTGTTATCGATTTTTTCCATCGTTAAAGAATCATTTTTTCTGCCGTCGAATGAAAATGTAATTAAATTGGAAGCATCATACCGATTATGAAGCACTTTTTGTCTACATTTAACTTTTTCTCTACGAACTTTAGACTTGTCCATAATGACAAGATTGCCATGACCATCTTTGACGCCAATGTCTTCCATAAGAGATGTTGCCAATGCTGATGCTATTCTATCTGACACACCAAATCTGTCACACATCATAGCAAACTTGAAAGCATCGTATCTGGGCGTATATGGTCCTCGTTTCGTTTGAGATGCATTTTGTGCTTCTACTAAATGTGTACTATGCTCATAATCACTTTCCTGGTCTTCTTCTGGCACGTATGTTAGACCCTGGCTCTCTTCAATTGTTTCTATTATTGTAGATGTAGGTGCTTGCTCTTCAATTTCTGTCTGGTATTCCGGTATCGTAGATCTTCTGTCATTATGTTGATCCATCATAAACTCTTTCAACTCTTCTGGAATCATTCCACATGAGCATAGAGCAGCTTTCAAGTCACATTTACATTTCCCAATGTAAAATAATTCTTTTATGGATCGTAAGAAAGATGTGAGACTGGAGCCTTTTGCTTTGCATTTATCTGCAGTGTAGTATTTGTCAAGCAAGGTATTCAATTTTCTAACAATATTTCGTTTGCATATAATTTCAATATTTAGTTTGCTCCAAATTCCAATCAATTTGTCTGTCACTTGAGGAGTAAATGTTTTATATGAAAACATTTTACTTTGCATTTTAGCACGTTCGGCCAAGAAAAAATAGCATCTTAAAATATCTTGTTTATTTGGCAGATTCAGACCAGTCAAATCAGAAGACATACCAAAAGCAGGAACATCGTGAGAAGGCATATGTTTCAAACTACTTTCGGTACTTATTGATGTTGGTGCGGCTTGTGATGTTGACGGCAATAGATCCATGTTTAAAATTAAATATTAATTAATTAATTTATAAATATTAAGATTTTCCAGCTAGATTTTGAGGTTTTCTTCCTTCAAAAGCTGGTAAAAATGTGATTTAGGTCTTAGCTTGAAATCTATCGATTTTATTTTTAGAAAAGCTGGAAAAAGGAACAAAATGTATGGAATATGATTTAACAATTTATAATTCGAGTATGTATTTTGAATATATTCAATACAAAGTCAAAAATTCGTCTATTTCCACAACAGTATCGTATATTTTTCCAAAAAAATGTACGAAAGCGCCCTCTGGCGGCACTCAAAAATAAAAATTAATGTCAAAAATGGATTCCGCGACCCAAAAAACCTCCACATACACATTTGGCTAAAGGAAATAGCATTTTTTTGCCTCTATTCTCGAATATTTCTAGAAAAAATACCTATTTTGAAAAAGCCGGGGGCTCGAAATTCATTTTAGAGCTATGGTTTCTTTGGCAAATTTGCTTAGAATGACCCATAGAATAAGAATCACGATGAGCCTTTGGGTCAAAAAAATTTGACCCACCCTAATATATATATATATATATATATTTATATATATATATATATATATATATATATATATATATATATATTTATATATATATATATATATATATATATATATATATATATTTATATATATATATATATATATATATTTATATATATATATATATATATATATATATATATATATATATTTATATATATATATATATATATATATATATATATATATATATATATATTAAATTTGTTATGCATCAGCCGGGGATTGAACCACGACCTACAGATCAGAAGGCGAACACACTAACCACTGAGCTACGGCACTTATATATATATATATATATATATATATATATATATTTATATCTATATATATATATATTTATATATATATATGTATATATATATATATTTATATATATATATGTATATATATATATATTTATATATATATATATATATATATATATATATATATATATATATATATATATATATATATATATATTAAACAGTTCGTTTAATATTAAAAAAGGAAATGAGTTATGTGAACACTGCACAAGTGAAAGTAACAGTGCAAATCTTTTGCCATATTCCTCTCTCTAATACTACATCAAAATTTGCAAGAACAATAAATACAGACAAAAAAAATAATTTGTTCTCTCGTGATATACTATCTCCCTCTATACCGTGGAGTGTATAATGCGCTTCTCCTGCTGTAACACCAACAGCTACAACATTAAAGCAAACACATAACGGCCTTTCTACTGAAATGCCTGACCAAATAGGAAAAGCAACTAGAGCGATGACTATTAAAGAACCACTTGCTGCTCAAACTGGAATGGATCGCTACATTACTGTAGTAAAGCGAAAAAGAAGACCCCAAAATTCAAAACAAATGAATTCAACAAAAATTCAGAAGCTGAACACTACCCCTAGTAGTTCGGAAAATAGATATGCACTGCTTTCAAGTGATGAAAGTGACGAAAATATTATCCCCAAGAAAATTTTAGATGATAAGATAAGATGATTTCCAGAATAACAAGCCTTATAGGACCACGTTGTTCTTATTCACAAAGGCCAAATTCAAGAACCGAAAGTGCAAATCTATAGCGACTCTCATTATCGCAAAGTAATTGCAGAATTTGATGCTGGAATAAAGAATTACTATACATATCAGCTAAAAAGTACTAAGGGCTTAATCGCTGTTCTCAAAGGCGTCGAACCCAACGTTGATATTAACGAAATCAAACTCGCACTTTAGAAAGAAGGGTTTCAAGCCAAAACAGTATTCAACATTCTCAACAAGAGCAATATACCTCAACCGTTATATCGGATTGAGCTTCAACCTAAAACAAAAACCCTAAAAAAAAAGTAAAGTGCACCCCATATATAAAATTCGATATTTATTGCATCGCAAAATCACAATCGAAGAACCCCATAAGAGAACTGGACCTCCTCAGTGCAGCAACTGCCAAGAGTATGGACATACTAAGACATATTGTACCCTGCCAGCTGTTTCTGTGATTTGTGGAGATCTCCATAAATCAAACATATGCCCAAAATCTAAAGGCGATGCTAGCATGAAAAAATGCAGCAATTGTGGAGGTAATCACACCGCAAATTATAGAGGTTGCCCCGTATATACAACCCTAAAGCTAAATTTCTCCTCTAGAAAACAACCTCTAAAACTAGTTAAGCAAACTCAGATAGGCAACTCAAGACAGAAACAAAATATTGATGCAACACAATTCTTCTCTGCAATCCCAAACAAGAATCAAACCAATTCATACGCTAGCGTGTTAAAACAAAACCCACACCAACAAAGCAATGTAAATAATGAGCAGAAACACTCACTGCCCACCCAAGTACCCTTGAACATTTGCTTCAAACATTAATTCAGAATATGAACCAATTCATGAACTCAATGCAAACAATGATGCAAGAAATTATGAAAAATTAATCGATGCTACTCCAAACATTGCTATCCAGACCATGAGTTGTCTCAAGATATGCCACTGGAACGCCAACGGCTTAAGCCAGCACCGTTTGGAGCTAATTCAATTCCTTGAATCCAGCCAGATCGACATAATGATGATATCTGAGACCCATTTCACTGACAAAAATTGCTACCAAATACCATATTACAAACTGTACACCACAAATCATCCGCATGGTAAGGCACGCGGAGTAACTATCATATTGATAAAAAGCAGAATAAAACATCATGTTCTCGAAGATTTCAGTAGCGTCTACTTGCAAGCAACATCTATATGTCTGGAAGAATACATCTCTAAGCTAGTAATATCTGCGATATACTGTCCCCCAAGATACAGTATTACCGAACAGCAATATAAAGAATTTTTCTCAACTCTTGGTAGCAAATTCTTGGTTGCTGGCGATTTCAAAGCCAAACACACTCACTGGGGCTCCCGCTTAATAACTCCAAAAGGCAGAAGACTATGTTCAATCATCACTAACCACGGCTACGATGTTATTTCAAATGGTCAATCGACATATTTGCCGACGGACAAGAGGAAAATACCCGATCTCATAGACTTTGGAACGCCAAAGGTTTGCAGATGGAAAATATCTCCATAGAGTGTAATTATAATCTATCATCTGATCACTCACCCACGGTAATATCTATAAAATCACCAAGCCCCCAAGGCAATTGCGTTAGAAAGAAAATAGACTGGTTAAAATTCAAGAAATATATAAATTCCCATTTTCCTCTGAGTACTGTATTAAGAAATGGACACGATGTAGACTCAGCACTCGAAAAATTCAACAAGCTGCTCTCATTAGCTCTCAGCTCAGCCACCTGCACAAAGGTATGCAAGCAATCAAACTATAGCCCATACACACCAGCCGACATTGAATTGCTAGTAAGACGGAAAAGAAGACTCCGAAGACAATGGCAAGAATTCAGATCACCGAATCTGAAAACACAGCTACAGCACTGCACTCGAAAGCTAAAGCAAGCCTTAAAAAATAAAAACAACAAAGAGTTAAAAGAGCACATAGCGAAATTAACACCTGGTGAAGCGTCAGACTACTCTTTGTGGAAATCAGCAAAAAACTCAAATCGGCCAATTCTCACTGATTCCCCCTTCCGTTTGAGTGACGGTAACTGGGCTAGAAGCAACTGTGAGAAGGGTTTGGCTTTTGCAAACCACTTAAAAAGTGTGTTTACACCCAATCCACCCTCTTTACAGTCCTCATTACCACAATTAACTTCTCAACCTTGCTCAATAACGCTCAAAATTAAAAAAAAAAACATATTCAAAGCAATTTATAAAGATTTAAACCCAAAAAAATCACCTGGTCCAGATAAAATTACCGGTAAAATGATAAAAGAGCTACCTCCGGCTTCAGTAATTCATCTCATGCACATTTTCAATGCTATCCTTCGTATTAAACACTATCCCAAATGCTGGAAAACTTCAAAAATTATTATGATAGCAAAACCAGGAAAAGACACTACAAAAGTTGCATCGTACAGACCTATCATCCTCCTGCCTCTACTCTCTAAAGTATTCGAAAAGCTACTTGTCATGAATATAACTCCATTTGTTAATCTCAACCAACTGATTCCTCAACATCAGTTTGGATTTAGAAAACAGCACGGCACAATAGAACAAGTCCACCGCATTGTAACTCTGATAAGGAACACTTTTGAAGGAAAAAAGTATTGCTCAGCTGTCTTTCTTGATATCACTCAAGCTTTCGATAAAGTGTGGCACGATGGCCTTATTTACAGACTCAAACTATTACTGCCTGCAAATGTTTCCTCATTGCTTAGTAGCTACCTCACAAAAAGACAATTTCCCGTACATCACAATGATTACACAACAAATCCATTGGATATTCACGCTGGTGTTCCTCAAGGAAGCGTTTTGGGCCCTTACTGTATCCCTTATACACTTCAGATATGCCCAACAAAAACTATACATTCATATCGACCTTTGCTGATGATACGGCAATATTGTGCTCTCGCTCTAACCCCATAGAACCTACTAAACTCCTGGTTTAGTAGGTTCTGGAAATCTGGTTAGCAAAATGGCGTATAAAAGCCAATGAATCAAAGAGCGTACATGTAACCTTCACGCTAAGGCTAGATTCATGTCCCCCACTTAATATTAATGGCCAATCAGTTCCACAATGTTCCTCAACAAAGTACTTGGGTATTCACCTCGACAGAAGGCTGACCTGAACAATCACATAGAGGCAAAGAAAACTCAGATCAAGCTTAAAATGAATCAGTTATGTTGGCTGTTACACAAAAGATCAAAATTGAATCTTGAATACAAAGTGCTATTATATGAAGCAATCCTGAAGCCAATTTGGACTTATGGTATTCAGTTTTGGGGCACCGCATCTCCCACAAATATCGAAAAATTTCAGCGAATACAATCCAAGTGTCTGCGAATTATTGTAAAGGCGCCTTGGTATATGAGGAACGTTAACATCCATCGAGATTTAAATGTACCCACAATTTCTGAGGAAGTTGCAATGTCCTGCAGAAGCTACATTCAAAAATTACACAATCATCCGAATCTCCTTGCTAGGCAATTGTTGCTGAGCACGGGGCATCGTCGATTAAAAAGAAAAGACACACTGAATATGCTGTGAAATTGCTATACCTCGCGACTCAACAAATTGTGATGGAACGTTGGGAATATCACATAATTTTAGTTAGTTTGTAAGATCTGATTACTTATTGTTAGTTTCTAAGTAATTTAGAAAGATCCAATAAAAAAAGCTTGTTAGAAAAAAAAAAGTGTTTTTGTTTCAGAGTTAATATTCAATACTAATCTATTTATTTTCACCGCTGACAATATATTTCCAAATTTTACAAATCAAATTTTTATTTAATCGCAAACAATAATATTATATATAAAAAAAAATGAAAATAAATGAAAAAAAAACAATCCGCCATACAAAATTCGTAAAACGTCGCCGAAGAAAAATTATAAATCAACACCTTCGCCATAGAGACGAAGTGTCCAAACAAAACAGGCAGCGCCATCTGCCGGCAATAGATGGCACTAGCACAGGGTGGCCTAAATATTTCGGCCCTCTTGCACGAGCGCAACATTAAGGGCCTTGCGGAGCCCATCCAAGGTTTTCACTACCGCCTCAGCAAAGTGCGCGTTCGTCGCCCTCTGGTTTGAAGTCCGGTGGTCGTTTTTCGAATGGCTCGGCTTTGGGACTCGACGCTATGGAGCTTTCGCGTCTTATCCGCCTTTTTCGGCATAGGTTGAGATGACTTTCGAGCTTGCTGCTGGCCATCGAGAGGCGGCACCAGACTTCGGATTGGAACCCTTCAGTTTCCGCATCGGCTGTGGACGTCGTCTTGTGTCTGCTGGTGCGTCGATGTGCAGCAGCGTTTGATGGCCAAGTCCACACTTTTTAAAACTGCCTGGTGAGTCACACTCTGCAGTTATATGCGATCTCGCCAAGCAGTTTACGCAGTTTTTGTGCGCCTTCACGACGCGTTTACGCTGGGGTGGCTGCATCTCTCTAAAACAACGGCAAAAACGCAGCGCATGCTTCTGATGGCACAACTGGCAGGTATTCATCTTCAAAGCTGAGAAATAAACAAATAAAAGACACAACATTAGAGGGAAGTATTAGTATTTGAGCTTTAAAAGCTTGCGCTCAACTGAGAGGAGCGTTAGCAGGGGTGAGCGAATGAGAAAAAGAATTCGTTATTCTACGCGACCGGTAGATCGCAGAGCTTCACAATTGGACGAGTTATAACGCCATTTTGAGTACGCACGTCTGCAATGCGGATGTGAGTATCGACACCTCGATGCAGCTTTAAAATTCGGCCAAGACGCCACTCGTTTGGGGGAAGTAGTTCGTCCTTTATGACGACGAATTTTCCTTCTTGAAGTTCCTTCAAGATGTAACACCTTTAGCTTTTCCCAACGGTTAACCAGAGAGAGATTTTCGGCGTTAGGTTCTGGTGGTGCCATGAGAGGAGCACCACGAAGAAAATGTCCTGGAGTAAGGACATTGAGTTCTGAAGTATCTTGAGACAAGGGAGATAGAGGTCGTGAGTTGAGTACGCCCTCTATCTTAGCGAGCAAGGTAGGAAATTCTTCAAAAGTAAACTTATGGTTGCCGGCCACCTTCTTGAAATGAGTTTTAAAACTCTTGACAGCTGATTCCCATAAGCCACCCATATGTGGAACACTTGGAAGAATAAAACTCCAGTCAAGTCCTTGAGTACCATACTTGCTGGATATATCGAAAGAAACTTCTTTGAGAAATTTGGAAAATTCTTTGCTCAGAGATCGTTGAGCACCAACAAATATTTTACCTTTATCTGTTATGATTTTGCTTGGCAAACCTTGTCGTCCAGTGAATCGGACAAATGCCGCTCAGAACGCATCTGTTGTTAAATAAGAGCATAATTCCAAGTGTATAGCTTTCATGGAGAAGCATACAAATATGGAACCGTACCCACTTATATAGGTGGAAGTACGTAAAGTGGAGGATTCGATTTGAAATAGTCTAGCAAAAACAATTCCAGTTGTAAAAAATGGTAATGAGAAGTTACAGCGTTCGGGAGGAAAGGCTGCCATAATTTGAGATCGAGTTTTCTGCTTGTAAATAGTACAAACATTGCATTGGAAAATGCATTTTTTAATTTGTGGTTTCAGACGAGGAACATAGTTCTTCTGTCTAACCACACGAAACATCAAGCTCTGCTCAGCGTGAACGAGCAAAGTATGAATATATTCGAGATAAAGTGTGCAGTATGGAGAGCTATCGGGAATGATGATAGGATGACGCTCGTTGTAGCTTAGCGCCGCAAGAACAAGACGACCATTAACTCTCATAATACCTTCTTTATCTAGCATGGGATGCAACACTAAAAGAGAGCTCTTTTTGCTAATGGGCTTCGATTCGAGTAGCGAAGCTCGTTCTTTTGGGTAGTAACGAGACTGGGTTACTGAAACCAAAAATCGGGAGATTTTACAAGCCAGTGAGGTACATGCCACCAGAGAGAATTCGTTATTAATTCGTGTGGTTTACATCCACGTGTTCCTAAATCAGCCAAGTAGCATTGCCAACATTATTCAAAATCTGAGAAGTACGATTCGCGACGTAAGTTTTCCACATACATACAGATCAAAGAAATAGCTGACAATTGTGAAGTCCAAGTTCCGAACGGATAGACTTGACCAGTTTTGAGAGTAAAACCGCTCCATACAATTCTAATCGTGGGAGACTAAACGTTTTTATGGGAGCAACTTTACCTTTGGAGACTAGAAGATGTGACGAGATATTGTCATCGTTTCCTTGGATACGTAAGTATAAAGCCGCGCAATATGCTTTCTTAGAAGAATCACAGAATCCATGTATTTGAACTCTTTTATCAGAGGAGAACTGGACCCATCTTGGAATTTCAATCTCGGGTAAACTTTGACAAACTGATTCCATTTCATGAGTTATTTCGGTTTGACACACTCATCCCAATCTACGCCATCAAGCCATAGTTCTTGAAGTAGGATTTTGGGTTGAATCTTTATTGGCTAGAGCCATCCTGCAGGGTCAAAAAGTTTTGCGACAGATGAGAGAACCTGTCGCTTCGTGGCAGCATTTGATGTAGAAATTGGGATGACACTATATGAAAATGTGTCTGAGAGAGCATTCCATCGAATTCCGAGAGTTTTCGTGGAACTTGAACTGTGAAACCGTAAGAAATTACAATCTAGCAGATCGCTTTCAGGGATTCCTTCGAGTATTTTACGGTGATTTGCAGTAATTTTTTTGAGTGGAAATCCTGCGGAATCGAGGATTTGCATTACCTGATCCAATGCTTCACATGCGGACTGGATGTCATGACCTCCTGAGAGAATATCATCAACATAAGTTTGACGACGGAGGACATTTGCCGCTATCAGATAATCTTGCTTCGCATCGTTAGCCAACTGATGAAGCGTTCTGACGGCCAAGTAAGGAGCACAATTTATACCAAATGTTACGGTTTTCAATTTGAAATCCTGAACTGAGACATCAGGCGACAGTCGAAAAACAATTCTTTGAAAATCTTGATCGTCTTCGTGAAGAAGAATCTGTCGGTACATTTTCTGCACATCTCCATTGAAAACAAAACGATATAAACGCCATTGGAGAATGAGAAGCATTAGATCTGGTTGAAGAGTGGGACCAGTATAGAGGACATCGTTTAATGAGTTACCACATCTCGACGTTTTCGACGCATTGAATACAACACGAACGCTGGTAGTAACTTTTTCTTGTCGAATTACGAGAAATATTTGCCATTAGAAGAGATTTCACCCGAATTGGTGATTTCCATATGGCCAAGAGTGAGATACTCTTTAAGAACCTCATCGTATACTTGTTTGAGGCTCTCTTTTCTCTGAAGATTTCGTTCCATACTAACAAACTGTTGGAGTGCCGCATTTCGAGATTGGCCCAACGCTAAAGTTTGCGGAAAATTTTCCTTGAACGGTAATCTTACCACATTTCTTCCGTCTTTATTCCGTGTCGTCGTAGTTTTGTAGAGGAGCTCACAAAACTCGTCTTCCGACGACAGTGGAAGAGGTTCAGAAATTTCCTCTTGTTCCCAAAATTGCTTTAGTTGGCAACTGAGATCTTCATTGGAAGCTTCATTGACTTGTTTCGATAATAATGACACTATCTAGGGAATCGATCCACTGAGAATCCAGAGTAGAGTCATATGATGAATTAATCGTTTTCGTTTTTGTTGGACGAATTGAATTCAGCCTTTCTACAACTTCATATCTGCTAGTTAGGAACTCATCCATTTGCGACCATAGAGGTAGGTCTCTTTTGGAATTCAGAGATTGTTCCCAGAGCGACAAAGTTTATTCGGGTAACTTAGTCGAGCAGATATATATAATTATGGGATCCCAGCTCTCTGTTTGAGAAGCAATGACTTATTTATTGTCGTCTGAAGTCGTTGAATCGCCTCACTGTCTTCTGTGTGAACAGTTGGCAGATTCAAAAGAGTCTTAATTTGAGCATCAACTAAGATTATTTTGTGAGTTGTGGATGGTTTATGTATACCGCTGTGAACATATCACGGAAAAACGGCCATTCTTCATAACCTCCATAAAAAACTTCAGTATCACATGCAGGAACTTGTAAGCAAATATTTGAGAAATTTGAAGGTTCCTCTCGATACTCTTTTGCGGGTTTTGAACTTGCGGGGTTTTGAGGCTGCAGAATCTTGAGCAAATCTTGCATTTCAGCTTTGCAAGTATAAAATCTTTTAGAGCACAGATGTAATATTGCTCTTGCAGATGCCATGAAGTTGTCGGGTAACTCGCTGCTGTCAGCTGTGAACACTTGTTCGTCATAAGCCTTCTTCTTACATGTTCGTGAATTTTCTCTGGCGGGTTGCATTGCCTCTAGAGACGACGTCGATGTTTTGGGCTTATCCACTAATTCAACCGATTCAATTTTATTTTTTGGTGTTCTGTTGATCGGCATGCTGATTAATTAAATTCTGAATTGATTTGAATTTGAATTTGGAAATGATTGATTTGGACCGCTGAGGTGCTTGTATGTGAATAATTTGCTTTAAATGCAATTACAATAACCAAATCGATAACCTTTTTTACACGAGAAAAATATCAACAAATTATATTTCACCGGTGTATATGAAAATGCTCTATTGTTGAAACAATTGCTGTAATATATATATATATATATATATATATATATATATATATATATATATATATATATATATATATATATATATATACATATATATATATATATATATATATATACATATATATATATATATATATATATATATATATACATATATATATATACATATATATATATATATATATATATATATATATATACATATGTATACATATATATATATATATATATATATATATATATATATATATATATATATATATATATATATATATATATATATATACAAATAAAAAACTCACGTCTGCTTTGTTTAATTGCTAGATTTATTCTCCCACTTTTTTATCGCTAATTATTACAATGAAGTCTTAACTTAAAGTTTTACGTATGTATATGCAATAACAAAGACGGCGAATTGCATTCCGAGTACATGGGTGTCGTATGACATCCATACTTGGAATTGTAATGCCGTGCTGCCGTTGTTTGGCGTGTGAATCTGCAATTCAGCATATTCACGCGCCAAAGTTATTTGTGGAGCTTGCACGTTACTCCTCCCTTCCTTAAAAAGTTCGTGTCCTCGCGAACTAATATATTTTAATTTAATGTTACAAAAAAAAATTGTGTTTTTTTTTTCTAAAAAGGACCATTATTAATTTCATCTTTGGTACATTCGTTTTCCGTTTGGTTTTTTGTTAGACAAAATTTTCTTATAATTAGTAGTGCTACCATTAATAGTGAAATTAACAATAAAGAAATTGATCCAAAAACTACATGCTCTTTGGTTTTTTCTATTCTAAGGAAGGTTTGTTTTAATTCTGGGAGTGTTACGAAATTTTTATTTATTTTCTGTAAGTTTTCTAAATCTTTCACATAAGGTATTATATTCGACTTAGTATAATCTTCGGTAATTGCAATACAAAAATCGTTAAGGTTTATTTTACATTTATTAAAAGTTATTACGTTATTCCCTTTAATTTTTATTTCTAGTTCGTTACAGTTTTGTTCAATTCTAGTTTCCTTTAAATTTTTCGTGATTACAATGTTAGGTGGTATAAATCTTATGTTAGGTACATCATTTGTTTTCATATTACAGTTTACTTTTTTACTGTTTATTAAATTGGCCAAACATTTTTCTTCAATTGGTGATATGTTATCGTCTTTTAAATTAAATATTGTATTGTTTATTCTTACAAAATTTTACATCTCATCTATAATTAACTCTTGTTTGTTTTTATCAGGTATTGCCACAATTTTTAAGTTGTCGTAAGAAGCAAACTTAATAGGTATTGTAAGTACGAAGTAAATTAAATTGTCTTTTAACCAAATAGATGTTCTTATGTACTCGAATTCTTCTGTGTTTAGATGGGATATAGTTTCTAAGTCTATTAGTTTAGGATTTATTATGCCTAACTTGGCTAATTGGATTCCTAATTGAATATCTTGTACATGTTGTAGGTATGTCCTAATGTTATCTAAGAATACGTCTGCGATTATTTTTTGGGTAATTTTATTTTGGAGAATGTTAGTGGAATGCTTTAATTCATTGAGTATCTTGTTTTCGTTGTTAATGTGGTTTATTATATTGACAGTATTTATCTCATTGTTGTTAATTTTGTCTCTTATGTTTTGTAGGGAACTTTCTATGATATGGAGGTCTTCTCCATCTAAGGTGCCGAATAAGAATTTAAAACCTGCGCCTACTGCGTTAATCAAGCCTCGTTTGTGTCTTTTTATAAATAAGTTTTTTTCCTTTTCTGCTATATTAATGTATTTTATGATAATGTTGGTTTTTAGAAAATTGTGTTGATTAAATTCGTCCATTAGAGTGTTGAATGCTTGTTCGAGTTCGGTTTTATTTATCTGAATAATATGGTTTTTAAATGACATGGGTTTAATAGATTGACCTTGTTCTAGTATCAGGTATCCGTGATCACTTTCTATTTTATTCACTTGTATTGTTTGGTTCATTGCGTACGGTATTAGGGCCAAGATGAGCAAGATCTTCGTTATCCATTTGAAGGTTTTGTTGAAGGTTTTGTTGACTTGTATTTTTTTGAAGTCCTCGTTCGAAATTTTACTATATGGTGGTCTTTTCCGGCATCTTGTGGCATTATTTCAATCCTTTTAAAAGGGTTAGATTTTTTGTCTAGCCTTTTTCTGCTATTTTCTGCAGCAATATATCTAGTGTCGATCTCATATTCTTTTCTATTTTTATTTAAATTTGTTATTCTTCGTTCTTTTATGGCTTGGGTATCTTTTGCTGGGCGTTCTTTATTGAAGAATATACTGTAAGGGGTGTGACCGGTTGTAGAGTGGTTTATATTGTGATTGTAGGTGTATACAGTTTGCTCAACCGCGTGATGTACGAGTTCCTTATCCTGGGAGCTGTTTATAATCCGCAGTTTTTCGTTGAAAGTTTTATGCAATCTTTCAATATCAGCTATTCCTGTTTTTCCGGTTGTAACTTCGATTTCTATATTTAAGTTGGTAAGCCAGTCTTGTAAACTTGTATTTATTAAACCTGTATCTTGATCTGTTTTAATTTTCTTCGGTGGACCCATTTTCCAATTTTTTTCTGAATTCGTATTGAATTTTATCAAT
Source organism: Megamerina dolium (assembly GCA_963854835.1). NCBI lineage: Eukaryota > Metazoa > Arthropoda > Insecta > Diptera > Megamerinidae > Megamerina > Megamerina dolium. The sequence continues at coordinate 15,880,178 of OY978530.1, read as the reverse complement.
CCCCTGGTGCATTCCTTGTAGGTGAATGTTTAAAATGATTTCCTTAAATTTGTCATAAGATGTAACATCTTCCAAAATTTTAGTGGTTCTATAGGCTTTATTTTTGGGTGTTTGTTTGATCAATTTTGAGTATATGTTTTGGAAAATTATGAAATCTTCATCTGATTCGAAATAAATAGCGGCAGTTATTCCTGCAAATTTTTCTAGTATAAGATTTTTTACAAAATCTTCATTCATTTCGGTGTAAAAAATTTGGGTTCGCGTGTTTTTAAATATAATTTTAAGAATTTCTTTTTTGCTTGCGGATTTTGTGAAGATAAATTGCCTTCTAAATACGTTTAGAGGTTTTTCTGATATTTCAATGAAATTTGAATTGTCTTCTTCCGCCGAGTGTATGGTTGCTTCGTCGGATGCTACGTCGTTGTTGTAGCAGTTTTTTATTTCTACTCTTGATAAAGCGTCTGCAACATGGTTCTCTCTACCGGGTAAGTATTTAATATCGAATTCGTACTCGTTCAATTTGATTTTCCAACGCTGAAGTTTCGCGTTGGGTTCTTTCAGGTTATGTAGCCATTGTAAAGGCCTGTGATCACTGTTGATCAGGAATTTCCTTCCATATAAGTAAGGACGAAAATACTTCGTAGCCCATACTATAGCGAGGAGCTCTTTTTCAGTTGTTGAGTAGTTTATCTCATGTTCATTGAGAGTCCTACTCGCGAAGGAAATTGGATGTCCATCTTGACTAAGGACGGCACACAGCGCGAAATTGGAGGCGTCGGTACTTAGGACGAATTTTTTATTATAGTCAGGATATTTTAAAATTGGATCGTTTATGATTAAAGTTTTAATTGTTTCTACCGCTCTGATATATTCCTTATCTTGGTAGTTAATTGTTTCCCCCTTTTTTAGACATTTAGTCAATGGTTTTGTAATATTTGCGAAGTCTTTAATGAATTTTCTATAAAACCCAGCTAGACCTAGGAACTGTTTGATTTGCTTTTCGGTCTTTGGGATTGGAAAATTTTTAAGTGCTTTAACCTTTTCAGGGTTAGGCTTAATTCCATGAGGAGTAACAATATGTCCTAAGAACTCTGTTTCTCTTTTAAGGAATTCACATTTGTCTATCTGTATCTTAAGGTTTGCGTCTTTAAGTTTTTTGAACACTTTGTTTAGGGAGACGATATGCTCTTGGAGTGAAGTGCTAAATACTATTACGTCGTCAAGGTAAACCATACAGTCTACACCTACTAATTCGCCTAGGACCGAATTCATCAACCTTTGAAAGGTTGCGGGGGCGTTCTTTAATCCGAATGGCATACGAATAAACTCGTAGTGGTCATCTTGTGTGGAAAAGGCTGTTTTCGGTCGACTCGACTCTTCTACCTCCACTTGGTGGAACCCCTTAGATAAATCTAAGGTAGTGAAGTAGAGCGACCTTCCCAATTTATCTAAAATTTCTTCAATGTTAGGAATAGGGAATCTATCATCGACAGTTATGTCATTCAATTTCCGGTAATCGATTACGATCCTCCATTTCTGTTTGCCTGAGGCGTCCTTCTTTTTAGGGACAACCCATAGTGGGGCTGAGTACGGTGACTGACTATGTTGGATGATTCCTTGACGCAACATTTCGTTTATTTGTTTATTAACTTCTGCTTTATGAATTTGGGGGTAACGATAGGATTTTACGTATATAGGGTCCTCATGTTTTGTAATAATTTTATGCTTAACAATGTTTGTAAACGACAAATCTTTTTTATCTGAATGGAAAAGGGAATGATAAGTTTTTAGGAGTTTTTCTAGCTCACGTTTTTCTTCGCCATTAAGATGGTCTGTTCGAAATTTAGATTTATCTTCATCTTCGTCTATTTGATGGAACCCTAGTTCTTTTGTTAAATTATAGTATGTATCAACATTTTCATTGTTCAAGAAGGGGTACTGATGACCGTTTAATTTGATGGCTCTATTCGGTAAATCGATAATTGCGTTTAGCATTGTTAATGCATCGTATCCCAATAATCCATCATAACTTTTTGAAAATTCGAATATGTAAAGTGTGATTTTTTTTTTATTTTCGTCAAAAATTTCTTGAATTTTGTCTAGCTCAACATTTCCTGTGACCGTTTTTATTCTTATTGGGTCGACATGCTTAATGGTATTGAATAGGGTGTTTGGCTTTATTAAACTCACTGAAGACCCTGTGTCTATCAGGAATTTCATGAATTTGTTCGCGATTTTAAGGTTTATTGACGGTAGTTTTCCGAGGCCACCAAGTGAAAATTTGGGGCGTCTTCTTCCATGGGAATAGGAGCACCATACCGCCTTATGCGTGATTGATTGGAGTCATTTTCTCTTCTACGTTTGAAGGGTTGAAATGAGTTAACTTGTTGGTTTTGTTGTCTATCTTGATTGTAATGAGTATTGTATTGCGAGTGTTGTTGGGGTATAATTAGCATTTGCGATTGATGATTCGCATTAGGGTAGTAGGGAGGCTGGAATGGGTTTAGTTGTTGGTAACTTTGATTAGGGTGGAAGTGGGGCCTATACTGTGAGTGCACATTATTATTTGAATTATATTGACAACTTTTGTTTGGGATATATTGGTTTGAATTTATTTTTGGATACATTTTTCTCGTGTTATTCGACACTAATTCGTTATTTTCTCGTAGTATTTTTAGAGCTCCCTTAAAGTCTGTTACAAGGTTTGCGTTTAACAAAGCTGTTAAGTGATTTGGCAATACTCTTTTTAGCACCTTAATGCTAGTATTTTCAGTTTCGTGTAGATAAAATGCCTTAATTGATTCTAGTTCTTCACTTAGCTTAATACAATCTTTAATTTTACATATTGATAAATTCATTTCATCGCATAAAATTTTTACACTGTTTTTAAATCGTATGTTATTTAATTCTAAGATTTGCGTGGTAACTGGAGTTGACTCACCAAATTCCTCTATAAGTAACCTCCTTAGCGTTCTCCAATCACCTGGCTGCTCTCTTCTCAGTACGTCCAATGCAGGTCCTCGCAGTGTCCTTCTTATGCAGTTGAAGTATAATACTTTTTCTTCTGCTGGTAGGGAAGCCGAATTTCTTGTAATTTCATCCACGTCTTGGATGAATGTGGCCAGCGTTGCCTGCTCTCCGTTGAACTGTTGCAGTAGCTTTACATGCTCCAATATAATGTTTTTATTTTCCATTTTTGTTTCGGTTATTGATATATTTTTTAGTAAGGAGCTTATTTCCCCTTTGTTGTCATCAGCAAATAGCTATTTTAGTTAACCCGCGAAGGGACGTTTTATCCGTCAATTTCCGTTTGACTGTTCGACTGTTTTATTTAATTTCACTAGCGAAGGTACGGTTTACTTGTCAATTTTCGTTTGACTGTTCGACCGATTTAATTTAATTTCACTAGCGAAGGTACGTTTTACTTGTCAATTTTCGTTTGACTTGTCCGACTGCGCCAATAACAAACTCACGTCTGCTTTGTTTAATTGCTAGATTATTTAGTGGGTGCCGTAGCTCAGTGGTTAGTGTGTTCGCCTTCTGATCTGTAGGTCGTGGTTCAATACCCGGCTGATGCATAACAAATTTTATATCGAAAAGATTTTTTCTTTCGAATGGTACCCACCTGTCGGCAAGCAATTGGCAATTCTTCCGACAGTAACAACTTGCCATGAAAAAGCTTCTAAAAAAAAAAAAAAAAAAAAAAAACTCTGTGACAAAGCTCAGAAAAAGTGATGTCACAAGTGTTCTGCCGTTCGGAACCGGCTAAAATAAGTAGGTCCATTCTAATACTGTCCAAAATTTAAGACGCACAACAGTAATAGAAGAGAAGCTCGGCCAATGAGCCCTTTGGGGCTTTAAGTGCCACATATTTATTTTTTTTTTATTTTTTTTATTCTCCCTTTTTTTTATCGCTAATTATTACAATGAAGTCTTAACTTAAAGTTTTACGTATGTATATGCAACAACAAAGACGGCGAATTGCATTCCGAGTACATGGGTGTCGTATGACATCCATACTTGGAATTGTAATGCCGTGCTGCCGTTGTTTGGCGTGTGAATCTGCAATTCAGCATATTCACGCGCCAAAGTTATTTGTGGAGCTTGCACGTTACTTACATATATACATATAACATATATATATATATATATATATATATATATATATATATATTATTTATATAATTTAGTGCACAATTGAGAATAAATTGAATGCTGAAAATGAAGTATAATTGAGATATACTTCAACGTTTAAAACCACCAAAATATTTTTCACTAAATTTTAATTTTGTGTATATTAGTGAGAAATATTTATAAAGTATATGGAGATACTTTATAATATTATAAACATAAAATTTAGTTACTTACTGTAAGCAACCTTTCTCAATTTGTTTTAAAATAAGTATACCTAAGTAAGTATAGAAATGGTTTGACTTACAATAATCCGGAAAAATATTTTTGGGGGAAATTGGTGGTTGCTGGTGGCAGCACGATTCACTAAAATGCAGTATGTAATAAAAAATAAGATATATAAAAAACCCACAGCTGTTGCTATATATTATTGTATATGTATAAACACTTTTCAGCACTCTTGTTCTTCTTTTTTTTTCTTTTGTGTATATGTGGTCAACCACCTTTTACTAAGTTTTATATAGTTTTAGATATATGTATATTGATATTTGATTGAATATCAGAAAGAACAAAGCTTCACTTGAATTAAATTTATATTGCCAGTGAAATTTCATGTAAATGAACATATGAGAAACATACTTGTATAAGTATTATATTACGAACGCGAAAATTTATGATTTTAATTTCAATTTAAACTTTTATTGTATGTATAAACGTTAATTGTCTTTTATATTTTACTTTATTTCACAATATCGCGATCCAGTTCGAAGGACCAATAAACAATTCGTTTAATATTAAAAAAAGGAAATGAGTTACGTTTTTGTTTCAGAGTCAATATTCAATACTAATCTATTTATTTTCACCGCTCACAATATATTTCCAAATTTTAAAAATCAATTCAATTTTATCATGTTTTAATTATTTAATCGTAAACAATAATATTATATATAAAAAAAAATGAAAATAAATGGAAAAAAAAACAATCCGCCATACAAAATTCGTAAAACGCCGCCGAAGAAAAATTATAAATCAACACCTTCGCCATAGAGCCGGTGTCCAAACAAAACAGGCAGCGCCATCTGCCGGCAATAGATGGCACTAGCACAGGGTGGCCTAAACATATATGTTTATATATATATGTTTATAAAATGACACATATTTTGTGTTCAAGATCGTAATTTATAGTAAAAAATAGTACTAGAATAGCACCAGTATTATATGGTACAGGAACCAGTATTTTATGGTATTAGGACCAGTATTAAATCATCACAATGCAATTCTGTGTTTTCATTGACACCTTTTCAACAAAATTCATTGTGTTCAAAGAAATCAAGAAAAATGACAGCTTGTAGCGGACAAAGAAGAATATCTCTCTAATTTGGATTTAGAATAATATAAGTAGGAACTATACTTATACATATATCAATACTGTAAAATTCAACGAATAAAATTACAATAGAGCATCTATTAACTAAAACTAATAAATACTACGATACATTTTGTATTTATTGTTATATTTCTCGACGAAAGACGATTTCTAACATGTTTCTATATAAAAAAAAATTATAAATGATACCTGCATTTTTTTAATCAAAATGTTTAGTTTTTCACGTTTCTCGTGAAAATGGGTGCCTTTTGATTTGATGATGGCCTTACAGATTCTGGCATTATTTCGACCAAATTCTGCAGTGATGTGGATTGGAGTTGTTCCCATGCATTCTTTAAACATTCTTTTCGAACCTCTTTATCAAAGAAGTTCTTTTCGATTCGATTTGATGTAGTACATCAAATCTTTCGATTTGATATACTACTACTTTGTGGGTGCCGTAGCTCAGTGGTTAGTGTGTTCACCTTCTGATCTGTAGGTCGTGGTTAAATCCCCGGCTGATGCGTAACAAATTTAATATCGATAAGATTTTTCTTTCGAATGGTACCCACCTGTCGGCAAGCAATTGGCAATTCTTCCGACAGTAACAACTTGCCATGAAAAAGCTTCTTAAAGAACTCTGTGACCAAGCTCAGAAAAAGTGATGTCACAAGTGTTCTGCCGTTCGGAACCGGCTAAAATAAGTAGGTCCCTTCTAATACTGTCCAAATTTAAGACGCACAACAGTAATGGAAGAGAAGCTCGGAAAATGAGCCCTTTGGGGCTTTAAGTGCCACATATATATATATATATATATATATATATATATATATATATATATATGGGGTGGTCTTGTGATGTTTTCTCTAGGTTATGTGTTTAACTGCCTCAACCGGGTGGGGCTAGCGCAATCCTTGTTGAACTCATTGCAAGTCAACTCACTGGCTGTCATGTAGTTTGATCTGAGCGCTATGTGATGATACCTTTATTTGTTAATGAGAGGTAGTCATGTAGCTGGCTCTCCTTAGTATGTGATGGCGCTTTCATTATTATTAATGGGGGCCCTCCACGTGACGACCACCGGGCAACGTCCTCCTGGCACCCGCTGGGAGGCGGCTGAAGTGAGTGGCGAAAATCTCCTCGGTTAGAGGTTGTGCGTTGGGTTTGGGCCCCGCCACATAAAAATTCCCCCCAGTGAAGAAAACAGCAATGCCTCGGATAAGGACTACCGCTTTTGTTGATGACCTCCGCAAATGAAATAAGGACCACGATTTACGGATATGCACCTGGAATGTCCGGTCCCTTTATAGGGAGGGTGCCTCTATCCAGCTGGTTGATGGTTCCGTGAAATACAAGGCGGACAGCACCGCTCTCCAGGAAATGCGATGGATGGGACATGGCTGCTCCAAAAGAGCGTCCTGTGACATCTACTACAGTTGCCATGCTGAAAGGCACGAATTATGATGTGGATTTTTGGTCAGCAAGAGACTACGACATCTTGTCTCATATTTCACGCCTGTGAACGAGCGACTGGACATAATCCGCATCATGGCAAAATTCTTCAACATCAGCCTTATATGTGCCCACGATCCGACGGATGATAAGGACAATGTGACCAAGGAGAGCTTCTTTCAGCGCCTCGAAGAAACTTACTACCGCTGCCCCCGCCACGATATCAAAATCGTGCTTGGCGACTTTAATGCCAGGGTGAGCAAGGAAGGTACCTTTGATCCAATTGTCGGAAAATTCAGCCTCCACCAGAACACCTCCGATAACGGAATGAGGCTGATCGACTTCGCCGCAACACGAAACATGGTATTTGTTGGTATCAGATTCCAGCATCTCGACATCCACAAAGCAACATGGCTGTCTCCAGATCAACGTACAAGAAACCAAATTGATCATGTGGTGTGTGGTCCAGTGTGATGGACGTGAAATCGATCCGTGGTACCAACATCGACTTGGATCACTATCTTGTTGCAGCTAAGATGTGCACACGTTTATGTGTTGCAAATAACAAGAGAAATCCCACACCGAGAAAGCTCGACGTCAGTAAGCTGTGATCACCAGAGACAGCAGATGCATTTTCCACTCGATTATCGGATCTGCTAACGCAGAACACTCCGCTTTTATTGACTCCATGACTACTGCTGCTGAGGAGGTAATCGGTTTCTACCGGCCTCTGAGGAATGAGTGGTATGATCAGGAGTGTCGCGACGCAACCGCAGAGAAAGATGCCGCTTACAGAAAAACCCTGCGTGGAGGCGAAACGTGAGCTGTTAAGGAGCAACGCAAAGAGAAATTAGTGCAGAGACACGACTTTTCAGGAACAAGAAGAATGAGCTGGAAAGACGCAAATGTGATGAGATAGATATGTGTACCGACAAGAATGAGACTCGAAAATTTTTCGAAAAGATCAAGCGCCTGATTGGCGTTTTAAATCCCGGAGCCTCTTCTTTTAGTGATGCAAATGGGAATCTGGTTACAAATGTCCAGAGAGTACTGAGCCTATGGAGGAAACACTTCTCCACGTTACTGAATGGCGATGCTACTAACAATTCCGCCAGTGGAGGAGACTGCCTGATAACCCCAATTACAGATGATGGTGTTGATGTTCCACCACCCGACTATGACGAGGTTGAAACGGCCATTTTAAGGCTGAAGAACAACAAAGCTGCAGGTGCTGATGGCCTGCCTGCCGAGTTGTTTAAGACCGGAGGCGATGAGCTGCTCGTCTGCATGCACCAGCTCATAAGCAGAATATGGTCGGATGAACGCATGCCTGATGATTGGGGGCTCAGTGTTCTCTGTCCTGTACATAAAAAAGGAGACCCCACAATTTGCGCCAACTACCGTGGAATAAGTCTCGTGAGCATCGCATACAAGGTTCTATCGAGCGTACTGTGTGAAAGGTTGAAGCCTATGCTCAGCAACCTGATTGGACCGTATCAGTGTGGCTTCAGACCTGATAAATCCACCATCGACCAGATTTTCACACTGCGCCAAATCCTGGAGAACACCCAAGAAAAACAGACACCACCTATTTGTTGATTATAAAGCCGCTTTCTACAGCCCGGTAAGGGATTACCTCTACGCAACAATGTCTGAGTTCGGTATTCCTGCAAAGCTCATTAGACTTTGTAGAATGACCCTGCATAACTCCCATTGTGCAGTGAAAATTGGGAAGGACCGTTTAATACCGACCGGGGTTTCAGACAAGGTGATTCGTTATCGTGCGACTTCTTCAATCTTATTATGAAGAAAATAATACGAGCTGCTGATTTACGACATAATGGCACTATCTTCAACAAAAGTGTCATGCTGTTAGCGTATGCCGACGATATTGACATAATCGGCATGAACACGCGAGCAGTCAGTGCAGCATACTCAGAGTTGGAGCTAAGTAAGCAATTGAGAAGTCGAGACCTCTCTCGAGAAGCGAAAAGCACACTCTAGAAGTCTCTGATCATGCCTGTCCTTACATATGATCTTTTACTTATTTGCGTTGGTGGCGAGTATCGAATAAGGTACAACCATTAGCAGTATGAGCTCTATGCCGGCACTGACATAGTAAAGCGCATTAAAATCCAGCTGTTTCGCTGGCTAGGTCATTTTGAGCGAATGGAAGAACACGCCCCAGCTAAGAAGGTGTTATATTCGAAACCTGCTGGAGGACGACATGCACTGGAAAACTTGTCAGCGCCGGCGGCAACTAACGAAGGAAAGAGTTGGCTGGCGATGCATGCTAGATTCGGCCTAAATCAATTTTCGGGTTTAATGGACGCATAAGTAATTAAGTATATATTTATATTTCGGGAATAGCAAATAATAACAAACATTTTTAAATATAAACGGCGTTGTTGTTTTCAAAATATTCACATGATCAATGCACTTTTGCATTCGTTCAAACCATTTGTCATAGCAGTTTTTCCATTCCTCTTGGGACATTTCCAAAACATGGTTTTTGAACGTTTCAACTGCTTCTTTGGCGTTCGTAAATCGTTGACCACGCAGTTTATCTTTGATATTCGGTAACAAGTGCCAAATCAATTCGACTTTTTGACTGCTCAAAAATTCACCTGTTTGAGGAGATGTGTGGGAGCTCAAGCGGAACAGTGGCCGCATGACCCAATGTTAGCTATTTGATAAAGTAGCGATTTCAAATGATAAAATTGATGGTTATTTAATACAGAATTGGAAAGCGGTAGGCAAACAAATTGCAAAAAATACCCATTTGTAGTGGTTAACATTAGATTTATGAAGAAATTACATGAATTGAAAAATAGAGATTTAAAAATATTTTCTATTTCTTTTCTTTTTATTAAAAAAAGAACAGAATACTTGCAACATAATGCTGTTTAAAGCATATGAAATATTAAACCAAACTTAAGAGTTCTGTAAATCTAATGTTAAGGGAATATTGGTGTGAAGGAAATACATAAACATAACTTCTAAAATCGAATTAACAAATAAGAAGTTGAATCAAAATATTACATACGATTCATTGTATATACAGCCAGCCATGCACAATATTTGCAATTAGGAATAAATTATAGAAACATCTGAACCAAATAAAGTATTAATTTAAAAAATTTTCAAGACAATGCCAATATAAACTTATTATTCATCACAATTTGTGAAAATATAAGTATATATATTGCCAAAGATTTGTGTAATTCCTGTAGCAGTAGGCATTAATACGATCATCGCCCCAGGACTTTTTAGCAATGATCGATATTTGGTAAATGCGTCCGCCAAACCCAAATTATTTTTCCAGAAAATAAAAAATATATTTGATGAGTTGACGAAAAAGAATCCAATGAACTGAAAAATGAAAGAAACGTAGAAGAGAAACAAGTGTAATCTGAAGCTTAAACTTACATGAAACCATTGATCGTGACAAATTCAAAAATAGTTATACACATTGATAAGCACGCATTAATAATAAAACCTGTTGGATCACAATGTACACATTTGAGAGTTACTCAAATGCATTACATCAAAGTCACACTCACTGTGTACAGCTACATACGAACATATAATTCGTGTTTAGCTGTCGTGAACATATCACTGCACTCATCTCTCTTTTGCTTTCGTTAACTTTCGCTTATACATATTTCATAAGTAATATAATAAACCTTAGACATCTTTTGCTCATATTAGAAGGTCGTCTTTTAATTGTCGCTTGTGAACATCCAGTTGGTTTCTTTTTTTTTTTTTAATTGCAATTTCTTAACTGCGATTTTGAAGTGTTGGATTCGGCAAATATACACCCCCATACTAGAAGTTTAATTTAACAAGGAACATACTTCTTGTTTCAACATTTTGGCGCCCAACGTGGGGCACGTGTATATTGTAGAAAAATTTATAATCTATTTCGTCATAATACAATTCGTTCGCTGGAGCAATAACAACAGCTAAACACCACTTTGTGTAGTTGTTGCTGCATTTCACAGCTTGCTATCAGTCAGATTCTCAATGTGAATACCGTTGATCATCAACATTATATTTGGTAGTCATACATGTGATTTTTGCAAACGTCGAATTTACCGCTTCTTGGAATCACAATGCATCTGCCTAGTGATTTTTGTTGCGCTGTTTGATTGTGTTGAGCGGTTGTTATTGCCACCAACTTGCAATTGTCGCTCCCACTAACAGAGTGCTGCGCTGCTAACATTAGTCGTCGTCGTTTACAGCGGTGCTGCTCTGCTATCGCTACATTCGCTGCTTTCGCACATTCGAGCAGCGCTGCTAACAATAGTCGTCGTCGTTCACAGCGCTGCTGCTCTGCTATCGCTACATTCGCTGCTTTCGCACATTCGAGCAGCGCTGATAACATTAGTCGCCGTCGTTCACAGCGCTGCTGCTCTGCCATCGCTACATTCGCTGCTTTCGCACATTAGAGCTGCGCTGTTTGCACATTTCATATGTCGTTTTACTGTCATTCACCGTCAGTACATAAAACATCAATAACCCGTAACATCATATCGTTGCACAGGAGCCATGTCTCTTGAGGAATGCAAACGTAAGCGTTCTAACATAAAGCGCAACATTTCTCGTATTAAATCGATCGTCGAAGCCATAAAGGCGTCAGATGATAAACTCTCCAATGCTGAACTTCAGTGTCGACTAGGAATACTAGAGTCATATTTCAAGCAGGCCTTGTCCGTTCAAGCTGATATCGAGGATTTAGATCCCACCGACAACGGCCGTGCAGACCTGGAGGACAGCTACGTGGCAGTCAAGCTAAGCATCCAATCACAACTTGGAGAAGATGTCAACACTACAGTACACTATTCCGAAACATCGTCACCAGTAGCTGTTACACCTTCGTCATATCTACCAAGATTGTCATTGCCAACTTTTAGTGGCGACTATGCATGCTACAAAAATTTCATTACGTCATTTACCCAGACCATTACCCGCGAAACAAGGTTGTCGAAAATTGAAAAATTTAACTACCTTTTATAGTGCTTAAAGGGTTCCGCGTTAGAAACTGTGAACGCATTCCAAGTTACTAGTGAAAACTATCCAAAGGCTCTGGATAGACTAAGGGAACGGTTTGATAACCCTACGTTGATTTTTATGGAAGTCATCGCCTCATTTTTTACACTACCGTCACCTGAGAAGTCGAACGGTCAACATCTGCGTGGCTTAATAGACAAGGCATGTACAACTACTACGAACATTGTACAAGCAATGTTAATCTATATTGTGATGCGCAAGTGTGATCAGCAAACCAGAAATAAATGGAATGTGTCACGGGACTACAAATCGCTTCCATCTTGGGCACAATGCACTCAAGTCTTGGAGCGGCATTGTCAGTTCTTGCACTCATTCGAGTCACCATCGCAACGTAAACCCGAGTCTGGGAGACAAAATCGATTAAATATTCGCAATCAATGGTTCAATTGGAAATGTCAGGTAGCTAGAAAGTCATCCTTTAAGTGGTTGAGAATATACAATAAAACACAAAACAATGACGATAAGTTAGAATATATACGGGCTAACACTAAATATAAAGAAGTATGTGAAAGAAGCTCGAAAGAATATTATGAAAACGTGGAGCGAAAAATAAATGAGGTGAGAGACAGAAAAGATTGGTGGAAGTTAGTGCAAGAAATTCGTGGGTATGAAATAAATAAATGTTCGGAAATATCTCCTGGCGAGTTTAGGCAATATTTTAAAGAGCTTTTGAATCCGGTGCAGAAGGGTGGAAACATGCACTACGCAGTTTTGTTAATAGAAAATGATACTTTAGATAAAAAAGTTACATTGGAGGAAATAGTTCTAATGTTAAATAAAACAAAAAATGGAAAAGCGACAGGTTTGGATAGAGTTCCATATGAATTTTTTAGAAATGCGGATATGGAGTTTCTTGACGAATTAGCCAGGGCATATACAAGACTGTACAATAATGGACAAGTAGATAAATCGTTCGAGACTAGCATTATATTCCCACTTTTTAAAAAGGGTGACAGTGGCATAGCATCAAATTATAGGGGCATATCGTTCATGAACTGCATAGCTGAGATTATGATGAGTATTTTAAATGAGAGACTGACAAATTGGGCAGACAGCAATAACATTAAAACCGAATATCAGGCGGGTTTTAGGAAAAAACACTCTAATATTGACAATATATATAACCTTACATCAATCGTTCACTTAAAAATTAATGAAAAGAAGGAAGTGTATGCTTTTTTTGTAGATTTTAGGGCAGCGTTTGATAAGGTTCCAAAACAGTTACTGATTTACAAATTACATACTCTAGGCGTTTCAACAAAAATGGTAAACTTTATAGAACAAATAAATATATTTGAACACGAATTCGTTTATATGTACGGGGGATGCCATATCAGACAAATTTAATATTTCGTCGGGTGTAAAACAAGGTTGCTTAATGTCTCCATTACTGTTTTCACTATATTTAAATGACTTGCATGACAGTCTAGAGGAAGGGATATACTTAGACGACTTAAATATACGACTACTATTATACGCAGACGACATAGTATCAGATGATATTACCAAACTACAAACCATGATAAATAATCTGGAAAAATATTGCGATACTTGGAATATGGAAGTAAACCTGACAAAATCCGCTATTATGGTGTTTAGGAAAGGAGGCAGGTTATCAGAAAAAGAAAAATGGACTTTTAGGGGAGATAATGTAGAAATAAGATCTGAGTACAATTATTTGGGAGTAATATTGACACCGCAGCTAAGTTTCAAAAGCATGTAGAGAATAGAAGTAGTTTAGCAAAGAATAGTATAAACGCGACCTGGCGAGCATTTTTAACAAACAACCAGATAAAAATGTCTGCAAAGTGGAAATTGTTTTTAGCTGTAGTGAGAGCAGTGCAAAGCTATGCAGCGCAGGTTTGGGGTTTTGCAATGTTCGACGAAGTAGACAAAGTACAAATGTATTTTCTAAAGAGAATATTGCGTCTTCCTGACAATACGCCATCTTATTGCCTTCTTTTAGAAACAAATATACCAAACAGCCATCTATACACTCTCGAACTGCACTTAGAATACATTTATAAAACATTATTCGAATACAAAGATGACAGACTACCACATATACTAACTAAAAGGGTATTAACAAAACAAATATTTTGGGCGAAGGCAATACAGGGTTTATTAGAGAATTTTAATATTAATTGGGAACGGGCAACAGAAAATAATATAATATGGAAAGAAAATGTAAGGTTGCTACTAGAAAACTTAAACACTAAAAATAAAGAGAAAATGTTGAAAAGAACATTTAACAGTTCTCGTTTGTATAAAGATCTGGATCACTGTGTTAGTAAAGGTTATTTAAATAATAATATGGAAGCAGAGTTTAAACGAGGTCGTACGAGCTGCCAAGACTAACACCGTAGTGGTCGACCAATTGAGGTGGCCACGCCAGAAACGGTTAAGAAAATCCACAAAATGGTATTGGATGATCACCGGCGGGAGGTGCGTGAGGTGAAGTTACACGCATTTCAAAAAACGCTATATATTGTATATTGACCGAAAATTTGGAGATGAAAAAGCTGTGTGCAAGATGGGTGCAGCGTTTGCTCACAATAGAACAAAAACAATGTCGTAAAGTTGTTTATATAGAGTGTTTGGTGATGTTTCAAAGAGTGTTTGTGTCGATTCGTAACCATGGATGAGACATGGTTACGAAACAAACCTGAGACAAAGGAGCAGTCAAAACAGTGGACTGAAAAGGGAGAATCGTGTCCAAAGAAGGCGAGGACAGTTCCATCTGCAGGCAAGGTTATGGCGTCTGTTTTTTGGAATGCACGTAGATAATTTTTATTGATTATCTTCAAAAAGGAAAAACAATCAACGGCGAGTATTATGCTAATTTGTTGCAGCGTTTAAGTGATGAAATTAAAGAAAAAAGGCTGCATTTGGCGAAAAAGAAAGTGTTGTTTCATCAAGACAATCCACCAGTTCACACATCCGTTATTGCGATGGCCAAAATCAATGAGTTAAAGCACGAATTGCTTCAGCAAGCACCTTTTTCGTCAGATTTAGCTCCTTTGGATTACTTTCTATTTCCAAATTTGAGAAAAATGTCCCGAAATTTTTTGTGTTTTCTTTGTTAGGTCGTGTAGTTCTGGGACCGACCTCGTAGCTATCCAATAAACTGGTGTAAAACCAGTTTTGGATTTACTGGTTTATGCTTGGTTACACACCAGCAGAGTGTATCTTATCCAATAAGTTAGTTGATCTTGAATTCGTAATTAAAAGATCAATATTAAAGTAAAAAAAGCAAAATATGTTTATATGCTATGTGTTATATGTTATAAAAAATACAAATACTTATTGCAATATTCGGTACTTTGTGAAATTGAGGGGGCCACTTCAAAAATTTTCCCTTAATACGTAATTATGTTAAATTATGTTAAGATGTAAAATTACTGCGTTTGTAATACTATAATTAGGAGAAGTCCTCTAACGATAGTATACTTAAGTATAAATTCGTCTTATTGTGTAATATAGTAGAAGGGATTTTTTCGACCAATCGTTTTGGGCTATTGTATTCAGAAGCTGATGGTTCTACTATTCCATCCTTCACTAATTTATCTACTTGTGTACTTATTTCCGCTTCTGTCTATCTCTAGTGCAAAGACATCTATGAACTTCGTACAAAGCTTATTTAATTTAGATTTAATTTAGTATTTAGCTTTTTTAGCTTTATTTTATCATTACTGCAATTTTTATTCCTGTTTTAATTTTTGGGTTTGAAACGTTTTTATTTGTGGTATTTGGTAGTCTGATGTATGCTTATTTAGTTGTCGCAAGGGTATTTGCGGTATTTGCCTGATATTGTATTGATGCTTGGAGAATTTCAAAGCGATATTGCAGTATCTTGGAAATTACCCGCTCTTAATATTAATGAGTTATAATATCTTTGGTAGTCAAGAATACAATGGTATTTACTGGTGAAATCAATACCTATTATTCCGTCAGATGGCATTTGAAATTGACGTTAGCGACATGAAATTCGTGCGGTACTAATAGATTTCCGATTCCAAAATCTGCTGCTGCTTTACCTAGAGTGTAGGTTGTGCCTTGGCCTATGCAGTGAAGGCAAAAGCAATAGCTTCATTCATGTTGCCAAAGTTGCCAGGTTCCATTAGCTGCATTACTTTGTCGTTGTTCGAGTTTCTGAGTATTACCTTTATGGCCTTTGTTGAATATATCTCAGCTAATTTATGGTGTTAATACAAGTTTTTAAATTAAATATTTAAATTGGTTTTTTAAAAAATTCTCGGAGCATTTAGCTCCTCTTTATTCAATTGCAAACTTAAGACTGACTTATTATTAACAATTTTATTAACTCTAAACCTATTAATGCTTGCCTTGCATTTCCGGCACATTGCTTACTTGATTGCTCCAATTGGCTATTAACGAGAATTACTAAGCTAAGAATCGCTTACCTACTATCTACTTATTTATTTGCCCAATTGGCAATTTTACAATATTAGTGAAAATAAAGAAAAATAAAGAGAAATAAAGAAGAAATAATTTTGCGCGTGTTAACTCCTCTGCCTTTAAAAACGAACGTCCTCGTTTGTCTGAACAGGATAATGAGAGATTGTCTGATCCATTCGCGGTGATGGTTGCGGTTGCTCAAATTGTTCAATTGCTACTTCTTGCAATGGAGCGTTGTTATGAATACTGGAGACGTATTTGCCGATTAGGTTTGGTTTTCTTGTTGATGCTAGTTTGACTGCCAAGTTTGCCATTTGAATTAGGGTGATGCCAGATATTCCAAAATTGGCTATTGATGCTGTCAGGCCTTTGTTTTTAAAATTTTCAATATAATTTATATTTTTCAGGTGGAGTTCCTTCATCATTTCTAACCTTAGCAATTCTTCTTCAGCTGTTAGCGTGGCATTCGGTTGTAGAATTGCAGGAAGGGGCTTACTGCCAGGAACTTCGTTAGACAAAAACATTTGGTTATCTATTGTGATTGTTGAGTTGTGGTATTGTATGGCAAATGAACCGGTCAAATTAACTTCTTCTTGGTCGATGTGAACTGTGCCGTTGAATTGGTTTAAAAGTATGATGCCTAGGAGAATTTCTTCAACCGTAGGGATGTGTTGGTTATTTATCGTGATGCAGTTAGGCGGGTGACTTTTTAGTAGGTGCGGAATACAGGAGGAGTTACTAATATCTACAATATTTCGCTTTGTACAAATTTTTATTTCATTATGTTCTTCACGATTATCTTTCTTTCCAAACATTTTATTTTTACATATCAATATTTTTTCAAATGGTATTTTATATAATTTGTATCCTTTCTTTAATGCTTTGATTAATAATGATTCGCATAAATTTTCATCAGTTATTGGAATATCAATTAAATACAAAATCATTGAAATATTAGAGGCTATTTTGGCCTTATCAAATTCAAAAGATTCTTCTACATTATTAAAGGGAATATTATCTTTATCAAAAACTTCTTTAATTAGATTCATTTCAAAATTAGAGAATATGTAAGAGTTTACTATGCCAACTTTGGCCCAATGTATTGCATAATTTATATTTATAATTTCATCTTTTATCAATTGCAATTTATATTTTATATCTACAGCAATGTCATGTTGGATAGTGTCCTTACTTTTTAATAGTGCAAATATTTTATTTGAAACTTCTGTAATATTATTCATTCTTTCACTTAAAAGCTTATTTACTATTACTTGCATATTATTATTTTCTAACACTTTATTTATATGATCTTCTAATATTTCAAAATCTTCGTGGTCTGGACTTCCTGCCAGCCATTTCCAAGCGGTTCCGAGGGCATTTACTGATCCTTTATTAACTTTAGGTTTTAATCTATTCAAGAAATTTTGTATTTGAGTTACTTCGTTGCAAAGGAAGGGGAGTAAAGGATTGTTGGAAATAATTTTGTATCTTAGCGTGGTGTTAAGTTCGTCCAAAGTCCTTTGGTATTCGTCTATGTCTATAGTATGTATAATTTTGTTAGTTCCGGTTTGAATTTTTGTCCACCCTGTATTGAAGGTCGCTAGCCGTGAATTTGTATAATCGAGGTTGCGAAATTCGCCACTGGTGAGTGGTAGGAGTAATCAGAAAGTAATGAAATGGGTTTAAGCCCTAATGTTACTTTTATGTACTGTTCGTCCTTTTTCTGTAATAACTTCACTGGATTTGTCCTCCTTTACGATTTCTTTCCTGTATTTAGAAGTGAGTTTTGAGCCTAATCTTTTATTTATTCGTACGTTAATAGTGTCACCTGGCACATATGTTTTCATTGAAGTCCTTTTCCGATTATGTAACTCTAAGTCTTTTGCCTGTTTTTTCCTAAGTGCTTCAATGTTTTCCTGTCGAGAATTTTCGTATTGGTCCGGATTTGTAGAAACTCTTCTTCCGAAGAATACTTCTATTGGCTTCTTTCCTGTGGTTGAGTGTACTGTGTAGTTATATTCGTATACTGACCTGTCCAAAAGTTCGCGCAAGGATCTATGGATGCGTTCAGCTTTTAAGCAACGCATAATTTCTGAAAGGGTTGAATGGAAACGTTCTACCTGCCGGTTTACTGTACTTGTATAAGGGGGTGTTTTATAGATTTGTATTCCGAGTTGATCTTCAAGCATTTCTATGTGCGCGTTTATGTTCATTTAAAATCTCGGTTTCCTGTCTAGCTTCCTCTCGCAAATCTTCGACTTGAGTTTGAGTAAAACGTATTCTGAATTTAGAAAAATGGAGCGGATATATTTGTTGAATTTTTCCCATGATGGGTTCCGATGTAAAAAGGCCATTTATTACTGAAGGATTTAGGTAACGTTTGAAAATTGAAATTAGGTTTTCTTCGTCATACTGATGTTGAATAAAAACATGTCTATGATATTTGGGGAAAGGCATTTTGAATTGGTAACTGTTTTCTTCGCCATTTAGGAGCCAAATTTGATTTTTAAATGCATTTATAGGTCCTTCTACCGCTGGAATAAGATGATGTGCAGAACTTTCGTCACTATGCTGTGTGCCTGTCAAAGAATTAATTTGGGACATTTATGGTGGTCTCGAAAGTGCATCGGCTACGACATTTGTTTTGCCTGGATTATAAATTAGTTCATAGTTATATTCTTCTAATATAGCTTTCCATCTCTTCATTTTACTATTGTGATTTCTATTGCTAAGGGCAAAGGTGAGCGGTTGGTGATCTGTAAAAATTTTAACTTTGGCAGAACCGTAAAGGTAATTTCTTAGAGAGTTTAAAGACCAAATTATGGCAAACATTTATTTTTCGTTTGCTGTGTAATGTTCTTCGGCTTTGGAAAAAGTTCTTGATATGAGGGTTATTGGTTTTTCATTTTGCGAAAGTAATGCTCCAATCGCGTAGTTGGAGGCATCTGTTGTTAACTGAAATTCTTTTGAGTAGTAGGGATATGTGAGCATTACATCTTTTCCGGTAAGTGAGCGTTTAAGTTTTTTAAATGAATTCATTGCTTCTTTGTTAAGTGAAATTTTAACTTTTTTAGAAAGGTTTTTGGACACTCGTCCATCTTCCCCTCTTAAAAGGGCTGTAAGGCTGTTTCGCAAGCTTTGCGTAGTCTTTGATGAAACGGCGATAATACCCTGAAAGTCCTAAAAAAGAGCGGAGATCTTTTAGGGTTTGAGGAGCTGGAAAATTAACTATTGCATTTACTTTTTGTGGGTTTGTTTTGAGTCCATTTTCAGATATTATAAAGCCTAAAAATTCTACTTCTGTTTTCAAAAATTCGCACTTATCGAGTTGTGTTTTCAAAATTGCCTTTTCCAATGTATCAAAAATCTGTTTAATGTCGTTAAAGTGAGTTTCCTGATCTTTACTAAATATGACGATGTCTTCAATGTAGACGTAACATCTGATTCCTATGTGATCCCTAAAAATGTCATCAAGAGCTCTTTGAAAAATTGAAGGAGCATTCTTGAGACCAAAGGGTAATCGAGCGAATTCGTATTTACCGTTATTCGCCGAAGAAGCTGTCTTCTCAATATCGGATTCCTTTAGAGGAATCTGATGGAAGCTGCTCTTTAAATCGAGTACTGAGAAGAATTTGTTTCTTCCAAGCTGTGACAGTACTCCATTTATTTCGGGAATAGGATACCTGTCGGCTATTGTAACTGTATTTAATTTCCTGTAATCTATCACCATTCGGTATTTCTTCTCTCCAGATGCGTCTAGTTTTTTAGGCATTATCCATACGGGCGAATTGTATGGAGATCTCGATGGTCGAATGATACCGTCGCGAAGATATTCTTTGATTTGTTTTTCAACTTGGTCCTTGAGACACATTGGGTATGGATAACATTTGGTATAAATGGGGCTATTATTTGTAGTGCGGATTTCACCTATTACTGTGGTGGCATATGTTAGTTTTTCGTCGGGGTCACTAAAAAGTGTCTTGTAGTCAACAGTCAGTTTTTTCATTCTGTCTATCTGGTAGTGCGTCATGTGGTCAGTGCGTATGTCAATCTTGTTAATTGCCTGTGTAGTATACTGTTTGATAGGAATTCTAACTGTATTTTGAATTGTCATATAATCATGGTTTGTGTGGATAATAGCAGAAAGATCCTTTAAACTGTCATTTCCTAAAATTCCATGAAAGGATTTCAAGGTAGGAAGAAGAAAAAATTTTATTGCTAAGTCTGGTATTACAAATAGATTTACTTTAGTGTGATGAGTAATTTTCACATTGCCGCTGGAATTAGCTAAAAAAATTTGGTCATTCATGATGGGATTTGGTACTACGGAAGGCTGAATATAATTTTTATTAGAGCCTGTATCAATAAGAATTTTTAGAATTTCATTATTCCTCGTTCTACACTCGAAATAAGGCAAAGAGGAATTCGTTATTCTAAAAAATGTATATCTGAAAGGTCATCAATGGGGTTATCCTCTGGTTGCTGTTGATCGAATTCTTCCTGTATTTCTGCGTATTCCTGAAGGGTTTGGTCATAATTATTATCTTCTACTTCTATAGCCTGTTCATATGTTGCTTCGGGGTATGCTGAAGAGTCAATGTGGAAGTTTCTTTGAAATTTATTGGGTTTTGAAAATTGCTGAGAGGGATTTGGTGGGCGTTTTCCTTGAAATTGATTTGGTGCTGGTCGGTTCATGTAATTTACTCTTTGTGTTTGGATGCTTTGATCGACATCCATTGGTTGAGGCTTTGGCAAGGGTTTTGGAGCAAAAGGTCGAGGTGGAGCTTGTTGTATCTGTTGATTGAAAGCTTGTGGCTGTGGGTAGAAATTCTGCTGTCGCTGTTGATTGGGAAATTGGGGGTAGAAATTCTGTTGTCCTTGTTTATTGGAAAATTGGGGATAGAAATTTTGTTGTCGTGGCCATTACCGCTGAGGTGAGGGTGGGCAATGGGTGGTCTGAAGCTTATGTCCTTGCATTGGTTGATTCCAATGAATTAAATGTGGGTATAATGCTTGTTGCTGGGAGTTCCTACGTGGAGGTGGAGGTGGTGCATGATGAGCCTTGCCAGAATTATATTGAGCGACATTTGTTTTAAAAGTTTGATTTTCCAATTTTAGACACAATTGAAGTGCTTCAGGGAGGTCGGAGGGTTCTCTCATTCCTAATAGTCTAGGTAAGTCTCCATTTAGACCTCTTACAAAGGTGTCAAGGGCTTTATTTCTATAAGTGGTAATCAGCAAACTACGCGACTCCATTCCTGCATCCATGCAAGAGATTTTATTTAGTATCACTGACAGGTTGGTATAAACCTTTTGGTAAAATTCTTGGATTGACATGTTTCCTTGAATTAAGGAAGACATTTGATACTCGAGAGTACCTAAATCGCGCTTGTCACCGTAATTGTGGCCCAGTTTAATGGTGTATTGTAAGATTCCAATACAATGTCCGCGTGCCCTATAATTTTGTTTCTAATTACACTCAATATTCCAAAGTATTTATGAGAATCGCGTATAGTTTCATACATTTGCAGTATCCTTTCCACGCTTTTTTTCCAGGATCCAAATTCTCCTAGGTCTCCAGAAAACTCGCGCCAACAACGGACGACATCAGGTATTTTATCTAACTCTCCTATGCCATTACCTGCTCCTGCGTTTATCTGTTCGTCTACTTCGACAACGTTTCTTGCAGCAAAACGTTCGTTTAAAATTCTATTTACTATATCTGCAACTTGTCTATTTATGTCCCTATTTTCCTCATTTGGTTGGGGGTTAGGAAGTGGATTTGGATTTGGGTTTGAATTCAAGACAGCCGGTCTTATTAAATTATTAGGATTACTCATTTTTTGGACGTCAAAATATTTTTCAAAATTATTAGAAAAAGAGAATTTTAAATCTCGGAAATGCTAAATTTTAGGTTTATTTTTTTTTTTTGGAAGCTGTTTAATTAAAATTTCCTTAAAAAGAAATTTTCTAATTTAATATTTATTCGCAAAATTTACAAAAAAATGAATGCTAATTCACTTTAAATTTTAAGTTATTTATTAAAAATTCGATTAAAAAAGATTTCCCTAATTCACAAATTTTCTTAAAATTTCCCTAAATTTACACGTTTTTCGTACACATGCGAATTACCGTGCTTAGCTAATAACGTTTCAAATCTACGGTTAACAAAATTTTATATTTTATGCTTTTAATTTTAAAATATTTGCACTTTACACTTCTTTTTTAAAAAAAAATTTCTTAAATTTTTTCAATTTTTATTTTTTAATTCGTGATCTCTTCTAAGAAAGGAGACTCTTCTACTCTGGAGGGTCCTGTCGGATTCGCAGAGTTGAGTTATGTTATAGGGGTTTTTCTTTTTGTTATTGGCTCTACAAGCCGTGAGTTATTTTAATTTTTTTGGTTTATATTTCACACAAATAATTTTCACTGAATCTTATGATAACTTTCAAAGCTATGAGTAGCATTGTGCAACTCGTCCCACGCTGACTGCACGAAATTTGTCCTTTTTAGCTGGCTGCTTACTCCGGTTCCTGCTGCAGCTCCAGGTGCATGTCGCTCTGCGGACGTGCACTACAGAGTCTTATTTTTGTTGCCAGTCGTGTCTCCCACTGCGGTCCGCAGAAGTCTGGTTGGGTTGAACGGTCCTTGGTCACTTGCGTGCGGCTACGATAGCGTTTAATTTACACTCGCGTGTTGCCTACTTTAAGGGCTTTTTACTTTACGTTCAAACGACACGACTGGTCCCTGCTCGGGCGCCAGTTTTTAAATTAAATATTTAAATTGGTTTTTTAAAAAATTCTCGGAGCATTTAGCTCCTCTTTATTCAATTGCAAACTTAAGACTGACTTATTATTAACAATTTTATTAACTCTAAACCTATTAATGCTTGCCTTGCATTTCCGGCACATTGCTTACTTGATTGCTCCAATTGGCGATTAACGAGAATTACTAAACTAAGAATCGCTTACCTACTGTCTACTTATTTATTTGCCCAATTGGCAATTTTACAATATTAGTGAAAATAAAGAAAAATAAAGAGAAATAAAGAAGAAATAATTTTGCGCGTGTTAACTTACATCCGATATATATGCAGTTTGTAATTTTTGAGTTAAGTCTACGACCTTTTTCCAATTCGTGTTTGCTGCTTTTGAAGTCGGTGTAATGTTTATTAGTACAGCACAATTTTTGTGAAAATAGCTGATATTTCTAATTTAATACAAAGTACAAACTTTGAGGTTAGTAATGGACCACAATATCTAGCAAATATCCACCACGATTAATCTTGCATATGGCCATTCTTTTGATGAAATTTTTTATCACATTTTCGTATAATGTCGACTGCATCTCGCGAATAACAGCTCTAATATTGTTTTTGAGTGCTTCAATATCTGCTGGATCATTGGCGTAGACTTTATCTTTAACGTAGACCCAAAGATAAAAGTCGAATGGTGTTAATTGCAAGATCAATTTCCATTTCGAAAAATCACACGACCAGGAAATAGAGCCATTGTTTCCAGCAGTGGCATATTGTACCGTCCTGCTAAAAATAATCGTCGTCCACGTCCATGTCATCATTTTCAGGTAAAAAACTCAATCAACATCGTTCGGCGAAGCAATCCATTGACTGAAATGGTCGCACCAGCATCATTTTGAAAAAATATGGCCTAATTACACCGCCACTCCAAAAACCTCACCAGACTGTCATTCGTTGTGGATGGAGAGGATGTATGTTCGACCATTTCTCTTGGATTTTTGGCAGATGCGACAGTATTGCTTATTTATGCACCCAGCCAGATAGAAATGAGCCTCGTCACTCAGATTCATTTTGTTTGAGAAATAGTGATCTTCTTCATGCATTTCCGACTCCCAATCAGCGAATGTAAGACATTTTCCATGGTGTAAAGGCTTCAGTTCTTTAAGGACAAAACGTCGCAAAATGGCTATGGATAAGCTCAATACGTGTGATCGTCTCGAAATGGACAAACATGAGTTTTCAGCCACACCCTCAGCTGCAGCTGCGATATTTTCAGTTGACCTAGCCGGACGAGCACAAGTTGGAGTCTTTACATTACTAACTTGTTCATTATAGCTTACGAATCGTTTTTGCGATATTTTCACCGTTGTTTTAGTAAGGTTTTACTATTTTAACGCGTTGTGCGAGCGTATATCTATCCATATCTGAAAATCTCTAGTTCTTCTTTGTTAAATGTCAACGAACGACAGTTGAATGTTGACACCTAAAAAAATAATAGGAAATTTAAAATGACACCTGTTGTTGAAATACCCTGTACACACGTATATGATATATGATTTTCTGAAGTTATGCTTATAAATGCCAATTTATTAAAGACTTCAGTCCATACCTCCATTAATGTGGAGGGTTGGAAAGTAAATTGAAATTGCGATTATTCATAGTGGGTGATAGAGGTAGACGAAATGAAAACAAACAAAAAATAACATATTTTATAGCGGTAGTAATTCAATTCGATAATTGATATTATAGCTGATTGAAATAAATAATATCATATGGGTACGATATCATCATTGATTTATGTGCATAAATATGATGAACTCAGGGAGTGATTGAAAGAGCAAACTCTAAGGAGTGTGGTGATATAATATATTGGCTATAATAAAAGCATAACAATCCAAAACTATTTGAAAATAATGCAAAGAGATTCCTTTTTAATATCTTGAACTCGTTAAATAATTTTATCAAAATTTTCGTTTAGCGTTTATATAAAAGGAATTTTATGATATCCGGTTTTTAGACGTGACTTACAAACGCCACTAATGCTGCTTTTATTATGTATTTTTTCTTAATATCTTCTTGTGGATCATATATTATTTGGTGGATAATGTTAATGTGGTCTGGTGGTGTTTTCACAAGGTAACGTGTCTAACTGCCTCAACCGGGTGGGGCTAGCGCAATCCTTGTTGAACTCATCGTAAGTCAACTCACTGGCTGTCATGTAGTTTGATCTGAGCGCTATGTGATTATACCTTTATTTGTTAATAAGATGTAGTCATGTAGCTTGCTCTGCTTACTATGTGATGGCGTCTTCATTATTATTAATAATGGGGCTCTCGATGTGGCGATCACCGGGCAACGTCCTCCTGGCATCCGCTGGGAGACGGCTGAAGTGAGTGGCGAAAATCTCCTCGGTTAGAGGTTGTGCGTAGGGTTTGGGACCCGCCACATTAAAAACCTGCCCAGTGAATAATGTAAAAATGGCTCGGAAACGCACTACCCCCTTTGTTAAAATAAGGACGATGAGTTACGGATATGCACCTGGAATGTCCGGTCCCTTTATAGGGAGGGTGCCTCTATCCAGCTGGTTGATGTCCTCGAAAAATACAGAGCTCACATCATCACCAGAACACCTCCGATAACGGAATGAGGCTGATCGACTTCGCCGCAGCACGAAACATGGTAATTGGTGGTACCAGATTCCAGCATCTCGACATCCACAAAGCGAC
Organism: Megamerina dolium; assembly: GCA_963854835.1. Classification (NCBI taxonomy): domain Eukaryota; kingdom Metazoa; phylum Arthropoda; class Insecta; order Diptera; family Megamerinidae; genus Megamerina; species Megamerina dolium. The sequence goes on along the minus strand of OY978530.1, from coordinate 15,854,254 downwards.
ATGGCTGTCTCCAGATCAGAGAACAAGAAACCAAATTGATCATGTGGTGATTGACGGAAGGCAAGCTGCCAGTGTGATGGACGTGAAATCGATCCGTCGTGCCAACATCGACTCGGATTACTACCTTGTTGCAGCTAAGGTACGCACACGTTTATGTGTCGCAAATAATAAGAGAAGTCCCACACAGAGAAAGCTCGACGTCAGTAAGCTGCGATCACCAGAGACAGCACACGCATTTCCACTCGACTATCGGATCTGCTTATGCAGAACACTCCCCTACTTTTACGACATCTACGACATAATGGCACTATCTTCAACAAAAGTGTCATGCTGTTAGCGTATGCCGACGATATTGACATAATCGGCATGAACACGCGAATAATCAGTGCAGCATTCTCAGAGTTGGAAAGAGAGTCGCGTCGGATGGGTCTTACGGTGAACGAGGGCAAGACGAAGTATCTAGTGGCAACAAACAAAGAGTCCCGGCGTCTTGGACAGCACGTCACTGTTGACAACTACGCTTTTGAAGTAGTAAGGGACTTTGTCTATCTTGGAACCAGCATAACAGCAATAATGACGTCAGCGTGGAGATATTACGAAGAATCACTCTTGCAAACAGGTGCTACTTTGGGCTAAGTAAGCAATTGAGAAGTCGAGCCCTCTCTCGAAGAACGAAAACTACACTCTACAAGTCTCTCATCATGCCTGTCCTAACATATGGAGCTGAAGCCTGGACAATTTCCACCTCGGATGAGCGAATGCTTGGAGTTTTCGAGAGAAGAGTCCTACGCAAGATCTTTGGACCTATTTGCGTTGGTGGAGAGTACCGAATAAGGTACAACCATGAGCTGTGCGAGCTGTATGCCGATGTTGACATAGTAAAGCGCATCAAAATCCAGCGGATGCGCTGGCTAGGTCGTGTCGACCGAATGGAAGAACACGCTCCAGCTAAGAAGGTATTATATTCGTAACCCGCTGAAGGACGACGCAGAAGAGGAAGACCTAACCTCCGGTGGAAAGACCAAGTACTGGAGAACCTGACGTCGCTTGGAATTTCTAACTGGCGCCAGCTAGCGAAGAACAGAGATGACTGGCGAAGCATATTATATTCGGCCTAAATCGATATTCGGTTGTTATGCCCACATAAGTAAGTAAGTAGGATAATGTTAGAGCCGGTCTCCCGCATAATGAAAGTAGCTCGGAGGTTCTCTCCATCATTTCAAGAGCTTCGTTGTATCGCTTCTGGAGGACTTCTGAAATAACATTAAAGTTTTGTCAATTACATATTCTATAGGGGGTTGTGAGAACTAAGCATCAATAAGTACTCACTTCTAAGAGCTGCTGTTGTGATAAGGTGCCGCACAGGTCTCTCCGTTGTAGTTCCCATATACGAAAACTGTAAAGACAACCAACGGTCAATAGTGTATCCGAGCATTTCTTTACATATTGTTCTGCGGTATTCGCAGCAATATTTTTGAGGTCATGTACCTTATTCACATTAGATTTACAAGAAAACACAAAACATCTGTGTTTTTACCAAATTGTTAAGAATCTCGTGGTTTTGCAGCTTTTCTTCATAGGCACAAAAATCTTCAGTGCTGCACATCACTTCTTTTGGAAGTATTGCTGGTGTTGTATCGGTCCTAGCCTTTTTTAGCCTACTCAATTCCCGCTTTAGCACAATGACCTCTTCTGACATCCGAGCTATGTAGTTCATTCTCTTTTCTTCATTTATTCTCTTTTTTCTTTTTTCAATTGCTTTTAGTCGATGTAGAAGAACGGAAAAAAATTTTATCTGTACTTTTTCTATAAGTAAAAACAGGCGCCAAGAGATATATGTATGTAATTATTTGTATTTGGTGGTCTGGTGGTGTTTTTGCAAGGTAACGTGTCTAACTGCCTCAACCGGATGGGGCTAGCGCAATCCTTGTTGAACTCATCGCAAGTCAACTCACTGGCTGTCATGTAGTTTGATCTGAGCGCTATGTGATGATACCTTTATTTGTTAATGAGGGGTAGTCATATAGCTTGCTCTGCTTACTCTGTGATGGCGCTTTCATTATTATTATTGGGGGCCCTCCATGTGGCGACCACCGGGCAACGTCTTCCTGGCACCTGCTGGGAGGCGGCTGAAGTGAGTGGCGAAAATCTCCTCGGTTAGAGGTTGTGCGTTTAGTTTGGGACCCGCCACATAAAAAACCCCCCCCCAATGAAAAAAACAAATATGCCTCGGATAAGGACTACCGCTTTTGTTGATGACCCCCGCAAACGAAAAAAGGACAATGATTTACGGATATGTACCTGGAATGTCCGGTCCCTTTATAGGGAGGGTGCCTCTATCCAGCTGGTTGATGTCCTCGAAAAATATAAGGCTGACATCACCGAACGGCTGGCCACAATCCGCATCAAGGCAAAATTTTTCAACATCAGCCTTGTATGTGCCCACGCTCCGACGAATGAGAAGGACAATGTGACCAAGGAGAGCTTCTTTCAGCGCCTCGAAGAAGCTTATGACCGCTGCCCCCGCCACGATATCAAAATCGTGCTTGGCGACTTTAATGCCAGGGTGGGCAAGGAAGGTACCTTTGGTCCAACTGTCGGAAAATTCAGCCTCCACCAGAACACCTCCGATAACGGAATGAGGCTGATCGACTTCGCCGCAGCACGAAACATGGTAATTGGTGGTACCAGATTCCAGCATCTCGACATCCACAAAGCGACATGGCTGTCTCCAGATCAACGTACAAGAAACCGAATTGATCATGTGGTGATTGACGGAAGGCATGCTTCCAGTGTGATGGACGTGAAATCGATCCGTGGTGCCAACATCGACTCGGATCACTACCTTGTTGCAGCTAAGGTGCGCACACGCCTATGTGTCGCAAATAACAAGAGAAGTCCCACACAGAGAAAGCTCGACGTCAGTAAGCTGCGATCACCAGAGACAGCAGATGCATTTTCCACTCGACTATCGGATCTGCTTATGCAGAACACTCCCCCACTTGATGATACATGCGCACGGTGGACACATATATCCCACTCCATGACTACTGCTGCCGAGGAGGTAATCGGTTACTACCGGCCTCTGAGGAATGAGTGGTATGATCAGGAGTGTCGCGACGCTACCGCAGAGAAAGACGGCGCCTACAGAAAAACCCTGCGTGCAGGCACAACGCGAGCTGTTAAGGAGCTGTACCGAGAGAAAAGGAGGGCGGAGAGACGTCTTTTCAGGAGCAAGAAGAGGGAGCTGGAAAGACGCGAGTGTGAGGAGACAAGAATGAGACTCGAAAATTCTTCGAAAATATCAAGCGCCTGAGTGGAGGTTTAAATCTCGTTACAGATGTCCAGAGTGTACCGAGCCTATGGAGGGAACACTTCTTCACGTTACTGAATGGCGATGCTACTAACAATTCCGCCAGTGGAGGAGATTGCCCGATAACCCTAATTACAGATGATGGTGTTGATGTTCCACCACCCGACTATGACGAGGTTGAAACGGCCATTTTAAGGCTGAAGAACAACAAAGCTGCAGGTGCTGATGGCCTGCCTGCCGAGTTGTTTAAGACCGGAGGCGATGAGCTGCTCACCCGCATGCACCAGCTCATAAGCAGAATATGGTCGGATGAAAGCACGCCTGATGATTGGAGGCTCAGTGTTCTCTGTCCTGTACAAAAAAAAGGAGACCCCACAATTTGCGCCAACTACCGTGGAATAAGTCTCCTGAGCATCGCATACAAGGTTCAATCGAGCGTACTGTGTGAAAAGTTGAAGCCTATGCTCAGCAACCTGATTGGACCGTATCAGTGTGGCTTCAGACCTGGTAAATCCACCATCGACCAGATTTTCACACTGCGCCAAATCCTGGAGAAGACCCAAGAAAAACAGATCGACACACACCACCTATTTGTTGATTATAAAGCCGCTTTCGACAGTCCGGTAAGGGATTACCTCTACGCAACAATGTCTGAGTTCGGTATTCCTGCAAAGCTCATCCGACTTTGTAGAATGACACTGCATAACTCCCGTTGTGCCGTAAAAATTGGGAAGGACCTCTCCGCACCGTTTAATTCCGAACGGGGTTTCAGACAAGGTGATTCATTATCGTGCGACTTCTTCAATATTATTATGGAGAAAATAATACGAGCTGCTGATCTACGACATAATGGCACTATCTTCAACAAAAGTGTCATGCTGTTAGCGTATGCCGACGATATTGACATAATCGGCATGAACACGCGAGCAGTCAGTGCAGCATTCTCAGAGTTGGAAAGAGAGTCGCGTCGGATGGGTCTCACGGTGAACGAGGGCAAGACGAAGTATCTAGTGTCAACAAACAAAGAGTCCCGGCGTCTTGGACAGCACGTCACTGTTGACAACTACGCTTTTGAAGCAGTAAGGGACTTTGTCTATCTTGGAACCAGCATTAACAGCAGTATTGACGTCAGCTTGGAGATCATGCGTAGGATAACTCTTGCTAACAGGTGTTACTTTGGGCTGAGTAAGCAATTGAGAAGTCGAGCCCTTCTCGAAGAACGAAAACTACACTCTACAAGTCTCTCATCATGCCTGTCCTAACATATGGTGCTGACGCCTGGACAATTTCTTCGCAGAATGAGCGAATGCTTGGAGTTTTCGAGAGAAAAGTGCTACGCACGATCTTTGGACCTATTTGCGTTGGTGGCGAGTACCGAATAAGGTACAACCATGAGCTGTACGAGCTGTATGCCGATATTGATATAGTAAAGCGCATCAAAATCCAGCGGCTGCGCTGGCTAGGTCATGTTGAGCGAATGGAAGAACAAGCTCCAGCTAAGAAGGTGTTATATTCGGAGCCCGGTGGAGGACGACGCAGAAGAGGAAGACCAAACCTCCGGTGGAAAGACCAAGTACTCGAGAACCTGACGTCGCTTGGAATTTCTAACTGGCGCCAGCTAGCGAAGAACAGAGATGGCTGGCGAAGCATGTTATTTTCGGCCTAAATCGATACTCGGTTGTTATGGCCACATAAGTAAGTAAGTAATTATTTGTAGGAGAGTTGGACTAATTGTTTACTTACTGACTGGTACATCGCTGGAATCGCTGCTTATGATGAGTACTCTTTTCCTTTTTGACGATTTTATTTTGAATAAAAAATAAAACATTAAAATCGAAGTCATTCTCATATTCTTTGCTTACTATAAAAACATAGTAAGCAAACATACATACCCTGCATGAATGCATGGTTTATTTTGGTCAGATGTTTTAACCATTTGAAGGAAGGTCCGGAGATATAGAAAAGTATATATATTCCGGTTGTATTTTACCTAGAAGAACCATAATTGACACTTAGATTAATATAGTACTCGGAAATAATCTGCCATGAAATCAGCAAACCACGCCCACTTATTAGTATAGCTTCGATAAATAGAGAATCACTTTTTAGAATAGTTTTTAGTTATATGTTATTATAAATGTTTAAAATGATACCCTAAAATTCGTTAACTGCGCAAAAGATGGATATGGCGGGCCAACTTTTTGTATACATCTACATATGCAGGATATGATTCGGTCGGCCCTAGCCGACTGTAAGGTATTTTTTTTCTGAAATGAAAGTCAAAATTTTTTAAATATTTTGACACATTAATTCCCATGTTGTGCATAAGGGTCAAACATCTCAAATGTATTTGTCAATTTTTTTTTTCAACTATTACTTACTTTTTTCTAATTACATCAACTTATAAATATCTTTTGGTTGTTACAATAATTAAAAAAAAACTAATTAATTAAATTAAAAAATAAAAATAAAAAAAACTCCAAATCTTGTACTCAAGCGAAGGGTTAATAATTTTGACACTTGGTATGACAGGAGAGCACATTTTACGATTGCCGTACTATATTAATTATACTATGACTGTATGCATAAGACGCGAAAATGTCGAAACCGAATAAAAATAAACAAAGAGTATTAAAGGAAGCGTCCGAATTGCTGGAGTGCTATTTTAAAGGGGATAGCTGTTTGGAAACGAATCTTGAATTTAGCCCAACACAGAAGAGAATGGAACTTGTTGAATTCTCTGGACAAGAAGAAGAACACGTAATTGCCAATATCCAGGAACACATTAATAAAATCAGCAAACGTGAAGAATGTACATTGTGGGCGATTGAAGAGAATGTGCCAGCGAAATCAGTTAATAAGTTACTAAAAATCTTAAAGCCACTGACACCAAATATATCCGGTGATGTTAGAACATTGAAAAAGACACCAAGATTTGTCCCCAAATTTCCAATGGAAGATGGATCGTATGAACATTATGGAGTAAAAGATAGTCTAACTGATTTTTTATATAGTGGAGACTTTGCTACCGAGTTATTGGAACTCAATTTCAATATTGACGGTCACCACTTTCTAAAAGCTCAGGAGCTCAGGTGTGCCCGATATTATTGAACGTAACTGGCTCAAAAACAGTTTTAGTGGTTGGTTTATATGAAGGCTACTCGAAATCAAAACACATATCTAGTCATGGGGATAAAACGCCGTTCCGGTTACTATAGCTGTCACAAATGCATCCAACGGGGAGAAAGATTCCAAAACAGAATGATTTCCAACCAATCGAGAGTATTCTGAGAACTAATGAAAGTTGTCGAAATCGACAATATCCAGAGCATCACAACGTTCAACACCCAACCAAGTTGGAATTATTAAACTTTGACATCATTAATCAATTTCCAATTGATTATATGCATGCCGTATGGTTAAGCATCACGAAATCCTTGATAAAAGCTTGGGTTAGGATAGGGGACAAACATATTCTCTTACTGTTAAAGAAATTAATCAACGTAACTTGCGGCTTACAAATATACAACCTGGTGTGACTTAAAAAGCCCCCATCAGTAAACTAGATTGATAAATGGAAGGCAACTGAACACAGAATGATCCTGTTATATACAGGCCAATAGTTTTGAAAAAAATTGTGAGTCTGGAAATATATAAGCGTTTCCTGAATCTTGTCTTCGCAATACGACTTTTGCTGTCTAATAATAGAGACTATTACCACGAACCCGATAAATTAATAAATTACTTTTTTGACAAAGTCGCTGTTTTTTACAATAAGTATTTTCTAAGTTATAATATGCACTGTTTGAAACACTTAGTTACTGATTGCAAATATTTCGGACCCTTACATAAATTCATTGCCTTCAAGTTTGAAAACTTTTTACAGGAGCTGAAAAAAAATATCCGGAAAAAAGTCAATTCAGCAACCAAATATATAAAAGAGTAGTAGAAAAGAGTATATCAGGAACATTAAAACATGAAAAAAATAATTTAATTACTGTTGGCGAATTTAAAGGACATTCATTTACATTTATTAAAACTTATTCAAAATATTTCTCCTTGAAACTTCCAAATAATTTTTATTCTTTTAATTACGAAATATACAGAATCTAGTCTATCCAGAAAGAGCAAAGTAAATATTGTAATTATGGTTTCAAAATTTCTACAAGAAAATTTTCCGCATATAAAATACCATAAGCTACTATTCACTACTCCAACCTTGTAATGTTAGAAGCTAGAAGTATACGATATATATATATCTAAGGTCTTCAAAATTAAGCAGGGGAATAAAATGTATTTTATACCATTAATTTCCGGAATTTGTAATTCAATGACAATTGCTCGATGATCGCTGTGGGTGTGAAATTCGCCAATCCTCCGCATGGTGTGTCGCGTGATCGTACTATGTGCTAAAGTTAGGTCTATAGCCGACCGTTTGTTCCCTGCTTCGAAGGTGTGTTGTCCGTCGTTGATAAGTTCTACGTCCAGTAAAGTCATACTTTCCATGAGAACTTGGCCCCGGTTCGTACATCTACTACGCCATGCTGTATACCAAGCATTGAAATCGCCGGCTATAATTACTGGATGTCGCGTTCTAGCTTCCGTCACCATATCCGTTATCATCCGTTCGAAATCGAGAATATCCATACTTGGTGGGGCATAGCACGAGAAAAAGTATATACCCTCTATCTTAAACCATATGAATCCGAGATGGGCAGTTGCAGCTCTGCTCTGATACACCTTATTACTCGTTATCCATATTTTGTCCGATGAGTCGGTGACCCACTCACAGCCGCTCACATTGTGGTGTTGCTCGCACAGTAGTGCAAGATCGAACTGGTTTTCAATTACTGTGTGCTGCAGAATATCTTGCGCTGCCGTACAATGGTTCAGGTTTAGTTGAACAATCTTCATTTACTGTCTTTCTTTATTGCCTTCTTCCAGCCGCATGATTCCCTCCACATAGTGCGCATTTCTGTGCGTTTTTGCAGCCGGCCGCTAGGTGATCCTCCTGACCACACTTTCTGCACATAGATCTCCGATCCTCCTCTTCTTAGCAGTTTCGCGCTAGATGGTTATATCCCCAACACTTGAAGCACCTTATTTGTGAGATGCAACAATCTCGTACTCGGCAAGAAACCCATCCTATTCGAATCCGCTTCGCTTTTATTACCTTTGCAGCGTCCACCACTGGTAGACTGATGTAAGCTGTTTGGGTACCTTGTTGCCCTTATCATGTTACGTACCTCTGACTCGTCCGGTCGCCGAATGTCACACTGTGCATGTAAAGCATCACATACCTCTTTTACCGTTGTTACCTCATCAAGGTCTCTTAGTTGAATAGTGCTGGAGTGAGTTTTTACTACAACTTCCTCCGAGTCGCTTAGCACTTCCTTTACAGCCATCTGGAACTCTACGGTGCTCCGTTCCGGTGCTCGCTTTAGTTCCAGGAGCAGCTCATTTTTCGCTGTCCGTCGCACAGTCCTTACATTTTCTCCTAAGGATTTCAGTGCATCATCGCCTTTTATTTTCCTTAATATATCATCATACGTGATGGATGCTGAAGCCGCTATGATGAGTGCGTCTGGTTTCACTTTCACACCAATATCTTTTCTCTGCTTTTTCTGTACTTTCGTCCACTTTTTTGTGGTTGTGCCTGTTCCAGTATTGTACCGACCTTTGCATTCGCATTCTTCTCCTGTTGCTTAGTTTTATTTTCCACTACTGGTGTCACCTTGCTTGCTGCATTTGGTGGTTTATCCTGGGATGCCTGAGCTGGTACATTTTTCGCCTTGGTTTGCAATGTATGACGGTTCATTGGGGGCGTTTCATATTCATTTTCTTGCCTCCTCTTATCTTTTGGGGTCTGTCTAGCCCATGGTGGCGTTTGAGTGCAATTGTTTTTCCGTATCACTCTTTTTGCCTCCTCGTCTTTTTGCTCTATGGCATATAGTTCGTATAACACCTTGATACTATCTATTGCATCTCTCATCGGCTGATGGACTGAGCGTCTTTTTCCGTCTTCCATCATATCAACTAGACTTCTTATATGTTCATCTAGCTTATGAAATGATGACTGGCTCACTGTTTTGTCACCTGTTTTGTGTTCTGCAGTTGTGATATCCGTTGATTCCGTCGCTTTTGGAGAGCGAGGAACTTTGTTGCTCCTTTTGAATGGGTCTTCGGTATCCTTTGTCGACCTATCTCCTGTTTATATGTTGCTGTTGTTACTGCTGCTATCGTTGTTAGTTTTCTTTATATTCTCCATATACTTTATGTACCAGCGCATCGTGCGTAGGGGGGCAGCCGAAAGAGACAGGAGCGGGTGTATCATCGAGGCCTATCCTTCGCTTTGCCGGTTCCGGAAAACACGAACGAACCGGCGCTCGCCCAGGGCAACGCAGGCTACAACTCCTGCGTCCAATATACACTTCCTGACTAAGGCCCGAAGGGGCTGGTTCCTGATACCCACCGCGGCTTACACCTCAGCAGAGCAAGCTCACATCACCCTCTTCAACCCAACAGCAGAGTAAACTCTTAAGGTTTCAAAGGAACCCCCAGTGCGCCGCGGAGTGCACCGATCAATCTAACAGCCGCACCTAACATGGTGTACAGACGCTGACCAGGAAGCCGTCTACTATGGAAACCGTCGCGCCTGGATTTTTTTGTAACTCATCATGCCCATGCATGATGAGGGTGACACAGTTTTCTAAGAGGCGGTGTCGATTCGCCACTGTCACAGGAACTTCATAGGATATGCTAGCTTTTAGACCACATCCTCCGTTCCTGCCGCTCATCGTCGGGGTTTGCTTATTCGTTTAAACTTTTCTCGCAACTAACCTGCTACTACAGGCCGTCCGGCTATCCGCGACCTGCCGACACCCCCGGCAGCTTAGAGCCCAGCTATAGTACCCGATCCCGTAGGATCAGAATCGTCCGGGTGTGTGTGTGTGTGTGCATGTGTGGGAATCTTTTATAGATGCCGTCAGTCATAGACGGCATGTACGATTCATACTGTCCGCTAAAGATATGCCTCATTCGGGAGCACGCCCAGTCAGTATTATCTTACTATGCTGGACTTGCGAACCAGTACGCCTACGTACTAAACCCTTAACTCCGACTTCTGTAGCTTGTATTTTATTTGGCTCTGCGGGACCGCCGTTAAGCACTACTTCGCAGGAACGAGCTAGCCCAAAAGGGCTCTTAACACACGCCCTACAGGGTTATTCATCCGTTGCATGCATATTTCTACTTCTACGCTGCCTTTCTTTCGACCTAAGCTCCTGGAGCGCTATTGCGTACCATTCCTTCATTTTAGCCCACACCAATCTCGATTACAGCATGTGGCTCACATGGTCTGAGTTTTTTGCAGCCTCCCTCAAATCTGTGCGTGTTTGCCGAGTTCCATCATAATAGCAAGATGATCGCTATGCGTGTAAAAGTCGCACACCTGCCAACTTGCCGTTCGCACCAGTGCACGGCTGACGAACGTAATGTCAATTATTGATCCGCGACCGTTCTTCCCGAAGGTATTCTTTCCGCCGGTATTGAGCAACACCGCGTCTAGCACGGAGAAAGCCTTAAGCAGAGCATCACCCCGTCTGTTTGTATAACTGCTGCCCCATTCCTCGGCCGATGCATTGAAGTCGCCTGCTATCACGTTTGGCGTAGTATTTCGAGCGTCTTCTACTAGCTCGTCCAGGATCCTTTCATAGTCGACATTCGTCACACTCGGCGGAATGTAGCAGCTGTAAAAATTAATTCCACAGACCTTCGCCCACGTATAGTCTCTTTTTCCAGTGAGTGGCTTGTCTTGGAGGGAGTTGCCCCACAGGCCCATATGGCAGCTTTGTTTCCATGATCAGAGATACAGGTTCCGGCGCTTAGGTTCTTGTACTGCTCACAGATTATCGCAACGTCTACCTTCTCCTCATATATTGTCTGCATCAGTAGCTACTGTGCAGCTTCACAGTGATTTAAGTTGAGTTATACAACTCTCACTTGAGCCTTTTCCACGCTGCTTGATATAGGGGACACTTCCTACTGCCGATTTGGTGACCCGTATCTTCCTTCCCGTTGCTTTTGCATGCTCCACAGAATGGTTTTTTGTCGCATACCTTTGCGAAGTGACCCTTCTCGCCACATTTCATGCAACTTTTACTCCTATCGTCCACGTTGGTACACAAATTTGCCACATGTCCGTATTCCAAGCACCTGAAACACTTCTTCAGGTTAAGCTTTTCCCTTATTCGACAGACCATCCATCCAATCTTGATCTTCTAAGCGTCAAACACTCGCCTTGCATCCAAAGCCGGAAGGCTTACCACCGCAGTCTGCGTGCCTGCATACGCCTCCCTGATGTGTTTGATCGCTCTCTCGTCGAAGTAGCTAACTCCTTTACTTGCGATCGGATAGCCTCCACTATATCCTCCTTGGTGGTAATTTCATCTAAGTCGCGGATCTCCACCGATACCTCGTGTGTTAGCGCTCGGATATGCGCTTGGTCACCTAACACCTTGCTTATCTCCTTCTCATAGACTCCCGTGTTCATCATCTGCGCCTTTTTTAATTCAAGCAGAATTTCTCCTTTCGCCGTCTTCCTGATCCGCGAAACGTTCTCACCGAGTTCCTGCAGAGCATCGTCTTTTTTAACAGCCCTAAGTATGTCGCTGTATGATATGTTTCCAGCACATGTAATGACTATCGCATGTGGTCTCGGGGGCGGCGTATAGGTTGCCTTCTTCTTAGCGGTTTGTGTTTTGCGCTTGACCTGCGTCCAGCCATTCTCCTTCTCCGCTCTTTCTTTACCTTTCGCAAGATTATTACTTCCATCCTTCCTGCTCGCACTCGCCATTTGCTTGAGCACTTTGTTGCGAGCCAAAATACGAAATATGCATATATGCATATTTTGCCTTTGTGCTGACAACAGATGCCAGCAATGAAGCCTTGGGGGCAGATCTATCGCAAGGTGAAATTAGAAAATATCGACCAATAGCTTTTGCGAGCAGAGCACTTAGTGATACTGAGAAAAGATATTCCACCATTGAAAAGGAATTCTTGGCTATCGTGTGGGCTGTAAAGAATTATCGAGCTTATCTACTAGGTAGACCATTCAAAGTCTACACTGACCATCAATCCTTACGAGGAATTGCCAATCTGAAAGACCAGACATCTCGCTTGGCACGTTTCAGACATAAACTATCTGAATTTGATTTTGAAATAATTTATAAACCAGACAAAAGGAACTTGAACGCGGATGCGCTCAGCAGAGTTCCACAAACGAATCAGGAGTCAACAATGGTTGTGACTCGTTCTATGGCGAGGAATAAAGTCGACGAAACTGAAAGCCAAGAAGAGCCTGAAGAAAGCTCTGATGACGAATTAGAACTAGATGAAAATGCAGAAAATCAGGAGAACAAGAATGCGGAACTTCTCACTGATGAGAAGGATATATCGACAATACTTGGCAACTTCAATGATTCACCTTTAGGAGGGCATCAGGGTGCTTTGAAAACTTATTTCAGGATTAGAAGAGAGTACAGGTGGAAAGGTATGCGAAGCCAGATTAAATAATATGTTAAAAATTGTAAAAAATGTCAAACTAACAAGAGCTCAAGGCTCACGAAAATGCCAATGATATTAACTGATACACCCTCTAAGCCATTTGAAAAGGTATATATGGACATGGTAGGAATTCTTCCAGAGACAACATCTGGAAACAAATACATACTTACATTTCAAGATCATTTTTCCAAATTTTTAATTTGTGTAGCTATACCAGATGCTGAATCTAGCACGGTAGCAAAAGCGTTTTACAATGAAGTTATTGCGCGATATAACATACAAAAAATTTTAGTGACTGGTAATGGTACAAATTTCACTTCGAAACTGTTTTCTGATACATGCAAGATGCTGGGTGTTAAAAAACTACATATAACACCGTACCATCCACAAGCAAATGGTTCTTTAGAAAGGAGGAAAAATCAGGAAAAGCAAAGAAATCAGCTAAAATTCAATACGACAAACGGATCCACCCTATAATTTTTAAAATAGGTGATAAAGTGTTACTGAGAAATCAGACTAGGAAAAATATATTTAGTACGATCTGGACTGGACCATACAATGTGATATGTGTGGACAATCCAGTAACGACGACTATTAAAATTGGACAAAATGGTAAAAAGTACCATAACAACTTACTAAAACATTTTTATCAATAAGTAATAGTAGTTTAACGAAGTAATAGTATTTGTGGTAGAAAATAGTGTGACGTAAGAACTATTAGTTAAGCTTCACACAATAATTTAATAAAACCCTTCCGACCAAACTTAGATTAATATTAAATTTCATTGATCCAAACCTTTACAAAAAACACCCTACAATAACATAATACCGAGTATGCATAAAAGCATGAGAACGAAATGTACAAAACAAGAATACACGAGATATTTACATTTTCAGACTAAACCAAATACAAACAAAACAAAAAAACAAAATTCCGTACAAAAAAAAAAATAAAATAAAATTAATAACACGTTGACCATATTAAGCAAAATGCATAACAATGCATTAACCTGTAGAATAACGTGAGAACGACACTCAAAATTATATTGCATATAGATATACAAGAATAAAATTTCAAACAATATGCACATAACACAAGCAAATGCACAATTATGAAAATTTTTGTTTTGGTCATGAAAGTATAAAATTCCTCAACATAATAATTAAAATAATTCCAACATATAAGAATATTTATTAAAATAAACAATTTCTAGGTGCAAGAAAAAATAATAATAATACATAATGAATCAAGTGACGTTTTATAATATGGTGACCATAGATATATGGAAATAAATTTAATCGACTGACAATTATGGGAATTGCATTAGAATTCTTTTTTCTAACTCCTTTCCTTCCCTTTAATACATCATTTTTGACAACAATAAAATGAAATATTAATATATACTGTTTTAGAATGTAAATTTGTTTATTCGTTTCGTATGAAATATGTGTCTCAAATTGTAGAAATTATCTTAAACTTTCGTTGGAAATTCGCCAGCTATCTGTCAGGTACAGTCTCCTGAGTCTTCCTTGTCTTCGTGCGCGACACGCAACCGATTCGCTTGATATTGTTGACGATAATGAATTTTACTGAAATTTATGCTAACGCCACTACAGAGTTGAATGGTGCTAACGCCACCACAGAGTTGCATGGGAAGTATTGAATACTGGGCCTAACATAATACGGGTTCCCATATTAGATAATACTGGTACTGCTGGTGGACTAGAAATTGTTATCCTGAACATCCTGCCCGGTCGAGTCCTTGGACTCGAGGTCCTCGATGTCAATCAGTAAACAAAGTTTCTGTACTGCGCGCGTGGTACATCCATTTGCCGTTTTCAATGTCACATTACGTACCGCCCCATCGCTGCCCGGGTGAAGGGCGGTTACTCGACCCATACACAACTGCAATGGGTGCAGATTGTCCTGTCTTACTATGACAACATCACCGATTTGGAGGTTTGGTGTCCGCCTTTGCCACTTCGTGCGTCTTTGGAGAGTTGACAAGTACTCATCACTCCAACGTTGCCAGAACTCTTGGTGGATCTTGCGTATCCACTACCACTGCTTCAGGCGATTGGCCGCGACCTGGCAAATATCTGGCTCAGGGACCGCAATGAGTGGAGATCCGATGAGAAAGTCGCCGGGAGTTAACGCAAATTTATCATCGGGATCATCGTATAGGGGAGTTATTGGGCGGGAGTTGAGACACGCCTCAATACGAACTGCTAGCGTGTGCAGCTGACTATACCACAGAGTCTGGGAGCCGATGCAGCGGGTCAAATGATGTTTGGCGGACTTGACGGCAGCCTCCCACAAACCGCCTTGATGAGGGGCACTGGGGGTGATGAAATGCCACTGCGTCCCCATATCGGCTAACTTTTGCTGATTAGTTGAGCTCTGCCATGCGGCGAGATCTTCCTGTAAGATGCGGTTGGCCCCAAAAAACGCTGTCCCATTGTCGCTGTAAAGGTCGTGGCACGGGCTTCGTCGACCCGTAAAACGAGTGAAGGCGTCAAGGAACGCCTGAGATGACAGATCATCCACCACCTCGATATAGACAGCTCTGGTTGCCATACACACGAACACTGATAAATAGGTTTTGACGGTAGTGCGAGACCGCTTTGAGCCAACGCGAAGAGTAAATGGACCGCAATAGACCACACCGGAAGCCAAAAAAGGTCGCCATCTGCTGTCTAAGCATGACTCCCCGATGTCTGCGACAAACCACGCAGTTGTGAACAAATGTCTTTACAGCTTGTCTGGCGTTCAGGATCCAGTAGCGATGACGAAGTGTATGTAACATAATTTGAGTTCCACCATGCAAGGTCTTGCCGTGCGCTTCTCGAATTAAGAGAATGACTAGCGGACTGTATTTCGGTAATATGATTGGGAATCGTTGGTCATGAGGCAGTGCGGCCTTACCAATTCGACCACCTATGCGCATAATTTGATTCTCGTCGAGGTATGGATTTAGTGGTAGTAGTCGACTAGAGTTTGCCAAGTCCGATCCAGATTTCAACTGTCTAACTTCCGCAGTAAAAGCTTCACTTTGATCTAAACGGACCAGACACCTTGCCACCATAATGGATGGTTTAGTAGCTCCTCTGGGTTTATACCTCTACTAGCACAATCAGCCGGATTTTGTGCTGAACGCACATGATACCAGCGAGTAGGTGACGTAAGTTCTTGAATCTGTCGGACTCTATTTGAGATATATGGTTTCAATAAAGCAGGTTGTTTCTTGATCCAGCACAGAGCAATCGCTGAATCCGAATAGTAGGGCGTGTCTGCCAATCCTAGAGCGATTCTTACATTTTGGAGAGTGAGAGCCAACAGAAGTGCTGCACAGAGTTCGAGACGGGGTATAGTAGCCCCTTTCAGCGGTGCTACCTTTGTCCGCGCGGTAAGTAACGAGATGTATGCGTCACCCTGGCCGTCGATTGTTTTAATGTAGATGACTGCTGCGTATGCGTACAAGCTGGCATCACAAAAGCCATGCAAAGTCGTCTGAGAGCCTTGGGCCATAGCTAACCAGCGCGGCACCTGAACATGGTTTAATATCTCTAGCCTACTACGATATGCAAGCCACTTCTCGCCAATTTCATGGGGCAACGCCTCATCCCAAGACAGGCCAGCCTCCCACATTCGTTGTATGAAAATCTTGCCAGCAATGATGACGGGCGCCAACAAGCCAGTGGGATCGAAAAGCTGAGCTATCTCGCTGAGCACCCTCCGCTTCGTAGGAGGCTGACAGGGCACCTTGAGGTTCACGTGGAACAATAATCAATCAGTACCAGAATCCCATCGTAACCCAAGAACCGAAGACGTGGTTGGATTGATGCTCAGTTCTGTAATGAGAGATGTGTTATCAGTTAAGGACCTTATGACCTCACCACAATTCGAGTTCCATTTGCGCAATTGGAAGTGCCCTGCTGATAGAACACTGTCCACATTACGTGCAAGGCGGATGGCCTCACTGCTGCTACAACAGCTTGTCAGGAAGTCATCCACATAGAACGATGTTAATATGGCGTCTCGCGTAGCCGCCCGATGTCCTTCATCAGGAATGTGACCACAATTGTCATACGCACACTGATGGAGTGCACGAACTGCATTATAGGGGCTGCACGCCATACCATATGTAACCGTCGTTAAGCTATAAATTCCAATTTCCTCGGAAGGTGACTCTCTCCAGATTATGCGTTGAAAATCTCGGTGAATTGGAGCAACCAATACTTGCCGGAACATCTTCTCTATATCAGCGGTAAGCGCAATTTTATAACGTCGAAAGCGAAATATGATATTGATGAGCGAATCTTGAATTGTTGGTCCTACCAACTGGATGTCGTTAAGAGACACACCTGTGTTGGTTCGCGCAGACGCATTGAATACAACTCGAAACTTCGTCGTAACCGCATGATGTGGAATGTAGTAACTATCTTTGACGAGTCGGTCCACACGCTCCATATGCCTAAGCACGGCATATTCACGCATGAATGCAATGTATCTGTCTCTCAGTTCAATATTGGACGCCAAACGTCGCTCCAAATAATTAAATTGTTGTATAGCATTTGTGTAAGACTCCCCAAGTTTGGGAGCATCACGTTGGAATGGCAGTTGCACAATGTACCGGCCTTCAGGTGTACGGAAAAAAGTCGATGCAAAAATTCGACCACATTCGCCATTGTCCACCTCATCTGTCGTTGGTACCTCTTCAAGCTTCCAAAAGCTGCGAACCAGCTCTTCCAAACGAACCTCTTCGTCACAGAGCATGGCGCTGCATGCGAGCAAAGACGGAGTTGTGGAAGTGGCCACAGTGGCTGGGCCAAAAATCACCCAACCAAAATATGTACGCTGAGCGTAGGGTTCATCTGGTTTTCCACCAGATATCCACACTACCAGGTTTCCCGAAATGTATGTCGGCCAGTTCGAGGCCTACTAAGTGTTTCCACTGGTCACCATCAACACGCACCGCAGGAGTGATTGAAGTAATTGACGGAATAACCAATGCGTCAACTTGCGTTTCGAATGTAGAATACGTCGACTTTAGTGTGAGCAACTTTTACCTGCTGCCCGGGTATTGGCAATGCCACCGATACCTTCCACATGTAATTCACATTTGTGTCGATGTAGTTGTAGAGAATTAGCCATGCGATCTGTAATAAAACTAACCTGCGACCCCGGATCACATAAGACTCGAGCCAAGCGTTGAACAGAAGCGTCTCCAAATGCATAAACCCGCGCTGTAGCGAGTAAGACCGTGGACATGGCATGGGAGACGCAGGCGGTTGCAGATGTATCTAGTCACAATGATGAGGACCCTTGAACGGCACTGTGCGCCGTTACTACGTCCAATGCTGTTGGTGTGTTCGCTACTGATGATGTGGTCTGTATCTGAGTGCCATGACATAATATGGTATTGTGTTTACGTCTACAATTCCGACAATCACCAGACGAACACTGCCTGGAAGAATGGCCAGCTCTCAAACAGTTATAGCAGAGCTTAGCCTTCCTCACTGCTTCATAACGCTCTTCCAATTTCATTGCCATTAGTGCCGGACATTTTGTGATACGATGAGCCCCTTGACATTGAGCACATCTGCCATCGTCAACGGCCACTATATGAGATTTAACCGTTCGTTGTTGTTGTCTGTTGGATGACGGTAATGGGGTACACAAGCCGTGTGCACGCCTTTCCAAAAACGTTAATAACTCTTCTAGCGTAGGAATATCCGTAGAGGAGCAACTCATGCTCCAATCACGTTGGGTAATAGCTGGAAGCTTGGACACGACAATTAGAACAGCCAAGGCATCCCATTTGTCCACAGGAATCTTCATAACACGTAGAGCACGAAGTGATTCATGAACGGTATCAACTATGGTGAGCAGTGCCTTTGACGATTCCTCCATTGCTAGTTTCAGATTAAGGAATCGTGCCACATGAATTTCTGATAATTGTTTTTTGTTATCAAACCGCTGTTTTAACGCCTGCCATACATCCTCGTACCCACCAGAGTAAACCCCCCCAATTAGTGGTACTGCATTCGCATTTACTGCTTGTCGGAGTTTACCCAACTTGAACGCTTCTGGGTACGACGAATTATGGACTAACGTCTAGAATGCATCCTTAAATGCCAGCCAATTATGCATACTGCCATCAAATGCGGGAATAGCCAGTGGATCCAGTTTGAGTTCAAATGCACGTGCTACTGAATCAGCCGTCTGCATCTTTTCCTTGATGTCATCAGCAGGCATACTATAGCTGGCAATGTGACGGTTTAATTTGCAAATCGCTTCATTGTAAAGCTGTTCGATTTCTTCGAGAAGCTGATCAAGCGATTCACTCTCATCTTGTTTCGCATCCCCGACCAGATAGTCATGTTTACGTATAAATTTCTCAAAATGTGACGCTATCGATTTCCTTTGTTGTTCCAACTGAAACACATCATAGGTATCGTGACTCGCTCTCATCACTCTACCATGTATACGCCTAATTGCATTAACAGCAGACGCTCCCAAATTCAACTCCGCCATATTTTCTTCTCATGCACCAATTTCCCAAGTCACCGTGGTGCTTATTCACAGAAAATAGCGTCCTCACGTTGAATTGAATTTCACAATTAATATTGTCCTCACAGGAGGCACCAAAATGTTTTAGAATGATACGTAAATTTGTTTATTCGTTTCGTATGAAATATGTGTCTCAAATTGTAGAAATTATCTTAAACTTTCGTTGGAAATTCGCCATCTATCTGTCAGGTACAGTCTCCTGAGTCTTCCTTGTCTTCGTGCGCGACTGCAACCGATTCGCTTGATATTGTTGACAATAATGAATTTCACTGAAATTTATGCTAACGCCACCACAGAGTTGCATGGTGCTAACGCCACCACAGAGTTGCATGGAAAGTATTGAATACTGGGCCTAATATAATACGGGTTCCCATATTAGATAATACTGGTACTGCTGGTGGACTAGAAATTGTTATCCTGAACATATACAAAAAATACTCAAATTTTCTCCATTATTATCGTACAAGAATACAGGGTCCCTCAAGAAATATAGGTACAGTAAAGAGATAGCTGAAGTCGAAATTGGAAAGTACTAGACTGTGGATAAAGTGCAACATCAACGCTGGAACACCAAAAAAAAAATATATATATATATCCGTAAAAGTAAGATGAAATATATGTAACAAAACACGTTCCGTTTTCAACGGATAATATTGAAAATCGTACCAGCTACAAGTACGAAAAGTTGGTCATTGCAACTATGAAGAGAAAATGCAATGTGGTCCCTATATTTGTGTCCAAACAACAATGCATTTTTAATACCTTTTAAAAAATTAAGTATAGATTATAAATGAATATTGCAAAAAAAAAAAAGAATTTAATTGATTAAGAATTTATGTATATCTTATAAGAAAAACTTACTAAATGAGTGTTATAGTAGATATAGTAGTTATAATATATATAGTAGATGCAAGTGATCTATTATTGAAAGAGAATCTGGTAATTCCTCTACAAACATAAGAGAGTAGCAGTATGTCCACGAGAATCCAAAATCAACTCATACTGTGAAATTGCGAGACATGCAAATGCAGCAACATTAACAGCTTTAACAACAGTAAAAACCAAGAGAAGGATGATATGATGACAGAAACGAAGAAGGAATAAAATGAATTGTCACTAAACGTAAAATGAAGCATTATACTTTATTATACTTTATACAAGAATACATACTAAAGGTGCATGACTGGCCAACATAAGGCATGACAAGAAAGGGTAATAAACCCTAACCAAAACGCTTGGTCGAGTAACCGACATACCGACGCAACCCGACATACTATTGAAACGATCATTGCGAACTTTGGGAACGGCCAGTTCGAAATAGCTTGCTATTCGAACGAGTGCTCTTGTAGTCGAGCTGGCAGTAATCGCTAGGCGACTATAAGCAGTTCTTGTTATAAGCGAGGCTGTCAGTATCGACCGCTCGCTTATAGCAGCCGCCTGCGAGCCAGCAGCTCTGCCCGGGGTCATTTTGACTAACCGTATATACCAGGAGCAGCCATCCGCCACCCCGTTGGTTGTTCCTATATATATATTGCAAAGGTCTCCCTCTTCTAGGTGTGAGGCCAGGGTACTGAATACAGGAGACCCCTATATCAGGCTACCCTACAAAATTATCAGTCGCTTGGAGATTTCTGCTAAGGCGGATCTGCCAGACGACTGATTCATTAGGTGCGACCAGGTGGCACTGGTCAAGCCTATAAAGTTATCCATCCTATAAATAAGATTAGGTATTCCAGGTTAGGTATAGAATAAGGCATTTAAATTGAATTGTATTAAAAATTGTAAAGAACAAATAATAAAGCAAATAAATCAGAGTAGTAGTAGTTCCATTCGAACCGAGCCGAACACTCTTCTAGTGTCGGTGAATTGATTGTCAATAGACAATCGTGTGGAATTCGGTCCTTCTCCTACAATAAGAGTTTATACGCTGCTCTCTTATTTAACCCTGGCAGACTGAGTAATACCTCAGCTGGAAACAACAGGCACGCGTTACAATTATGTGAAGACAGAAAAGAGAAGAATAATCAAATTACTGTCGTCATGGTAACTGACTTCACGAGTATGTATATGTGTATATACATTTGCTGATATTTACCATATGACGACAGCAAGGAGAAGAGGAAGAATTAAATGAATTTCGTATGATACGTATAATTTGTTATATACGTATATTTTGTTATTATATTTGTTATATACGTATATTTGTTATATTATTGGTTTTAATATTACAACAATTTGGAGTTTTGTAGGTATATAAGTAAACGGTTGTAACAGGCTTATTTTAAGTCTGTTACATTCCCCCCTTACTTACGAGGAAAATTGCTATCCTCAGAGATGGGCAATTTTTCTTTTTTTTTATATATTCTGTGTGGTGTTGCTTTTACACTTATGTATGTACATATAGAGAGAAAAAAAAATTAAATGTAATGACGTACATATCTATTTAGCATGTGTTTCAAGAGTTTGAAGAATTGGTAGAACCGAATTACGCACCACTAAATGCATTTTTAGTGAATTCACCGACACTATCTGTGTTCGGCTCGGTTGAACTCTTCTTTTTTTTTATTTTTTTTTTATATATATTATTATTATTATTGTTTTATTATTTTTTTTTTCTACTACATATGTACATACATGTACAAACCCTGCGTGCAGGCGCAACGCGAGCTATTAAGGAGCGGTACAGAGAGAAAAGGAGTGCAGAGGCGCCTTTTCAGAGGCGTCTTTTCAGGCGCAAGAAGAGGGAGTTGGAAAGACTCGAGTGTGAGGAGATAGAGATGTGTACCGACAAGAATGGGACTCGAAAATTCCTCGAAAAGATAAAGCGCCTGAGTGGATGTTTAAATCCCGGAGCCTCTTCTTGTCGTGATGGAAATGGGAATCTGGTTACAGATGTCCAGAGTGTACTGAGCCTATGGAGGGAACACTTCTTCACGTTACTGAATGGCGATGCTACGAACAATTCTGCCAGTGGAGGAGATTGCCCGATAACCCCAATAACAGATGATGGTGTTGATGTTCCACCACCCGACGACGACGAGGTTGAAACGGCCATTTTAAGGCTGAAGAACAGCAAAGCTGCAGGTGCTGATGGCCTGCCTCCCGAGTTGTTTAAGACCAGAGGCGATGAGCTGCTCACCCGCATGCTCCAGCTCATAAGCAGAATATGGTCGGATGAAAGCACGCCTGATGATTGGAGGCTCAGTGTTCTCTGTCCTGTACATAAAAAGGAGACCCCACAATTTCCGCCAACTACAGTGGAATAAGTCTCCTGAGCATCGCATACAAGGTTCTATCGAGCGTACTGTGTAAAAGGTTGAAGCCTATGCTCAGCAACCTGATTTTACCGTATCAGTGTGGCTTCTTACCTGGTAAATCCACCATCGACCAGATTTTCACACTGCACCAAATCCTGGAGAAGACCCAAGAAAAACAGATCGACAGATCGAAAATTGTACCGAACGAAATGTCGCACGATAACGAATCTTTCGACAAGATGATTCGTTATCGTGCGACTCTTCAATCTTATTATGGAGAAAATAATACGAGCTGCTGATCTACAACATAATGGCACTATCTTCAACAAAAGTGTCATGCTGTTGGCGTATGCCGACAATGTTGACATAATCGGCATGACCACGCGAGCAGTTAGTGCGGCATTCTCAGAGTTGGAAAGAGAGTCGCGTCGGATGGGTCTTATGGTGAACGAGGGCAAGACGAAGTATCTAGTATCAACAAACTAAGAGTCCCGGCGTCTTCAACAGCATGTCAATGTTGACAATTACGCTTTTGAAGTAGTAAGGGACTTTGTCTCTCTTGGAACCAGCATTAACAGCAATAATGACGTCAGCCTGGAGATATTACGAAGGATCACTCTTGCAAACAGGTGCAATTTTGGGCTGAGTAAGCAATTGAGAAGTCGAGCTCTCTCTCGAAGAACTAAAACTACACTCTACAAGTCTCTCATCATGCCTGTCCTAACATATGGCGCTGAAGCCTGGATAATTTCCACCTCGGATGAGCGAATGCTTGGAGTTTTCGAGAGAAAAGTCCTACGCAAGATCTTCGGACATATTTGCGCTGGTGGCGAGTACCGAATAAGGTACAACCATGAGCTGTACGAGCTGTATGCCGATATTGACATAGTAACGCGCATCAAAATCCAGCGGCTGCGCTGGCTAGGTCATGTCGAGCGAATGGAAGAACACGCTCCAGCTAAGACGGTGTTATATTCGGAACCCACTGGAGGACGACGCAGAAGAGGAAGACCAAACCTCCGTTGGAAAGACCAAGTACTGGAGAACCTGACGGCGCTTGGAATTTCTAACTGGCGCCAGCTAGCGAAGAACAGAGATGGCTGTCGAAGCATATTATTTTCGGCCTAAATCGATATTCGGTTGTTATGGCCACATAAGTAAGTAAGTAACTACGTAGTAGTAGTTTAACGAAGTAATGATATTTGTGGTAGAAGAAAAAAAAAATCAGTTAGGATATAAAATACAATAGTGTGAAGTAAGAATTATTAGTTAAGCTTCACACAATAATTTAATAAAACCCTTCCACCGAAACTTAGATTAATATTAAATTCGATGATCCAAACCTCTACAAATAACACCCTACAATAACATAATACCGAGTATGCATAAAAGCATGAGAACGAAATGTACAAAACAAAGATACAAGAGAATTACATTTTCAGACCAAGCAAAATACATAATACTACAAAAATGCAAAAAAAAAAAAACAAACAAAATTCCGTACAAAAAAAATTTTATTAATAGCACGTTGACCATATTAAGCAAAATGCATGACAATGCATTAACTTGTACAACAACGTGAGAACGACATTCAAAATAATATCGCATATAGATATACAAGAATAAAATTTCAAACAAAATTCACATAATACAAACAAATGCACAACTATAAAAAATGCAAGAAAAAATAATCATAATACATCATGAATCAAATGTCGTTTTATAATATGCTGACCATAGATGTAGGGAAATAAATTTAATCGACTGACAATTATGGGAATTGTATTAGAATTACATTTATTTATTCTTTTTTTCTTTCTCCTTTCCTTCCTTTTAATACATCATTTTTGACAACAATAAAATAAAATATTAATATATACAAAAAATACATTAAAATACAAAAATTTTCTTCATTATTATCGTACAAGATTACAGGGTCCCTCAAGAAATATAGGTACACTAAAGAAATGGCTGAAGTCGAAATTGGAAAGTACTAAACTGTGGATAAAGTGCAGCATCAACGCTGGAACACAAAAAAATAATAATAAATAAATAAATATATATATATATATATATATATATATATATATATATATATATATATATATATATATATATATATATATATATATATATATATATGTCTAAATCCCTTTAGACAAGCCATATGGTCAGTCCCTGCAAGAAGGAAGTAAAAATAATGAAATAGTATTTATAAAATGAATTAATGATACTTACCAATTTTACTTACCTTACCTTGCATACTTACCATATGGCAACCCAACTCTCCACATAAATTCCCCTTTTATGTTTTTGGGTTTTCGCGGTTCGCGTTATGTTCGACCGATGCTATCATCTTTACATTCGGTCCTAGATTTTGAAGCGATCGTGCCATTCCGCGCATATTTGATCGTCGAAATAAACAGTGTTTAAAATTTCTTCATATTTCTTGATACTTATTCGAATTTCTTTTTATAAGTGTTCACGTTCATACTCTGCAATTGAAATATATACTTACCCATACATGTAAACTATTATTATTAAAATTAGTAAATTATTAAAATCGTACATATTGTGTTATTCGGTAAAATAAAAGCAAAGTGAATAAATATTGGTCCTTCGAGGCAACGAAAAGAATCGGCGCGTATAATTCGTGAAATTAAGAGATGAGGTAAAATTATGTACATAAAGTGAAGTGCAAAACGTTAGAAAACAAACAATAATACATAAAAAGAAAAAAAAATAAAGCCACATAGTGTCAGTGAACATATAATATACAAACACTAGACAATTACAAATTTTATTTACGAACAAAAAAAAAAAACAGTACATAAAGAGGCAAAATAAAGTATGCATTAGAGCGGCCCAAATAAAATTTTTTTTTATTTTTTTTATTGAAATTTTTTATATGTGAATATTAAAACGAAAATAATTGAATATTAAAAAAAATAATAATAATACAACGAAAATTTCGAATTGGCATCGTTTGAATTGGGGCAGCAGCAGCATCAACACCAACACCAGCTGAATACAGATAAGAAAACAAAATTTCTGATTTTTTTAAATATATTATATATTCTCATATATATATTTCGTTTTATATATCTTCATATAAATTTCTTTTACGTATATATATTCACTTATATACATACATATATATATATATACATTTCATCTCTATATATTCTCATATATATACACAAATTTCATCACTTTATATATTTTCATATATATATTGCATTTTGGTATATATATTCACGGGTATATATACATAATTCGTTTCAATTTTATATATCCACATATATATATACCTCTATACATATATTCTCATATATATTTTCTTCGGTATATATATTCGCTTATATATACACAAATTTCATCTCTCTATATATTCTCTTATATATATTTCGTTTTGGTATATACATATATTCACATATATATACACATTTCATCTCTATATATTCTCATATATATACACAAATTTCATCACTTTATATATTTTCATATATATATATTGCATTTTAGTATATATATTCACGGGTATATATACATAATTCGTTTCAATTTTATATATCCACATATATATATATACATCTATACATATATTCTCATATATATTTTCTTCGGTATATATATATATATATATTCCCTTAAATATATACATATTTCTTCTTTATATATATTCTCATATATATATTTTCCTAATTTACGCATTATATCGATAACATTTCTGTTATCGATCGATAAATTTCTCTATATCGATATCGTCGCATAATCGATCAGTGCATTTTGGTGCATTTTTTTTTTAAACTCTCCATTTCACAAATTTTGATAAATTCGGTCAAATATGCCAGTGAGGAAATCACCAGAAAAGCAGGAAGTAGCCTCTGAAGGTCGTAGGGCAGAGTCAGCTGGCGCTATTCCAAAAGGCGCAGTGGAAAAAATGCCAAAAGTTCCATCCGAAACAAAAAAAACCCCTAGAAAAAGAGCTTATGACCCCTCCATGAATGAGTTCATTTTCGAGGCGGACAACCTGGTGCATTTCTGCACGAAGTTTTCAACAATTCCGGTTGAAGACTTAACACCTTCTCTCCTGAAGGCTAAGCTAGAGGACTTGAGCTGCTATTATGATCAAGTCAAGTCCACGTTTAGAAGAGTAGGTTTAACGGATGAGGACGAGCTGCCCAGTAATTTCAAAATGGCAGCGAGAAATAAAATGGAACTCTGCCAAGAGCGCGTGCACACCATAAAAGCACAGATTTCGGATCTCTTAGAAGTTCAATCAGCCTCCAGATTGGAACTTCCATCATAAGCAGAAAGTAACTCTATTTCTGCAACAGAGCAGGCAAATAATTCCGCAATTTGCCTGACTGTTCCTACTTGTGATACCGAAACATTTTCCGGCGGGTACGAAGAATGTACGCCCTTCCGCGACATGTTTACGGCGGTTTACATAAACCACCCTAAACTCTCTTCTGCCCAAAAACTGTATCATCTCCGATACAAAACTGCAGGAAAAGCTGGAGCTATTGTGAAGCAGTACGCGCTCAACAACGAAAATTTCGAGTTGGCATGGAATGCGCTAAAGGCCCGCTTCGAAAACAAGCGAATTCTGGTCGATAAGCAGATAAAAACTCTCTTGAACCTCCCTCAAGTGAGTTACGAGAATAGCGAGGCAATTCAGAAATTGCAAACCACGATCAATAATTCCCTGTCCGTCTTATCCTCTCAAGGCGCCTCGACAGAGAATTGGGACCCGATCCTGGTGCATATCTGCTGTTCAAAACTGCCTGAAGATTCCTTGGCTCTCTGGGAACAATCCCTAAGTTCACGCAAGGATCTTCCAACATGGCAGCAGATGAATGAATTCTTGACTCTCAGGTATGAAGTCGTGGAGAGGCTCAACAGCGTCAAACCAAACAAATCAATATTTCTACAAAACAGACCCCAGAACAAAACCCAAAGCTTTTTTGCAGAAAGCAATCGGACATTCTCTTGTCCAATCTGCGAAGCCGCACATTCGCTTAAATCCTGTGAGCGGTTTAAAAAGTTAGTTGTTCGTGATAGAGTGAGGCTTGTTCGAGAACACAATCTCTGTGAGAACTGCCTGGCCTTTACTCACCATAAACGGGACTGCAAGAGCAAACACTCCTGTTTGCAATGTCAGCGAAGGCATCACACGATGCTTCACATACCAGCAGACAATATTCCCAGTAGGAACACCAAGGTTTTGGCGCAAACCTCCACGCTTCAGCCGCACAATAAGAAAAAGAGCACGCAGCAGACGATAACCCCCTCAAGAAACTCGAGAAGCCGGAGATCTCAGGACCGATCATCCGAAGATGAGCAACCCTGCTCATCATGCTCCAAATCTTCTTCAAAGGTGCAAGCATTGTTCACCTCAAATGAAGAAAGAACTCTTTTACCCACAGCTCTTGTCTCTATAGAGCATCTTGGAGAACTTCACAAGGTTCGAGCACTCATCGACCAAGGTTCTCAACGACCATTCATCTCTACCAAGGTACAAAATCGGCTGAGGCTTCCTTCGCAAGCAACTCACGTCGAAATTTCTGGAATGGGTGGCAAAACCATCCAAAACTCTAACCAGACTTGTACCGTTACGTTAGTCGCCCCAAAGGCTAATAAAAAGTTACAGACACGGGCAATTGTACTCTCACAATTGACCAAATTACTACCCACATTTAAAATTTCTAAGCTCGATTGGCAGCAATTCGAAATGTTAGATTTGGCTGACCCGAATTGCTTCGTGCAGGCGGAAATTGACATGGTCATAGGTAGTGATTTGATTCCTCAAATCCTCCTAACCGGAATCCGATATAATATCAGTGGAAGCCTTCTCGCACAGAATACGATATTTGGCTGGATAATTAGTGGCCCTATCTCACAAAAAGTGTCAACATTCTCGACACAGGTAGAGGAAGTTTCCAATAAACTTCTTAGTTCTCAACTAAGGAAGTTTATTGGAAGAGGAAGAAGTCAATCAGCCAGCACAAGTATCGGAAGAAGATATAGCCTGTGAAGACTACTATCAGAGGACCACATCTCGTAGGTCAGATGGAAGATATGTGGTCAGGCTTCCATTTAAATCCAGTTTTCCCGCTCTTACGGCTCTTGGTCACTCCCGAACCATAGCCTATAATCAATTTCGCAGTATGGAGAAAAATTTTTCAAAGAAAAGCGATCTCAAAGCTATTTACGATGAGGTTCTCGAAGAATACCTCACGCTGGATCATATGGAACCCACAGGCTCGCATGAAATATTCTCTGATGGCAAGTATTTCTCCTTTTACCTGCCACATCATGCAGTGGTGAGGCCAGAAAAGAAAACCACCAAAGTGCGTGTTGTTTTTAATGCCTCAAGAAGCAGCGGCTCAGGCCATTCTCTTAACGACGTATTACATATAGGTCCCACATTACAACCAGATCTCATGGTTCTCATTCTGAGGTGGCGACTATATCAATTCGATTTCAATGGTGATGTACAAAAGATGTACCGACAAATTCTTGTCCACCATGACGACCAGGATTTCCAGCGAATTCTCTTTCGCAGGTCACCAAATTCTCCAATTCAGGACTTCCGGTTGAAAACAGTCACATTTGGTGTAAATTGCGCTCCATATTTAGCCATTAGAACACTGCAAAAATTGGCTAAGGATTCCAAGAAGAATTTCCCTCTCGTGGAAAAAATAATCTTCAAAGAAACCTATGTGGATGACGTATTATCCGGTTCACATACAATTCCAGATGCAGTAGAATCTTTATCTCAAGTGATACAAGTCCTCAACTCCGCAGGATTTCCATTACGAAAGATTACTGCAAATCATCCTAAAATTTTAGAAAATATCCCAAAATCAGAACTTCTCGATTCTGATTTTCTAAAATTTGAAAGTGCCAGTGCCACAAAAACCCTTGGAATACGATGGAATGCATTGACTGACACATTCTCGTACTCAGTATCGCCCATCGAAACAACATCCGCTGCTACCAAGCGTCAAATTTTATCTGCCGT
The DNA here is from genome assembly GCA_963854835.1 of Megamerina dolium. Taxonomy (NCBI): domain Eukaryota; kingdom Metazoa; phylum Arthropoda; class Insecta; order Diptera; family Megamerinidae; genus Megamerina; species Megamerina dolium. The sequence continues at coordinate 15,824,516 of OY978530.1, read as the reverse complement.
TGCGAAACTTTTTGACCCGGCAGGATCGCTCTCGCCCATCATGACTCAAGCCAAGCTGCTTCTCCAAGAGCTCTGGTTAGAAGGCACCGACTGGGATGAATGCGTGAAACCCAGATCGCTCATCAAATGGAATGTATTTCTGGAGAATATTTCGTCCATTGGTCTCATCGAAATCCCTCGATGGGTACAATTCTCTCCCAAGAAGCGAATCCAGCTTCATGGATTTTGTGACGCTTCAGAGAAAGCGTATTGTGCAGCCCTGTACATACGATCAATGGACATGAATAATCAAATATCTTGTCATTTACTGGTGGCTAAAGGCAAAGTTGCACCTCTGCAGACGGTCAGCTTACCACGTTTGGAATTGTGTGGCGCCGTTTTACTTTCTCACCTAGCCAAGTCCGTTAAAGAAACTTTGGATGTCGAATTCTCAGACATATTTTTCTGGTCCGATTCTCAAATCGTTCTCGCATGGCTGGAAAAACCACCTCACACATGGAAAACGTACGTCGCTAATCGTACAGCCCAGATACTCCAAAACGTTGGAAATGCTATCTGGCGCCATGTCATCAGCAGCGAAAATCCAGCTGATTTGGGTACACGCGGATGCAAGCCCCAAGATCTTGTGTCCAATACTCTTTGGTGGAATGGCCCTGCATGGCTTCATCACCCCGAAGAAGCCTGGCCAAAACCAACACTTTCCAGTACTTTGCCCCCCGAGCAAAGGAAAGTAGAGGTTCTTCTCACGTTAGATGACCATACCGACATTCTCGATCGGTTCTCATCATTTTTAAGGGCACTACGTGTGATTTCTTACGTTTTCCGTTTTGTCCATAACGGACTCTCTAAATTGCGAAAATCTTCTCCAATTTCGAATTCCTCACTCTCGCAGGACGAAATTCGTTTCGCAAAAAGCCGGCTAATCTCGTTAGCCCAATGGCAATATTTTCCCAAAGAGCTGAAGGCTCTTCTCAGCTCAACCGCAGTCAGCAATAAAAGCTCTTTGCTGACTTTAAATCCTTTTCTCGACAAGGAAAATCTCATGAGAGTAAATGGTCGATTAGCTCATTCTGGTCTTAGTTATAGTGAGCTCCACCCCATAATCCTTCCGGAAAAATCCCGATTTTGCGTTTTGTACCTCGAGTTTCTCCATACTCTGCTCCTACACGCAGAACAAAGGCTCATGTTCCGAATGGCTCGACAAGAATTCTATATTCCTCGTCTTAAGCCCGAAATAAGGAAATGCATATTTCTATGCAAAGTTTGTACCATCCACAAACAAAGGGTTCGATCACAGATTATGGCAGCTCTGCCGCCTGAACGGTGTACCTTGTCGGTACCTTTCGCGACCACAGGTGTTGATTTTGCAGGCCCATTCCAAATTAAAGCATCTACGCTTCGAACTGCTGCCTTTCTCAAAGGGTATGTGGCGGTATTTGTATGCTTTTCCACAAAGGCCATTCACTTGGAATTGTGCTCTGATCTCTCTACAGAGGCATTCCGCGCCGCATTCGCCAGATTCGTTGGCAGAAGAGACCTTCCCCGCAAAATCATGTTGGATAATGGTACAACTTTCGTTGGAGCTCAAAGAGCCATGAGTAAAGTATGCCTCAAATTCTCTAAGGAGGTGTCCAAAGATATTCTGGCCCAATACTCTCCGCAAGGTATTGACTGGGTTTTTATTCCTCCCAGTGCGCCTCACATGGGCGGTCTATGGGAGTCGGCAGTCAAAAGCTTTAAGGCTCATCTCAAAAAGACTGCCGGCAATCACAAATTCCGCTTCGAAGAGTTCTCAACTCTGCTCTGTAGAATCGAAGCCGTGCTCAACTCTAGACCATTGTCTCCACTATCTCAAGATCCCAACGAACTGATAGCGCTAACTCCAGGTCACTTCCTGCGAGGTGCTCCACTAACGGCCTTTCCCGAACCCAACTCGGAAGATATATCCCTAATAAACCGATGGGAAAAACTCAAGGCGCTTCACCACCAGTTTAGCCGCAGATGGAAAACTGAGTACCTACAAGACCTGCACAAACGCTACAAATGGCAACACCCTCAAAAGGAGCTGGAAGTAGGTCAACTGGTGGTCATCAAGGATGAGCTGCTGCCCCCCAACGAATGGAGTCTCGGACGCGTCACTCATTTGTATCGAGGATCTGACGGCCACATCTGTGTCGCAGATATTCGGACAAAATCGGCCGTTCTCAAGCGGCCCATAGTAAAATTATGTATTTTGCCGCTCGCGTAAAATCATAATATCCAAAAAAAAAATCTCTTTTTTTTCGCTATCAGACTTTGGCTCAAGCCCTTAAGCTAATTTCGTTTTCAAATTTTATCTTTCCAGTTCCGCCCATAGCGATCATCATCGGTGCCAACTATATCATCGGCTCCACGCTCTGCGGTATTGCCGCGGGTTTTTGGCGATGAACACAAGCCAGAGGGAGGATGTGGTGCGCGCGCATCGATACTGCCGCAACTGCCTGGCTCGGTCGCACGGGACCGGATCGTGTGATTCGCCAAACTCATGCAAAAAATGCAGATTGGCGCATCACACGCTCCTCCATCCGGTCCGGTCCCCTACTGGGCATGGGAAAGTAAAATAATGAAATAGTATTTATAAAATGAATTAATGATACTTACCATTTTTACTTACCTTACCTTGCATACTTACCATATGGCAACCCAACTCTCCACATAAATTCCCCTTTTATGTTTTTGGGTTTTCGCGGTTCGCGTTATGTTCGACCGATGCTATCATCTTTACATTCGGTCCTAGATTTTGAAGCGTTCGTGCCATTCCGCGCATATTTGATCGTCGAAATAAACAGTGTTTAAAATTTCTTCATATTTCTTGATACTTATTCGAATTTCTTTTTATAAGTGTTTACGTTCATACTCTGCAATTGAAATATATACTTACCCATACATGTAAACTATTATTATTAAAATTAGTAAATTATTAAAATCGTACATATTGTGTTATTCGGTAAAATAAAAAGTGAATAAATAATATATATATATATGTATATATATATATATATATATATATATTAGGGTGGGTCAAATTTTTTCGACCCAAAGGCTCATCGTGATTCTTATTCTATGGGTCATTCTAAGCAAATTTGCAAAAGAAACTATAGCTCTAAAATGAATTTCGAGCCCCCGGCTTTTTCAAAATAGGTATTTTTTCTAGAAATATTCGAGAATAGAGGCAAAAAAATGCTATTTCCTTTAGCCAAATGTGTATGTGGGGGTTTTTTGGGTCGCGGAATCCATTTTTGACATTAATTTTTATTTTTGAGTGCCGCCAGAGGGCGCTTTCGTACATTTTTTTGGAAAAATATACGATACTGTTGTGGAAATAGACGAATTTTTGACTTTGTATTGAATATATTCAATATACATACTCGAATTATAAATTGTTAAATCATATTCCATACATTTTGTTCCTTTTTCCAGCTTTTCTAAAAATAAAATCGATAGATTTCAAGCTAAGACCTAAATCACATTTTTACCAGCTTTTGAAGGAAGAAAACCTCAAAATCTAGCTGGAAAATCTTAATTTTTATAAATTAATTAATTAATATTTAATTTTAAACATGGATCTATTGCCGTCAACATCACAAGCCGCACCAACATCAATAAGTACCGAAAGTAGTTTGAAACATATGCCTTCTCACGATGTTCCTGCTTTTGGTATGTCTTCTGATTTGACTGATCTGAATCTGCCAACTAAACAGGATATTTTAAGATGCTATTTTTTCTTGGCCGAACGTGCTAAAATGCAAAGTAAAATGTTTTCATATAAAACATTTACTCCTCAAGTGACAGACAAATTGATTGGAATTTGGAGCAAACTAAATATTGAAATTATATGCAAACGAAATATTGTTAGAAAATTGAATACCTTGCTTGACAAATACTACACTGCAGATAAATGCAAAGCAAAAGGCTCCAGTCTCACATCTTTCTTACGATCCATAAAAGAATTATTTTACATTGGGAAATGTAAATGTGACTTGAAAGCTGCTCTATGCTCATGTGGAATGATTCCAGAAGAGTTGAAAGAGTTTATGATGGATCAACATAATGACAGAAGATCTACGATACCGGAATACCAGACAGAAATTGAAGAGCAAGCACCTACATCTACAATAATAGAAACAATTGAAGAGAGCCAGGGTCTAACATACGTGCCAGAAGAAGACCAGGAAAGTGATTATGAGCATAGTACACATTTAGTAGAAGCACAAAATTCATCTCAAACGAAACGAGGACCATATACACCCAGATACGATGCTTTCAAGTTTGCTATGATGTGTGACAGATTTGGTGTGTCAGATAGAATAGCATCAGCATTGGCAACATCTCTTATGGAAGACATTGGCGTCAAAGATGGTCATGGCAATCTTGTCATTATGGACAAGTCTAAAGTTCGTAGAGAAAAAGTTAAATGTAGACAAAAAGTGCTTCATAATCGGTATGATGCTTCCAATTTAATTGCATTTTCATTCGACGGCAGAAAAAATGATTCTTTAACGATGGAAAAAATCGATAACAAATTTCATCCAAGGATGGTGAAAGAACCTCACCTAGTTGTTTTAAAGGAACCACATTCCCAATTATTAGGCTACATAAAAGTAGAAAATGAAGATTCTGAACACAAAGTCATCAAATTGAACGAATTTTTCATCAACAAAGCAATGTCTCTAGATTCTTTGATTGGCATATGCTGTGATGGTGAGCGAGCAAATACTGGCATAAGAAATGGAATTTTGCGACGATTCGAAATGCAGTTAAACAGACCACTGCATTGGTTTGTGTGCCTTCTCCACTTTAACGAGCTTCCGTTACGGCATTTGTTTGACACTTTGGAGAAATCATCCACCACTGGACATTGATCCACCGCTGCCTGATCCGAAAATTCCAGTACACATACAAGGAACGGAAAGACATGTTCAATTGCTGGCTAGTGTATCCAAAAGAGTTTTAGAACATAATCGAGAAGGAGTTATGGCGGTGACATTAGAAAGTCGTGAAAAATTCGCTAGACTTGACAGCAAGAAAGACTTTCAAAAATAACTCCTTCACGTTTATTTCCTAAAACTCTTCGTTTTGTTTCTTAATTACTGAATTCAATTAATTTTTTTTATTAATTACATTTTATATGCTTTTATTATTTGTTATGTTGAATTTTAGAAGAAAAAAATAAAGTAAAATATGCTTTGTTTACTCTTTGTCTTAAATTCGATATAGGTCGTGAATGAATAACCCCCCCCCCTTCCCCCATCATTTTTAACGCTAAACACTCTGGGCTATTTAAAGTTTTGGGTTGTCTTATGAGAAAGTCAAATATTCGTCAATTTACACGAAAAATTTCGTAAATTTACCCAAAAAAAAACGATAAAATTAAAAAACGAACGAAAGCGCCCTCTGGTGGTGCTCAAAAATAAAAATAGATCACAAAAATGGATTCCTCGATCTAAAAACCCCCACATACACATTTGGCTAGAGAAAATAGCATTTTTTTTACATCTATTCTTGAGTATTTGGGGAAAAAACCTATTTTGAAAAATCCGGGGGCTCGAAAATCATTTTAGAGCTATGGTTTCTTTGGAAATAGATATAATATATAATATATATATATATATATATATATATATATATATATATATATATATATATATATATATATATATATATATTTATATATATATATATATATAAAGGGTTATCCATTTCGCGGTTTCAAAGCTAGAATTCGACATCTGTCAGACAGAGTTGTTAAAACAATTTCTTTCTTTTTCAGTTCAAAGTCTGACATTTGCGAAAATGGATCGCTTAACTATCGCACAACGCAATTAAATTGTAAAAACCTACTACAAAAATGGTGATTCTCCCACAGCCACATATCGTGCTTTAAGAGGAGATTATGGTTTACATAATCGTCCAACTATGCAAGCAATTAACAAAAGTGTGAAGAAATATGAAGAGACTGGATCGGTTACAGATATTGTAAGGCCTGTGCATCATCGCTTCGCTCGTACCACCGAAAATATCGCTGCTGTAAGTGAATGTGTTGCCGAAGAACCGAATGTGTCGATTCATCGTCGTTCTCAGGAATTAGGACTGTCTTTCGGCATATTATGGCGTATTTTGCATTTGGATCTACACCTACATTCATATAAAATCCAGCTCACACAACAACTGAAGCCAGCTGACCATTCACAACGTCGTAGATACGTCGAATGGGTGATTGAACAACAGGCGGTGGATGGCGATTTTTCGAACAAAATTTATTTCAGCGACGAAGCACATTTCTCACTCGGTGGGTATGTTAACAAACAAAATTGTCGTATTTGGGGTTCTGAGAATCCTCAAGTAATTGAAGAGAGGCCACTACATCCACAAAAAGTCACTGCTTGGTTCGCTCTTTGGTCCGGAGGTGTGATTGGACCTTACTTCTTCGAAAACGACGTTGGAACGACTGTCACCGTCAATTCGGAGCGTTATGGTCATATGATAACCGACTTTTTTTTGCCTACTATTGAAGAATACGACTTAGAGAATATGTGGTTTCAACAAGACGGTGCCACATGCCACACAACTCGAGCGAATATGGCTTTATTGCAATAGAAATTTTCTGACCGCGTAATTTCTCGTCGTGGCGATATCAAGTGGCTACTAAGATCATGCGATTTGACACCGCTTGACTTTTTTTTGTGGGGCTACGCGAAAGACCGTGTTTATGCAGATAAACCTTTAACTCTTGAGCACCTAAAAACCAACATTCGTCACGTTATGGCTGAGATACCGCCCAATATGTGTCAAAAAGTGGTCGAAAATTACCTCAAAAGAATCGATGCTTGCAACAATTCGCGTGGTGGTCATTTAAATGATTTAGTATTTCACACATAATGTCAACGTTCAAACTTTATAATAAAAGAGAAATATCATGATAAAAAGTATTTTATAAGTGTTTTATTTACATTTACTTTTGAAACCGCAAAATGGATAACCCTTTATATACATATATTATATTTATTATATATATTTATTATATATATATATATATATATATATATATATATATATATATATATATATGTATATATATATATATATATATATATATATATATATATATATATGTATATATATATATATATATATATATATATATATATATATATATATATATATATATATAATAAAATGTTTTTTTTTTGGGAAGAGGTACTTCCTAATTGTCACTGCAAAACGAGAGTTACACAGTGTTATTCTGCAAAACCGAATAAGCTGAAAGCGGCTTTATAATCAACAAATAGATGGAGTGTCGATATATTTTTGTTGGGTCTTCTCCAGAATTTGGTGCAGTGTGAAAATCTGGCCGGTGGTAGATTTACCATATTAAACCAGGTCTATAGTGACCCAATGGCTGAAAGGTTATTACACTACAGGTCAGTAATGACCTCTCGGCTCCTTTTGCCGATACGATTGAAGCACAGGCTATGTCGAAAGACAGCGAAGCTAGTGTTATGGACATGAACGTAGACGTTGCGGACATAAGTCTCAACGACAATATCCCCGACCCAACTATGGAAGAAGGACAGCAATTGCCCAAAGAAGGAGAAGATTATGTCCCCACCTGGCAGCACCACCACAAAATGGAGATAACTAGGATGTCTCCAAATAAACCTCCACCATACCAAGGCAGCCTCGGATGGCAAGGAGGTTTAACAACGAACTCCTGGATGTCGCGTTCATTCGAGAATCATGGGTAAACCAAGGAGCTATTAAGGGACTACAAAACAAAAATGGTAAGCTAATCTATGCTAGTAATACTGCTTGCCCCAGAGCGGCGATTTTTGTTAATAAAAAGCTTAACTTTCTCCTTATCTCACAGTTCGTCACTGAGGACCTTGTAACGATCTGGGCAGAAGTACCAACCACCAGGGGAGCGCATGAAGTGATCTCCAGGTAGATGTGCATCGGCACATCTACATGGAGATGCACATCTACCTGGAGATGCAGACACTATACCAACTAGGGAAGTAACAGCCCTAATGGAGTACTGCCAAAAGAGGGATCTTCGTTGGATTCTCTGTTGCGATGTGAACGCCTATCACACGACCTTGGGGAGTACAGATAACAACGAAAGAGGTGAGTACCTACTTCAGTTTCTTCTTAGGCATAGCATTTCCATTCTAAGTAGGGGGGATGAACCAATATTTGTGAATGCTATCAGAAGGGAGCTTCTAGACCTCACTGTCTCTAGCAATAATGTTATTTCTGAAATATTAATTTGGCAGGTCTCGCTGGAGGTATCTATGTCGGATCATATGGAAATAAGGTTCGACCTAGGTGCTTCTGATACCCGAACATCAATTTACAGAAACGCTAGAGATATAAACTGGAATATTTTTCAAGTCCATTTGGAATCGGATGTTAACCATTTAGGGTTTTAAATTGCACTGAAATCTGAGCTTGAGCAGAAAGCAAATGAACTTCTCTCAAACATCACGAGGGCCTTCTATGAGGGTTGTCCAGCAAACATCCGGAAATTGCGTAGGACAGTTCCTTGGGAACTGGGAACACTTATGGGACTAAAAAAAGAGGCAGAAGATTATACAATAAAGCAAAAGAAATAGGGGACTGAGTGTCCTATAGGCCTGCTTTAACTAACTTCAACAAAGAATTGAGGAGATCTAAGAGAGCTACGTGGAGAGAACATTTTGACAAGATTGAGAGTCTTACAAAAAGATCACTCAAACGGCATATATACCCTGAAAAGCCAGATGGAACGAACACGAAAAATCCGGGTGAGACCCGATGTTCTCTAAACATCCAATACTAGTTGATACAGTTATCGCCATCAGAACTGAAGACAGAAAACTAGTGTACAGAATGTTTCATAATAAACGGGTACAATGGGCTATTTCATCCTTTAGTCCATACAAATCTCCAGAGCCAGATGGGATCTACCTTGTTTACTACAGCAAGGAGCTAGTTACTTTTCCCTTTACTGATTCAACTATATAGAGGCCATATACCTAAAAGATGGGCGGACGTTAAGGTGGTGTTTATTCCAAAGGTAGGGAAAAAAACCGAACAATTGCCTAAATCCTACAGTCCCATTAGTCTCAGCTCATTTTTCCTTAAAACAATGGAAAAGGTATTGAATCAACGAATTAGGGAAAATAAAGTTGTTAAATTTCCTTTACACAAACTCCAATTTGCCTACCAACTTGGCAAATGCACTGAAACAGCAATTCACAACCTTACGCTGGTTATTGAAAAGGCTATTGAATCCAAACAAAAAGCTCTGTGTGCATTCACTGACATCTCTGGAGTTTTTGACAACACTTCTTATGAGGCCATTAATAATACCCTCTGTCTAAAAGAAGTATCCCACTTATAATTATATGGATCTTATCCATGCTAAAATCTAAAATCTAGAACAATTAGGGTCGAACTTGGTGGATCACTAAAGTCTATCTGAGCCACAAGATGGTGCCGTAAAGGGGGCCTCATCTCTCCTGTTCTATGGACCTTAGTTATAGATGAACTCCTCCACAAACTAAACAATTTAGGACTTACTACCCAAGGCTACGCAAATGATCTTGTAGTGTATATATAAAGGGCTGGCATGAACAGACCATATCGGAACGCATGCAACAGACCCCAACATATATTAACAATCCACTGAAAACTGCACTAGTGCTATTTACAAGAAAAAGGAATATCAACTTATTAGGTCCAATATTAAATGGTACTACGTTACAATTCTCCAATGAAGCAAACACTAGAAATAATCCTAGACAAAACGCTAATATGGAACTCTCATTTAAAGAAAGTCACAACCATAGCTACCAGGGCATTCTTTGCTTGTTCAAGGCTTTTTCTGTGCGGTATCTGTGGCCCCAAATTCAGACAATCAATTCCAATGGATTTTTACCCAACAATTTTCCAAGCGGAAGTTCATCCCATTAAATTATGCGCGTGGGAGTGTCTTCGAAGAAAGATGCAAGGATTCCACATTTATATATGATCATATAGCCAAACAGGTATAAAAGCCCTTCAATCTTCCACAATCACCTCTAAATTAGTAGATGAATGTCTCAGCGTTCTAAATGAGCTAGGAAACCTAAATACTCTAGTATTAAGGTGGATACATTGCCATGAAGGACACGAGGGGAATGAAATTACTGATAAACTAGCCAAAATGGGCGCTGAAAATCCCCTGATCGGCCCAGAACCCTTCGGTGGTTTGGCTAGAAGCCACGCCAAGAAGGTTATCAGGAAATCAGGAGGAGAAGAACTATGCAGAACACTGGCTCAATAGTACAAGACAACGTCAAGCAAAACAGTTCCTAATCCCAAGTAAAGGGATATATATATTGTAGAGTTGAGGGGAGAAATCGCCGGTGGGCCACAAGCTGGTTCAAACCTTGCCGCTGTTGTTGATGGCGCGCTAGGAGTACACACACACGCACGTTTAATGTAGGTTGTTTTAGTTTTAAATTAGTCTTAACTTTAATTTAAGTAGACACTTTTTTGTTTAATGTTTTCGATTTTAATTTTAATTTGAAATTCACAATTTAATTAATTTATTGTTTAGAAAGAAATATTTAATAAAAGAGAAAAAATACTTACTTACTTACTTATGTGGCCATAACAACCGAATATCGATTTAGGCCGAAAATAACATGCTTCGCCAGCCATCTCTGTTCTTCGCTAGCTGGCGCCAGTTAGAAATTCCAAGCGCCGTCAGGTTCTCCAGTACTTGGTCTTTCCACCGGAGGTTTGGTCTTCCTCTTCTGCGTCGTCCTCCAGCGGGTTCCGAATATAACACCTTCTTAGCTGGAGCGTGTTCTTCCATTCGCTCGACATGACCTAGCCAGCGCAGCCGCTGGATTTTGATGCGCTTTACTATGTCAATATCGGCATATAGCTCGTACAGCTCATGGTTGTACCTTATTCGGTACTCGCCACCAACGCAAATAGGTCCAAAGATCCTGCGTAGGACCTTTCTCTCGAAAACTCCAAGCATTCGCTCATCCGAGATGGAAATTGTCCAGGCTTCAGCGCCATATGTTAGGACAGGCATGATGAGAGACTTGTAGAGTGTAGTTTTCGTTCTTCGAGAGAGGGCTCGACTTTTCAATTGCTTACTCAGCCCAAAGTAACACCTGTTAGCAAGAGTTATCCTACGCATGATCTCCAAGCTGACGTCATTACTGCTGTTAATGCTGGTTCCAAGATAGACAAAGTCCCTTACTACTTCAAAAGCGTAGTTGTCAACAGTGACGTGCTGTCCAAGACGCCGGGACTCTTTGTTTGTTGACACTAGATACTTCGTCTTGCCCTCGTTCACCGTGAGACCCATCCGACGCGACTCTCTTTCCAACTCTGAGAATGCTGCACTGACTGCTCGCGTGTTCATGCCGATTATGTCAATATCGTCGGCATACGCTAACAGCATGACACTTTTGTTGAAGACAGTGCCATTATGTCGTAGATCAGCAGCTCGTATTATTTTCTCCATAATAAGATTGAAGAAGTCGCACGATAACGAATCACCTTGTCTGAAACCCCGTTCGGTATTAAACGGTGCGGAGAGGTCCTTCCCAATTTTCACTGCACAACGAGAGTTATGCAGTGTCATTCTACAAAGTCGAATGAGCTTTGCAGGAATACCGAACTCAGACATTGTTGCGTAGAGGTAATCCCTTACCGGACTGTCGAAAGCGGCTTTATAATCAACAAATAGGTGGTGTGTGTCGATCTGTTTTTCTTGGGTCTTCTCCAGGATTTGGCGCAGTGTGAAAATCTGGTCGATGGTGGATTTACCAGGTCTGAAGCCACACTGATAAGGTCCAATCAGGTTGCTGAGCATAGGCTTCAACCTTTCACACAGTACGCTCGATAGAACCTTGTATGCGATGCTCAGGAGACTTATTCCACGGTAGTTGGCGCAAATTGTGGGGTCTCCTTTTTTATGTACAGGACAGAGAACACTGAGCCTCCAATCATCAGGCATGCTTTCATCCGACCATATTCTGCTTATGAGCTGGTGCATGCGGGTGAGCAGCTCATCGCCTCCGGTCTTAAACAACTCGGCAGGCAGGCCATCAGCACCTGCAGCTTTGTTGTTCTTCAGCCTTAAAATGGCCGTTTCAACCTCGTCATAGTCGGGTGGTGGAACATCAACACCATCATCTGTAATTGGGGTTATCGGGCAATCTCCTCCACTGGCGGAATTGTTCGTAGCATCGCCATTCAGTAACGTGGAGAAGTGTTCCCTCCATAGGCTCAGTACACTCTGGACATCTGTAACCAGATTCCCATTTCCATCACGACAAGAAGAGGCTCCGGGATTTAAACCTCCACTTAGGCGCTTGATCTTTTCGAAGAATTTTCGAGTCTCATTCTTGTCGGTACACATCTCTATCTCCTCACACTCACGTCTTTCCAACTCCCTCTTCTTGCGCCTGAAAAGACGTCTCTCTGCACTCCTTTTCTCTCTATACCGCTCCTTAACAGCTCGCGTTGCGCCTGCTCGCAGGGTTCTTCTGTAGGCGGCGTCTTTCTCTGCGGTAGCGTCGCGACACTCCTGATCATACCACTCATTCCTCAGAGGCCGGTAGTAACCGATTACCTCCTCGGCAGCAGTAGTCATGGAGTGGGATATATGTGTCCACCGTGCGCATGTATCATCAAGTTGGGGAGTGTTCTGCATAAGCAGATCCGATAGTCGAGTGGAAAATGCATCTGCTGTCTCTGGTGATCGCAACTTACTGACGTCGAGCTTTCTCTGTGTGGGACTTCTCTTGTTATTTGCGACACATAAGCGTGTGCGCACCTTAGCTGCAACAAGGTAGTGATCCGAGTCGATGTTGGCACCACGGATCGATTTCACGTCCATCACACTGGAAGCATGCCTTCCGTCAATCACCACATGATCAATTTGGTTTCTTGTACGATGATCTGGAGACAGCCATGTCGCTTTGTGGATGTCGAGATGCTGGAATCTGGTACCACCAATTACCATGTTTCGTGCTGCGGCGAAGTCGATCAGCCTCATTCCGTTATCGGAGGTGTTCTGGTGGAGGCTGAATTTTCCGACAGTTGGACCAAAGGTACCTTCCTTGCCCACCCTGGCATTAAAGTCGCCAAGCACGATTTTGATATCGTGGCGGGGGCAGCGGTCATAAGCTTCTTCGAGGCGCTGAAAGAAGCTCTCCTTGATCACATTGTCCTTCTCATCCGTCGGAGCGTGGGCACATATAAGGCTGATGTTGAAAAATTTTGCCTTGATGCGGATTGTGGCCAGCCGTTCGTTCACTGGCGTGAACTGTGAGACAAGATGTCGTAGTCTCTTGCTGACCAAAAATCCACATCCTAATTCGTGCCTTTCAGCATGGCAACTGTAGTAGATGTCACAGGACGCTCTTTTGGAGCAGCCCTGTCCTGTCCATCGCATTTCCTGGAGAGCGGTGATGTCAGCTCTGTATTTTTCGAGGACATCAACCAGCTGGATAGAGGCACCCTCCCTATAAAGGGACCGGACATTCCAGGTGCATATCCGTAAATCATTGTCCTTTTTTCGTTTGCGGGGGTCATCAACAAAAGCGGTAGTCCTTATCCGAGGCATTTTAGTTTTTTTCATTGGGGGGGTTTTTTATGTGGCGGGTCCCAAACCCAACGCACAACCTCTAACCGAGGAGATTTTCGCCACTCACTTCAGCCGCCTCCCAGCGGGTGCCAGGAAGACGTTGCCCGGTGGTCGCCACATGGAGGGCCCCCATTAATAATAATGAAAGCGCCGTCACATAGTAAGCAGAGCAAGCTATATGACTACCCCTCATTAACAAATAAAGGTATCATCACATAGCGCTCAGATCAAACTACATGACAGCCAGTGAGTTGACTTGCGATGAGTTCAACAAGGATTGCGCTAGCCCCACCCAGTTGAGGCAGTTAGACACGAGAAAAAATACAGAGATATAAAAATTCGCGCACTGTCGTGATAAATATCAGAATAATAATAATAACCAAAAAGGAAAAAACCAAAAACAAGCGGAGAAGAAGAAAAAGTGAGAGAGAGAGAGAGAAGCAAATAGCGAAAATAACCAATTTGCTGTGGGTTGCCAACGCAATGAATATTATAATTTAAAATTAAAACTTTATAAATTTATTTATTGACAGACAGTGCGCGACATTTATATTCTGGCGTAGACATTCCGCCCCCCTTGCAGGATTACTGCAAAGAGACGGAACCTCTACCCCAGGATTAGAGAGAGAAAAGGAAAAAAAAAGAAAAATATTTAAAAACAAATTCAAAATTCAGATATTTGGGTAAACTTAATAGGGAACTTAATAATAGTACATTTAATTCATCATTTTCTTAAATTAAATCTTAAGTATGTAATTGTTATTGCGTTCGACAGAACAAGCCGAAGTGGTTTTGTTCAAATGTGTGAATAAAACGTGGGTAGAAGATTGAATAATATTCACGTTTAAATCGTTTCGGGGAGAAGATGTGGAAATTAATGTTGATTGCTGTTCCGTGTTGATCGATGAGTGTTGATTACTGAAACATGTTGATTGTAGAGTGCTTTCCAATGTTGATTGGTGTATTTCTCGGGATTGTTTCACTCCATCTCAGGTGGATAGATTCTATAAGGGCTGGTCGTAGACCAGATCAAGGGTTTCGAAAAGTCAACTTAGTTGACAAACCTCGAGCTCGTAGAGCACTTGCAACATTAAAAAATCCAGCTTGCTGGGAGTGCCAGAATATATAATGCTCGTGACACGTTCTAAACTCGGATAGAATCTGCGTGTCTTGGGTTCATGATATGACTCAATTCATGAATAGGTAGCAAATAATGTGAAATTAACACATGGGATTATTCATACGCATATACGCTATGCCAGTGCATAGTTCCATTGAAGCTTCGTAGAAGTTCGGGAATTAAATCGGGCAGTTACATCGAACTGGACAATGTGAAAGAGGGATGCGTATGACGGTCAGTATCGTATAACCTGACAAAACGTTGCTACCTAACGGGTGTGGCATCAGAGGCTTATATATTGCTCAGGCCACAATCTTCAAATCACATTTTACGTGACAACAATTTTGGGGGGCCAATATTAGGCGGGATCGAATGCATTGCCATTCGAGTACAAGTCCTCTCGTTAACTGAACCAGCCTTTTTTGGGGAGTGATGTGCAAAACTCGATAATCCGTTGAATATCGTTGTACGGGAAGTATTACGTGTGGTAAGTACCTTTGACGGGAGTTGTCTTCTTCTTGGATGCGATCTGTAAGATCGATCCTCTGCATCTGGGGGAACATTGTATAATGTCGAACTTTCCTCTTTGCTCTCGGGTCATGCCGTGCTCTGTGAAGCAGGGAATGATGTTGCTTTCCACAAAGACGGCATGAAAACTCGCTATGACACCTGGCAAGGGTATGCGATGTGGCCAAGCAGTTTATGCAAATCTGATACTGACGCACAAAGAGTATTCTCTCTTCCACCTTAAGTTTGGAAAACTCTGTGCATTGTCGTAGGGGGTGCATGCCTTTACATAGCGGGCAGCGTGTCTTAGTGAGAGTGTTAAACGAACTATCAATCGTGGTTGCATGGGATTTGTGATCATTAGATCCTGTTAGATGGTTGTTTCCAATGTGAGGGTTATCGCGTGATGTAGCAGAAGGCACACGGGAACTTTCTGGGAGCTGGATATCGGAAGACGAACACGTTGTATATGACTGCGATTTCGAAAGACGACCGGTGATTATCCAACCAAAAACTGTATTTTGGGCAATCAAAGTTCCGAGAACGCCTTTTCTTATGTCTCCCAACATTAGTGACGGGTAGATGTCACCACCTAATATCATATCTACAGGGGAACTTTTATGTAGATTTTCATCCGCCAACTGTAAACCAGAGAGTTCTTTACGTAAGTTGGCGGATATCGTGTGAGACGGCAGTTTTCCTGTAAGTTTGTTCAATACAAAAGCATCCACATTTATTGCTACGCTTGGGTCAATTGGGGATCCGATAACCAATGAACACATTTTCGATGAGTGCGCTGTAATGACTTTATTTAATGGGATGCGAACGATTGATGAACTCGTTCTGTTGACTCTTTATTGGGATTAGCCGCAAGAGTTGCGTCGCGATGAACTCCAGGGGAATCCTCTGACCGATAAAGCAGGGAATGATGCTTCTTTTTGCATGATGAGCACGTGAATGGGCTCTTGCAATTACGGTACTCATGTGAATTGGCTAGGCAATTGGTACAGAGCTTATGACTCCGGACTATATTGAACCTCTCTTCTACTGACAGTTTCAGGAAATCGGGACAGGAACGAAGAGCGTGTATCTTTCGGCACACTGGACAATTACGAGTTACAACGTTGTGGTATGTATTGATTTTCCTGGAAGTCATTTGAGGACTATTCGATCGCCTAGGAGAGCCGAACCGACCGGGTTGCCGATTCGATGTTTGAGGGAATTGCCGATTCTGTGGCGAGATTGTGCCAAGCAAGAGCGAAGCCATCATTAGTCAAGGGAGTAGACTGAATGATGCTATGTGCTTCACCTCGGGTTTTCTGCAGCAAATGGTATAGTTTTTCCACTGGCGACAGACAGGGATTGTTGCGGTATAACGCCGTAAACAGATCGCGAAAACTTGGCCACGATACATAATCGCCGGAAAAGCAGGCTGTATCGCATGGAGGCAACTGAATAAAGGGAAAGACTTGCTCAATGTTATGATTCGGAGAATTATGAGTAGTTGAAGTATGAGCAGCGATCGGAGAAGGCACTATAACGGTCAGGTCATGAAGAATGGAGTTAATGCTAGAGAGGCACCGAGTATAAGCCACCTGGCACTCTCGATATGCTTCCTTTACCTCTTCTATTCCGTCTACATCTTCCTCCGCAGAGATGATCGATTCCCATGCTGTCCTGCAACTATTCCACAGGGTCTCGAAATCCTTTCTCTGGATATCCAGGGTGAAAGTGCTGTGAAAATCTTCACTGAGGGTTTGGAAGTATCTGTCAAATGTGTGGATTTCCTCCACAATAGCTTTAAACCGCTTGACGTTGGACATTTTCTCAAATGATCGGGAATATTTTAGTCAATAAGTGATTATTAGGGAGGGAGAGAGCAGAAAAAGACAATGCGCAAAATTTTCAAAAGGAGAGCAAGCACTTATGTAAAAGTGTTTTATTTAATTTTTAAAGAATTTCACTCTTTATAAAAAGTAGGGGTCAACAGGCCTTTTTTTTCCTCGGGGTAGTTTTACCTAGGATGCTTGTTTTTTATATACCAAATATTAAGCTATATTTACACGATTGAAATTTTCTTCAAAATTGCTCTTCAAAATGCTTCAAACTCGTGTAAACAGAAAAAATTTCTTCAAAATTTATTGATCAAAACTTATTGAACAAAACTTTTGAAGATTTAATTGATGCCGTGTAAATAAGCATCAAAATCACATCTGGCAATATTGATAACTATAAATAATTTGACAGCATGTTCATTCTTTTGAATCAATACATATCAGCTGTTTTTATTTACATATGTTTGTTGCGGCAAGTGGCAATGTAATTAAATTTTTTAAAGAATAAAATTAAAATTAGTAAATTAATATGAATTGGTAAGTATTATAAATATGTAATATATATATATATTTGTGGAATAATATATCAATATCTTTAAAAGTGATAACATAAATGATAATTTGCGCAACAATCCCAAGCAACAGAAAAAGTGGACAGGAGATGAACTGAGACTGTTCATCGAAATGGTTGAAGTACGCGAACCGATTTGGAATTTTAAAATTGATGGGTACAAAAACCGAAATGAAAAGGAGAAGTGCTGGTCAGAAATTGCTGCTGCAACGAATCATTGCATAGCCGACTGCAAAGCACAATTTAACGCTGTGCGATCACGCTGTAATGTAAATTATTTTTTTTTTGTATGTTTTGATCACATTTAAAAGTATTATATATTGAAGGCGGAGCATAAAAAAATAAATACCTCCAAAAGTGGACAAGGTGGCGCTACTTATGAATCAAAATATGAATATTTTGCAGCTCTACACTTTTTAGATACTGTGAGAAATCGTGGATCAGGAGGTACAGAATCAAACTTCGAGACCTTAACTAACTGTGCTTTTGAGGATTGGGATGATGTTGAAGAGCAGTTTCAGAATTCGGAATCTCAATGTTTACTTGCAAGTGCTGCTCCCGAAAATAGTACTCCTGCAAAGCGTAGAAAAGTGCAAGAAGTAAATGTAATCGACAGTCGACGTTCAGAAGTTTACGAAAAACTTGGCCAATTCCTATCTCAGAAAGTGTCACAAGGAAAAGAAGACATAAGTTGGCAGAAGAGCTATGGAGAGTATGTTGGGCAGCAGCTCTCCGCATATTCAGAGTCAAATGCTCGCAGGTGAGTTTGAAATGCATAGTACTCAAATAATATTTGCTACGAACTTATATTTTCAGACTGAGAACTCTAATTAATAATGTCATCGACTCATTTGAAACACAGGAAAACAATTAACTTTGTTTTAAATATTTTTTTTTTAAATATTTTATATGTGAACAGAATGTGATTTCTTTTTAATATTTTAATTTTATTTTTTATATAGAAACAGAATGTGATTTTAAGTTGCCAAATAAATGAATTAAACTTTTTATATCGATTTATTGGGTTTTTAATTAATTTTTAATAAATATGCTTGTATTGCCATGGAACTTCTCCTTCATTTAAAAAATATTCCGTGAATTCTTGTCGAATGAGCTTGGATGTTTCGTTTTGACGACCTTGATTGCACAATGGTTCTATCGAAGACAAAATATTCTCTGTCCGCACTTCTTCACGCCATCGTCCATACATTATAGATCCATCCGCATTCACTTGGTCGTAGTCTCTTGTTTGTGCATAGGTACCATACTTGCGTTTGTTCAAAAAATTGTGTAATGCACATACTGCGAGAACAACTTTGACAACATTTGGTGGGGAAAGTTCCATTGTTTTTCTGACAACGCGAAATCGGGCTGATATTAATCCAAACACGTTTTCCGAAACACGCCTAAATCTGGACAACCTGTAATTGAAAATTCTTTCCTTCGTGTTTTGATTCCGAAAACTATATGGTTTCATAATATTAGAATTTAAGGGAAACGCATCATCTGCAACAATCACATATGGAATAGGTTTTTGTCTACAGGGCAGTGGTTTCAGTTGCGGCAAATTCAACGTGTTATTATATAATCCATTCGATAGCGAACATCTACTGAATACTCCGCCATCGGACTCTCTACCCTTTGCACCAACGTCGATGTAAACAAAATTGTAGTTCGCGTCCACAAGCGCCATCAAAACAATGCTGTTTTTCTTTTTATAATTGAAATATGCGCTTCCACAGTGTGCTGGTGCTATAATATCGATGTGTTTTCCATCTAATGCCCCGATTGAATTGGGAAAATTCCACGTTTTATTTATATTTTGGGAAATACTCTCCCATTCCTCCTCTGTTGCTGGCATCTACATCAATAGATATTATTTTTGATATGTTTTTTCATTTAATAAATTAGGTTTTACCTTTAAAAATTCATCTTTTAATACTTTATATAATGCAGCGCACAATATTGCATATCGATGACCTTGATCTTTTAAACAAGAACATCAAACTTGCGTAACTGTCCCCAGTCGCTAAAAATCTCAAAGTAATTGCCAGGCGTTCTCCGGGGCATATAGATTCCCGCATATTAGTATTGGCCTTCTCTATTGATGGGGTGACGAGATTAAGAAAATAATCAAAATCGTCTGGTGACATTCGCACAAAGTTTTTGTATAGGTCAGGATCATTCCTTTCCAATCGCTCCCTAAAAGAGACATATATACCATTACCTTCCAAAAGAAAAGGTCGAACCCAATGTTCCTTTTGTTTTCTTCTTGTTTTTGCATTATTATCAGCTACTTCTTCCTCCAATATTAAAAATGTTGATGCTATGATGATTGTGTCGTCGTCAATACTTATTAATTGTTTTTTTTTTATAATAATAAATTATTTTTTATAATAATAAATTATTTCACAAAAGAAGCAAAACAGCTGATCAACGTCAATATTTTCAATATAAAGAGGTTACCAATAGTGTAAATTAGTTTCAACAAATTTTGATCAAATTTTTATCAAAAGATTTTGAAATATATTGAAAGAATATTTTGATCAAATTTTTGAAACGTGTAAATAGAACATCAAAATAAATTTTCAAAATTTTGATAAGACTTCAAAATGCCTTCAATCGTGTAAATCTAGCTTTATAAAGTATGTAAGCAAAAAGAACAACCAAAATGATCAAATCACACGGTAGCGTTGTTTGTGTATAATTCGAAATCTCGAAATGTGTTATTTATATCGATTAGGGATTTTGTTATTGCCAATTTAAGTACTAAGTACTTACATGTAAATGGCATACAAAAACTTGGGAAAATAACACAACGGGTGGAACGAGAAGAAGCACAAATGATATATGAAAGCAATGTTCCTTTGTTGTACGTATGTATGTTATATAAAAAATTACAAAATATGTATATATGTATATATATATATACATATATATATTTTATACAAATTACGCGGGAAGTGAATATATGCGGAAAAAAAAGAAAAACAACAAATAGTTTTTTTTTTTCAAATTAATTTAGATAACCTTTATTTGTTGGTGTGAACGGTCTCCAACAGAAATTGGCCTTCCGTGTCATGTATATGTAGATATATATATGTGAATATATACTTAGGATGTGCTTATGTGCACTTTATATGGGAGCATGAATACAAATATTGTATATTGGGGAATGATCGGGATATTCACATATACATATACCCGTATAAATTAGACCACTTGTGCATAAGCTGATTAACACGTACCTGGGTGGCAAGATATTCTTACCAAACGTTGCGAGCCGATCCGGCTCGAAGGACCAAAAATGTAGAGTTGAGGGGAGAAATCGCCGGTGGGCCACGAGCTGGTTCAAACCTTGCCGCTGTTGTAGATGGCGCGCTAGGAGCACACACACACGCACGTTTAATGTAGGTTGTTTTAGTTTTAAATTAGTCTTAACTTTAATTTAAGTAGACACTTTTTTGTTTAATGTTTTCGTTTTTATTTTAATTTGAAATTCACAATTTAATTAATTTATTGTTTAGAAAGAAATATTTAATAAAAGAGAAAAAATACAGAGATATAAAAATTCGCGCACTGTCGTGATAAATATCAGAATAATAATAATAACCAAAAAGGAAAAAACCAAAAACAAGCGGAGTAGAAGAAAAAGTGAGAGAGAGAGAGAGAGAGAAGCAAATAGCGAAAATAACCAATTTGCTGTGGGTTGCCAACGCAATGAATATTATAATTTAAAATTAAAACTTTATAAATTTATTTATTGACAGACAGTGCGCGACATTTATGTTCTGGCGTAGACATATATATATATATATATATATATATATATATATATATATATACATATATATATATATATATATATACATATATATATATATATACATATATATATATATATATATATATATATATATATACACATATATATATATATATATATATAAATATATATATATATATATATATATATATAAATATATATATATATATAAATATATATATATATATATATATATATATATATATATATATATATATATAATGTACCAAATACTCATTGCTTTGACCTATTACGGTTTGGCAAAAAAAATGATATAAATCATACACAATACTTTCAAATTGCCTTTAATTTTAAAACGTCATTTCTCTTTAGGCGGATATGTCCCTCCCTTTTCTGTACGCGTAACGCCAAAACATTGGGAATGTGTAAGTCCCTATGGATATTGGAGTTTTTAATGTACCAAGGCGCATTGGTAATCATTCGAAGGATTTTGGATTGGGTTCTTTGGAGTTTTTCCACATTTGATGGTGATGCAATACGCTAGAGTTGGATACCGTAAGCCCATATGTGTTTAATGACACTTTTATAAAGTAGTATTTTATAGTCCAGTTTGAGCTTGGACTGTCTGTTTAAGAACTAGGCCAATTCATTTACTTTAAGCTTTATTTGAGTTGCTTTGGTACTAATATGATTTGTCCATGTGAGTCTATGATTGAGATGCATTTCGAAATATTTTGTGTCTAAAGCCTGACGGATCGGCTTGGAGTAAATAAGCACTGCATATAGTGAACGTGATGTGAACACATTTGGACCCATTGACTTTTATTCGCCAGCAGTCAATCCATTCTTGGAGAGTATTTATAGGTTCTATGAGAAGTTGTGATGCCAATATCGGGTCTGGATGAGGGCATCATATGGCAAAAGTGTAGGTGACTGTATTGGCGTTGGTTGGCATATCAGCAGTGTATGACGTATAGAGTATGGGGCCCAATATGCTGCCTTTTGGTAATCCAGCGTGAATGGGGTATTCAATTGAGGTGAAGCGTTTACGTCTTACCAAAAATTGCCTGCCTGAAAAGTAGCTTTCCAGTAGCATGTGGATGTTGGAAGGCACCATTTTCTTTAATTTGTGCAGAAGTCCTTCATACAAGAGCTTGTCTGTTGAACAGTAGTGCTTTCTTTCGTATGTGTTTTCTATAGTGCTTACAATGCCGTGGACTTGCTCGATAGTGCTGTGCTGATGCCAGCAAACTATCGAGCAAACCAAACTGATGCTCTGGTATGATATTTTTGTGGTTACGTGTAATGTAGCAATAAACAATCTACAGAAATAAAAACACAAAAACATGTGTGCGACAAAAGTGTACAAAGGAATGAACAATCAACAGAAAAACAAAATAAGTGTGAATCCAAACTGCAATATAGGAATAAGTGGAGAAGCCGAATTGTTATTTCTTCTTGCTTCTTATACATCTATTTAATAAATGACTAGATTAAAAACAAATTATTTTTTATTGGTTTTTTATTATAATTCTTAAATGACTCTGAAAAGAGTCCTAAACACGTAGCTCACAGAGCGCTCTCTATGTATGCTGTGTCTCGCATGACCATGAGAGTGTTGAATAACACAAAAGCATAAGCATGATCAGTTGCTGTCTGACTATGAAGCATGGATGACAGCCGTTCAAACATACGCATCAATCGTTATTATTCGTTTGTTGCTCTCGTGTAGAGAGCACTTCATGTGTGAAAATAGGGAGATAGCTTCTAAAACACTCAAAAGCTTTATATTTTTAGGCTCTGAAAAGACTCTTTTCGGAAGCTTTTTAGAGTTATTTTTGATCGACTAGTTTAGTAGAATAAGACGCTATTTTCTGAGGGTTATCAAAGCATCTATGAGAGTTTTATATGCTCATTATGAGCGTGAGCGCTCCGGAAAAGTAGTCTGAAAAGAGTTTTTTCGGACTCCTATGGTGTGCTGAGCAGTGTTTCTTGCAAACATGCGCAACAGTCTTGCTTCGTCAAAAGTTAAACAGGAACTGAGACCCGAAATCCTAACATCGCACTTACACATCGTTCACACCAAAGTTTCTTATTAACAACACAGTACTAGAAAATCATACAATGAGAAATTCAAACAGATTCTGAAAATAGAAAAAATAAAAGAAATACTTCTCTCCGCCCCGAAATTTCGAGAAAATCTATTTCGAAATCCCATTAAGGTTGGTGAATTCATTATGATTTTTTTAATTATTAATTATTTGCTTACATCTTTAAACCATTCGCGTTCCAAAGAAAGTTCGAGTCGATTTTGTCTAAATTCATCCGTGTTACAGTTAATAGCCTAGGTAGTAAATTGTCTACTTTCAGAATCTGTTTGAATCTCTCAAATGTGCAACAAGTTTACTTTGTCGGGTTGTAAAATTATTAATTTTTGTACACCAAGTATATCGTGATAAATTTCACTTAATAAATGACATTTTCGAGATGGAATATGTAGAAAAGGCTGTAATTCGTTAGCCACACATTTGACAAAAAGTCAAAAATAACAAATAAACAATATTTTTTCAACATTTTTCAGATGTTTTTGTTAAAGTATCGTGTTGTTACGGTGACCATATTTTTGAAGTGTAAATAAAGCACACTCTTTCATATGCATTTTTGTTTATTAAATTCAGTAAAGATACACATATCATAATGACTTACAAAAAATAAAATGCAAAATATTCTAAGTTAAAAAAATCAAAAAGTTTTTTTAGAAAAAGTATTGTCACAAAAGTTGTGCTATTCGGAACGGGCTAATACTGCCCAAAATTTCATTTTAGATATCTAAATATTTATAGTTAGTTAGATTCCATTTTTTCGACAGTTTATACATACAATTTATCAAACAAATCATTTTTATTAATATCTATAGTTCTTTTGTCTTGAATTAAAAAAAAACGCAGGTTCCCACAGCAGAAGTTGTTTCTGTAGAAAGCACTATAAAATACTTATATCTTTAAAAGATGAATCCCACCGTTTTAAATATGTAATACATACCTCATAAAAATAAAGCTTTTTTTTTTGGAAAATTACTTACATCTACTTTTGAACTTTTGAGTCTTAATATCAATTTGTGCCCACTTGATTGAAATCCATGTTCTTTTCGTTACATTAAATTCATTTTTAAATTAAACAAAACCATTGCTCGTTAATATATTTGTCCTTTTATTATTTCAATATTTAAGTTCACCAAACATTACTTTGCAAAATGCATTAATTATGCAAAAGACAGATCTTAAAATAAAACACAAAACATGCTTTCAGAAAAATAAATAAAGTCAACGGACATCACCTAGATAGCGGATTGATAAAGAAGCTACCTAAGTACGAAAAAGGCAGCACAAACACAAAAACTTTCTTTTTTTTGAAATTGCGATCTGTCAAACGTGAGCTGTTAAAATTTCACCCAAATTCATTGATTAGTTTATTTGTTGTAGTCGTTTGAAGTAACCAACTTTTGTTTTTCTTGAAATATGGAAAAAAGCGATTTTCGTGCAGTGATTAAACACTACTATTTGAAAGGGAAAACGGCGAAAGAGGCAAAAGAAAAGCTCGATAAACATTACTGTGAGTCTGCTCCGTCAGATTACATGGTAAAATATTGGACTGCTGAATTTAAACGCGGCCGAACAAGCACTGCAACAATACCATCAACAGGAAGGCCAAAAGAGGTGGTTACTGAAGAAAATATCAAGAAAATCCTCGATATCGTTATGAATGATCGCCGAGTCAAGTTGCGTGAGATTGTTGAAATGGTAGACATCTCATATGAACGTGTGTTCAACATTTTGCATGGACATTTGCATATGAAGAAGCTATCGGCAAGTTGGGTGCCGCGTTTGCTCAGTGTCGAACAAAAACGAGTTCGAGAGACCACTTCACAGCGGTGTTTGGACATTATAAAGCGTAATCCTGTTGATTTTTGGCATCGATTAATAACTGTTGATGAAACGTGGGTCCACCATTATACATCTGAAACCAAAAATCAATCGAAACAATGGGTGGAAGCTGGTGGAAGTGCTCTGAAGAAGGCGAAGGCAGTAAAATCGGCTGGCAAGGTTATGGCCACTGTATTTTGGGATGCACTCGAAATATTGCTTGTCGATTATCTTGAAAAAAGATCCACAATCATAGGAAAGTATTATCGTGCGTTATTGGATCAATTGAATGATGCAATCAAGAAAAGAAGAAAAAACTGCTCTTTTTTCAAGACAACGCACCGGTTCACACAGCATTAGATACGATGCTAAAATTACCTGAAATACACTTCGAATTGGTTGATCATCCACCTTATAGCCCAGATTTAACTCCTAGTGACTTTTTCCTGTTTCCAAACTTGAAAAAATGGCTCGCAGGAAAAAGATTCAGCTTAATCGAAGAAGTGATTACCGAAACTAACGCGTATTTTGAGTGGTTCCCGAAATCGTATTATTCAGATGGTATAAAAAATTTGGAATATCGTCTTACTAAGTGTGTCGAAGTAAAAGAAGACTATGTTGAGAAATAAATGGTTTTTGAAAAAAAAATGTTTTATAATAATTTTGAAATAAGTACTTTCCATTGTATTGTAGTTGTAGGAGTGTAATTTTTTTTTTTTCTACTGGAAAAGTTTGTATATTAAATTTATTTGCTATACCAATATTATCCACGCATTCACCAAAGAATACTTTAATTACATATCATATTTTTGTTCTCTTTTATAACTAGGTTTTAATTTATTTTCAGATGCGATTTTGCCCACTGCTCGGTTAGTTCTATTTTGAAGTGATTTTTAGTTAAAGGTTTTTTCTCTTTGTATTCTGCACGATGTTATAACTAATTCAATTTTTATGAATCTGTTAATTCTTTTGGTATATCTCCAATTTTTATCTTTAGTTTTTTAAGTCCGTTGTTGAAAAACGCAAAGAAGCTTTAGCACAACATCTACCAGAAAACGATCATCATACAATACATCGAAATATGAGGACACAAAAATACCTATTAGACGAAAGATATAAGGCAGCCATCAACTGCAATCTATATAAAAAAATAGTGAAATCGAAATAACGAGCAAATGCACATTTCTTTCGACACCCAGCTTTCAGTACCCAGCTGTCGACAAGCATTTGGCAATTTTTCCGGCAGTACCAATATATATATATATATATATATATATATATATATATATATATATGTATATATATATATATATATATATATATATATATATATATATATATATATATATGTATATATATATGTATATATATATATATATATATATATATATATATATATATATATATATATATATATATATATATGTTATGAATATGCTGCACTGAGGTGTTTTTTGAAAAAGGCCGAAGCTAACTTTATTACTCACTGTCTAATTACAAACTGAAAACTAATTTACTGTTGTTGTTATTGTTGGATGTTTTCGATAGCTGTGTAAACTGCAACGACTGCAGTTATTTTCGTGGGAATGGGATTTATTTCTTTTGTTTTAAGTTTATCTGTTGTTAACTCTTCCCATCCTAGTTTCAAGTGTCCTCGGTTGACTTATTAAATATTTGATTGAGCCCTTCGATCGCCGATTCTGAAAGTTGGGGTGTCTGTCGTTTGGCGGCATGGTTTTCGTTTCTTGAACCTTCGATCTTTTACGGAAGTAAATCATTGCTATGGTTGTCGCTGATATTATTATGACTATAATTAGTACCGTGCCAGTGGTTATGGATATTTTTTTACGGATATCTAAAGATTCAATGTATTCCGTATTTTTGACGTTCAATTCTTTCATCATTTGCAAAGATAGAACTTCTTCAATGTCACTTGGTATAGATTTTGGTTGTAGTAAGGCGGGAAATGGTGCGTAGACAACTGTTTTGTTTGAAGAGTACGTTATGTTTCTGATCCTTATTGTTTCATTGTGAAATCGTATTAAGAATGTCCCATCCAGTGGGGTTGTTTTATTTTTGATATAGACGGATCCGTTGAATTGATTTAAAAATATGGATGTGTTGGTTGTTGATCAGTTGGCATGTTGGCATTTGGCTTGCAAGTAAATTTGGAATAAGGATGAATTGCTTATGTCTATTACATTTTTGTTTGAATAAATAGATAACCATAGGTACAACCATGAGCTGTACGAGCTGTATGCCGATATTGACATAGTAAAGCGTATCAAAATCCAGCGGCTGTGCTGGCTAGGTCATGTCGAGCGAATGGAAGAACACGCTCCAGCTAAGAAGGTGTTATATTCGCAACCCGCTGGAGGACGACGCAGAAGAGGAAGACCAAACCTCCGGTGGAAAGACCAAGTACTGGAGAACCTGACGGCGCTTGGAATTTCTAACTGGCGCCAGCTGGCGAAGCATGTTATTTTCGGCCTAAATCGATATTCGGTTGATATGGCCACATAAGTAAGTAAGTAATAGATAACTTATTATAAGTTTTACATTCACTTCTTATTCCATAGGTTTGTTGTTTACATAGTAATATTGAATTAAAATTAATTTTATTAATTTTTGATTTAATTTTTACTGGCTTTACAATGATTTCTTTACAGTATTCTGAATTGGTTTCTGGCAAACTTATAATGTAAACAATCGTTCCATAATTTGAAGCTATTTTAATTTCTGAAAATTCTAACGCTTCATCTATATTAATGTATTGTCTATTTTCTTTATTGAAAACTTCTTTAACAATGTTGATTTCACTGTTCGATAAAATATAAGAATTTACTATGTTAGCCTTTGCCCAGTGAATTGCGTATTCTTTATTTAGTATTTCCTCTTTTATGAGGTCCAATTTGTATTTCAGTTGAATTAAAAATTTATCCTTCAAAATTGTATTTGTTTTATTTGTTATTTCATTAATTTTATCTACTGTCATTCTATTGATAATCAATTGTTTTTTGTTGTTTTCAAGGACATTGTTTATTTTTTAGGTAAAGATTATATGATCAGAATGGTCTGGATTACCGGCTATCCACTTCCATGCACTACCAATAAAGTCTAGTGATCGTTTGGTTTTTTTGTTCAGTCTGAGTCGGTCTAAAGGGTTTTTATTTCTGCGATTTCGTCTGAAAGAAATGGGTAAAAGGGGTGATCCGTATTAATTCTGGTTCTGATAACCGTCTCGAGATTACTGGTTGCGTCTTCGTATTTCTTTAAGTCCATAATGTGAATAATTTTGAATGTTCCAGTTTGGAGTTTTGCTATTCCCGTTTCTATTGTTACTAATTCCGAATTAGAATAATCCAGTATCTGAGAGTCGGCATTACATAATGCCATGAAACAAATAATTAGCTGTGGGGAAAAAGGGTAATTAATTTTTTAATAGACTTTTGTGTACTACTCTCCCGGTCTCTGTCACAAGTGTGCTATTTCTGTCTTCTTTAACTACTTCTTTAACATAGGGTTTTACAAGTTTTGTTCCTAGTCGTCGGTTTCGCTTCACATAAATGATTTGTCCAGGCAGATAAGTTTTTCGAAGTTCCTATGTGTTCCGCTATCCTTGAGACATCGCATTATTTCTATTAGGGTTGAATGGAAACGTTCAACCTGTCCGTTAGCTTGACTTTTGTATGGGGGTGATATGTAGATATCAATACCTCATCTTCCATAATAAATTTTATTGCTGAGTTGAGGGATGGTTCATTGTCGATAATTATGGTTTTTGGAACACCGAATGAAAATATAATGTCTCTAAGTGGTCGTCTTACATCTTCTATTGATTTGCTTTTCAATATTTTTGTTTGGGCATACTTTGTAAACTTATCAAGTGCTGTCAGTGTTTTTTTCTGTCAGAAATAAGTCTATATGTACTCTGTATTCTGGGAAGTTCGGTATTGGTGTTTCGCCCAATTTGATCTGGTTTAGATGTCTCGTATTTATTTTCCTTGTTTGGCAAATTTTTGTTATTTTCTTTATTTTGTTAATCATCGCGGGAAAATAATATTTTTCGAGTATCTGCGATTTGTTCTCAAGAGCGTTTCGGTGAGCTCGGTTGTGAATTTCAAGAATTATGCTTTCCTGTTGTTGTTCGTCAGTTATATCTTGAGCCACTTTTTGGGTAAAGCGTGCTTTGTAATTAAAAAAGTGGATGGGATAAATATTCTGTATGATACCCATAATTCTTTCTTCTGTTTGAATGCCATTTATGACTGAAGGGTTTAGATATCGTTTAAAATTGGTAAAAGGTTTGATTCTGAATAGTGTGATTCTGTTATGATGTGTCTATGGATTCCTGGAAAAATTACTTTAAATTGGTATGTCGATTTTTCATCGATTTTTAGGAAAATCAGATTTTTAAAAACATTGACTGGAGTTTCCACGCAAGGTATTATATTATGATTAGAACTTTCGTCGCTGTGGATTGTTGGAGTTAGTGAATTAATTTCATGCAATATTCTTGATAGAGTATCAACCACGACGTTTGCTTTACCAGGCTTATAGAGAAGCTGGTATTCTTCTAAGATGGCCTACCATCTTTTCATTTTACTGTTTGCATTTTTCGAACTCAAAGCGTAGGTGAGTGGCTGGTGATCCGTAAATATTTTAATTTTTTTTGAACCCTAATGGTAATTTCTAAGTGAATTTGGCGACCAAATAATTGCCAACATTTCTTTTTCATTTGTGGCATACTTTCTTCGGTTTTTGAAATTGATCTTGATATGAATGTTATCGGTTTGTCATTTTGTGATAGAACTGCTCCTATTGCATAATCGGAGGCATCTGTAGTTAATTCGAATTCTTTTTCGAAATTGGGGTGAGAAAGAATTACTTCCTCTGAAATTAGTGCATTTTTAATTTTGTTTAAAGACTCAATTGCATTTTCGTCAAGATTCACTGATTTAGTTTTAGAAGCATGCTTGGACACTCTTGCATCTTCCCCTCTTAAAAGATTTGTTAGAGGTTTTGCGATTTTAGCATAGTCTCTAACAAATCGCCTGTAATAACCTGACATTCCAAGGAATGAACGAAGTTCTTTTTATGTTTTCGGTACAGGCATTTTGACTATAGATTCCACTATGGAAGGATTGGTTTGTATTCCATTTATTCCTACTTTATTTATTCATATTCGCAGCTTCGAGTGTTCTCATAACTATTCTCAAATTTTCTATATGTTCCTCTAAATCTTTCCCAAAAATAATTATGTCGTCAATGTAGACGTAGCATCTTTTACCTATGTACTGCCGAAGTATATCGTCTAATGCTCTTTGGAAAATAGCCGGTGCATTTTTTAGTCCGTACGGTAATCTAAAAAACTCACATATGCCGTTTTTTCAATGTCACATTCTTTAAGAGGAATTTGATGGAAACCACTCTTTAAATCAATAATTGAAAAAAAAATAGTTTTTGCCAAGGTTGGCAAAGACTTCCTGTATTTCTGGGATTGGGTATCTAACGGGGACGGTGACGTCATTTAGTTTTCGATAATCAATTACCATGCGGTATTTTTTTCTCCGGATGCGTTATTTTTTTAGGGACGACCCATACCGGTGAGTTATATGGGGATCTTGATGGTCTGATAATTCCATCGGCTAGAAGTTCTTCGACTTGTTTCTCAACTTCTTCTTTTAAAGCCATCGGGTATGGATAGGATTTCGAATAAATGGGAGTGTCATTAGTTGTTCGAATTTCCCCTTTAATTGCTGTAGTGTACGTCAAGCTTCTCTTGGGTCGGAAAACAAATGTGGACAGCCTTTAATTAAGCTTAATAGTTTTTCTTTTTGTTTTGCCGTCAAGTGTGAAGTACGCAAGTTAATGTTGTTTACATCTTGCGCAACCTGTTGTTTTAAGGGAAAAACCAAATTTTGGAGAATTGTCATTACATTATTTTCTGTGTGTATAACAGCTCCTAATTGCTTTAAAGTATTGTTGCCTATGATGCCGTGGAAAGACCTTAGGCCAGGAAAACCGAAAAAATTTTAATTGCGGTGTTTGTGGTCCAAAAATAGTTGCAAATATGTGGTGGTCTATTTCGATTTTTCCCGCTACTGAATTAACGAAAAATGGTTATGTATTCTTTATAGGTTTTTGTATTTTTCTGGATTGGATATAATTCTTATTTGATCCCGTATCTATTAAAAAATTAAGAACATCTCCACTTCTGGTGATAAATTCGAAGTAAGGAAGTGAAGATGATTTTACCCTAAAAAATGAATATTGTCAAGTTGTTGTGTTTGGGAATTCGTAGGCAAATTTTCTAATATCTTGGTTGTTTCACTACTGTACTGTGGAGACATTTCGCTCGGATTAGCATTGTGAAAGGGAGGCTGAAAAGTTTCTGGAAGAAATTTTGTTGATCGTCGGCATAGGCGTTTGCCTCAATGTCTGAATATTGATATCCGCTTTCGTACCCATCCATAATTTGCTGATATCCGGTGTACGCATCATCCTCGGTATTTGGGTATTGGTGTCCTTAGTCGTCACCGACTGGGATTTCGGTATTTGCGAGGAATATTCTTTGCATCTTATTTGGTGGTTGAGTTTGTTGAGTCAGTGGTCGTTTTTGGCCAAAATTGTTTTGTTGAACATGGGGTCTGTTTTGGTAATTTATATGTCTTGTCCGCATTTAGTGATCTATATCCATAGGTTGTGGGAGTTTTGAAAGAAATTGCGGTCTATTATTGAAAGCTTGAGTTGGTTTTTGGAAATTTGGCAAAAATTGATTATTTGGTCGGAATGGGTTTGATGGAAATGCGTTTTGATTAAATGGTTTTATATTTGGGTAATTCTGAGGTTTCAACGAGTTATTTACAAATGGTATTGTCCTATCCTGTACGAAGCGATTAGTTCTTTGGGGGGATGGCCAATAAGCCAATTCAGGATTAAATTTCTTTGGTGGTCTCGGTGGTGCTATTTTGTAATTAGAACTATTGTGTGCATTGTTCATGGGGAACGTCATGTTATCAAGTTTTTGACACGAATTAAGTGCTTGTGGGAGTGAATTTGGCTCCCGAATACTGAGTAAACGAGGAAGGTCTCCATTAACTCCAAGGAATCCAAGGAGCAAGGAATCTTCGCTTAGATCAAGGCAAGCAATTTTATCAAGTATCAATGATAAATGTTGATACACTTTTTGGTAAAACTCTTTAATGGAATGATTTCTTTGAGCCAATGTGGTAAGTTGGTACTCTAGGGTACCAATGTCTCTTTTGTCTGAGTAGTGCATCATTAGACACTTCTTTATTTTACCCCAGTCTAATGGAGTTTTATAGGATTCGAGAGCGGTGTCCGCTTCTCCAACAATTTTGTGCCTAACCGTATGTAGGATTGCATAGTATTTGGGAGTACCCCTTAAATTTTCGTAGACCGAGAATATCCTATCCACAAATTTTCGCCAGGAGTTAAATTCTCCTGGTGACCCTGAAATTTCCTAAGGCATTTGACTATGTCTGGAATCCTGTCTAGTTCGTTTATATTTTCTCTGGTCAGTTCTACCTGACAATCTGTACCCTCATTGTCTACAAAGGGATTGGTTAAGTTTTGAACTGTTATGGTCACTAAGTCAGGTATCTGTCTTTGTAGTGTTTCGTTCATTGTCGGTGCAGTCTGGTTGGAAGTGGTTGGGTTGTTAACACTTAGTCTGTTTAGCTGGTTTGCCAGTTCGTCGGCAGTAATTTCAGGCATTTTAGGGAAATACAATTTCGGTTATTTTAAATTATTTTTAAATTGACTTATTATACACTAGTGGCACCGGCTTTAAGGGCTACAGTTTTGCAGTGTGAGTTTTAGTTGATATTAGTATGATTTTAGCAAATTTAGCAAAAATTTAAATGAAGTAATTTAAACTTAATTTTTAATAGAAATTTTTGTAAAGTGTACTAGTATTGTGTGTGTGCCGTAGCTCAGTGGTTAGTGTGTTCGACTTCTGATCTGTAGGTCGTGGTTCAATCCCCGGCTGATGCATAACAAATTTAATATCGAAAAGATTTTTCTTTCGAACGGTACCCACCTGTCGGCAAGCAATTGGCAGTTCTTTCGACAGTAACATCTTGCCATGAAAAAGCTTCTAAAAGAACTCTGTGACAAAGCTCAGAAAAAGTGATGTCACAAGTGTTCTGCCGTTCGGAACCGGCTAAAATAAGTAGGTCCCGTCTAATACTGTCCAAAATTTAATACGCACAACAGTAATGGAAGAGAAGCTCGGCCAATGAGCCCTTTAGGGCTTTAGGTGCCACATATTTATTTATTTTTTATTTGTACTAGTATTAAAAGTATTGTTGTTAAGTATTAAGTATTGTTATATTTATAACATTTCAATTGACTTTCTTTTCTTAATTTACAATTCCTTTAATGATATTTTTTTCTTAAACACTTTTTTTCCTCTTTTGTAATTCTTCTAATTCAATTCACTTTAAATTTTTGAATTTCACCTTCTTACATATAACACTTAACTTACGGTAATCATTTCGGCGACGTCAGTTGGATCTTGAACCTTAAGGGAAGGAAAATCAAGTAGCAGATTTTTTAAGTAGAATACAGAACAATTCCAATGTCAATCAAGAAAAGGACGAAGATAAAGATGTTAATAAATTTTTGTTTCTGCAAAATTCAGAAGATAACAGATCAAGTTTGGAAATGTTAGACAATTTAGAAGATATTAAAACTCTAGCAACAATCCATTCAGCTCAAGAAGATCTACATGACCATTTTTGCATTAAGAAAGAAATAGTAAATAAATACAAAACTCTGATAATTTGAACAAACAACAAAGTAGAGGAATTAAAAACGTTACATGGAAAAAGAATAATCTTTATAGCAGAATGCGACTTTGATAGAATGGGCGAAATATTTCGAAAATACATTACACAAGAAAATATAGGAATATATTCGGAATTATGTGACACAGATTATAACGTAGTTCAACAAAAATTAATAGAAATGTTTTCTAACATTTTGCTCTAACATTTAGAGCACAAGATATCGAAACCGAAGTTGAAGCAGTGAAGCAGATATCACTGTACCATATCAGAGAAAGTATGCCTTCGGGCATTCAAGAAACCTATAATCATATAAGAAATAAAATTTATAACCCAAAGTTAATGGAGTTAGTGCAAATGGTAATCAATCAATGTGATATATGCAAAGAAGTTAAGTATGACTGGAACCCCATTAAACTGAAATTCAATTACACTGAAACACCGTCAGACATAAATGAGATAATACATATAGACACATACGTCAGGAAAAAGTTTCAATTTTTAACAATAATAGTTCAATTCTAGAAGGAATTGAACTTCACCTTACGAAACCACATAGCCATACTGGTAATGCAGCCGTAGAACGAATGCATAATACAATTGCAGAAAAATTCAGGATAATATACCATTCGAACAAAAATCTACCAGTTAACCAAATAATACCAAAAGCCATTAGAAACTATAACAATAGATATCACTCAACTATTAAAAGCAGTCCTATTGATGTACAAAACGGAAAAATAGACAAAGAAATAATTAAAAAAGAATGGAACGATGTAAAAGGAAAGTAATAGACAAATTAAATACAAAAAGAAAAGATTACGAAGAAATCAGAAATGAAGGTTTTGTGAAAAACTATAAGGCAGTAAGACATAAAGAACAACCAAAATTTAAGAAGAAAAGCCTAAGAAACGTACACCCATGCAACACTAAAAGACCATTTAAATTTACAGATAACAATAATACTTCTACTGATGATACAAGCGACGCACTTAATTAATGGAAACATTACAGTAACGGAAATAACGGACCAAACAGGATTTGCAGATATTCATATAAAAAACCAAGAAATAGTTAAAGATACGGAAATAGTTTTACATATGATTAACGTAAGCAAGATAGAGAATATCTTAGATAAAATGACTGACAATATAGCAATAGTTAAAGCTAAATACAAAGATTTACTTCAGTTAGAAATAGTAGATACAAGAAACAAACTACTTACACTAAGACCCAATAGAAATAGACAAAAACGTGGACTAATAAATGGTGTAGGTAGCTTATCGAAATGGATATTCGGTACTATGGACGACGAAGATAGACAAGACATACAAAATCATTTATTACAGACAGGCGAGAAAATTAATAAACAAATACAGGTAAATGATTATTTCAATTTAGCGATAGAACAATTAAGTGACATTATAAGTAATGACAAAATTAAATTAGAGGAAGAATTAAATGTCGTACATCAGGTTATTGATGAAGAATATGAGCGTAGTATATTTTTGGAACAATTAACAAAAATCCAAATGTTAAAAACTATAATCGAACAAATACTTGATAACGTTGTAGCAACGAAATACAAAATAATACATCCTAGCATATTAACAAGCAATGAAATAATAAAGTATGACTTTGATTATAATAAATTAAAGTATTTACAATCGGGAACAGCATATTTTAATGGCACATATTTAGTACTTGGCATAAAAATTCCCATTACTTTTGAAAATATTAAAATCAGATATCTAATACCACTACCCAACGAAACTAATAATGAAATAGATTCAGAAATAGAACAAATTTTTGATTACAAAAATAAAACTTTAAAGATTGAAGAAAATAAACAATTACGAAATATGAAGCCAAGTACACACTGTTCGAGAAAAGCGAGTTGCCAACTCATTAGTAATAAGGAAATAGAGATAATACAACTAGATGTAGATACAATTATTATAAAAAATGCAAAAAAACATTGTAATAAATCAAACATGCACTAGTAATGAAATTGTAATAAATGGAAATAATTTAATAATTTAATAAATGATTATTACTTTTCGAATACAGAAGAAAATGTAGAGGAAAAAATTATATATACCCAATACGAAAAAAGACAAAATTTTACACAAAAAGTAACATTAAATGATATAGTTAAAATAAACAAATTAAATTTGAGTAACATTGTAAACTTAAGTCACCACAGTAAAATTTTATTTGGATGCATCATAATTATATCAATTGTAATAATATTATTTGTCATAATTGTAATTACCAAACATAAACGTATAACAATAAAACTAAATAGTAGAATTCAGGAGAATTCTAAACTAAAAGGGGGGTAGTTACGTATAATGTCAGTAACCTACCTACTCATATAAATGCACAGTCAGCATCGAACGATATTGACCAATTTATTTTAAATGTAAAAAAACAAATTACAAGATAATGCAACTCTTGCAATAATATAGTAGAAATCAATAATTGTGCAATTAAGCAATTCCAATAAATAATACTGTAAAGTATATTTAATTTCTGATTAAGCATATATTGAATTTCTTATTAAGCATATATTTTGTAACTTTCATGAAAAGTGGAAATAAAGAAAAGTTTCAGTTTGGTCTAAAGCATCAAGAATTTAGGTTGAGTTTGCCAAATATCTTATTGGCTTAATATATCCTAAAAAGACTTTTCAAAAGTCATAAAACAAAAGTTGCGTAATCATGGGTGCCGTAGCTCAGTGGTTAGTGTGTTGGCCTTCCGATATGTAGGCTGTGGGTTTAATCCCCGGCTGAAGCATAACAAATTTGATATCGAAAAGATTTTTCTTTCGAACGGTACCCACCTGTCGGCAAGTAATTGGCAATTCCTCCGACAGTAACAACTTGTCATGAAAAAGCTTCTAAAAGAACACTGTGACAAAGCTCAGAAAAAGTGATGTCACAAGTGTTCTGCCGTTCGGAACCGGCTAAAATAAGTAGGTCCCTTCTAATACTGTCCAAAATTTAATACGCACAACAGTAATGGAAGAGCAGCTCGGCCAATGAACCCTTTGGGGCTTTAAGTGCCACATATTTATTATTATTTTTTTTATCGTGCGTAATCAAATTAATCATTTTTTTTCGTCTTTTGCGAGTATTTCAAAAAGAGTGAGTTTTCTAGAAATCTTGAGGCTGAAAAAGAAACTTGCCTTCATTCATTTCTCCGAGATATTCCCGAAAAACGTAATTTTCTGCACTTCTTCTGCACAAAATCTCAAAAACGATTTATCCATATAAAATGATTGGCACACCATTCGAAAGCCATTCTTCTCTCTTTAGCTGAGCTTCTATTCCATTAGTGTTGAGCGTGTTAAATCTTGGGCAGTATTAGAATGGACCTACTTATTTTAGCCGGTTCCGAACGGCAGAACCGTTGCGATATCACTTTTTCTGAGCTGTCACAAAGTTCTTTTAAAAGTTTTTCCATGGCAAATTGTTACCGCCGGAGGAATTGCCAATTACTTGCCAACAGATGGGTACCGTTCGAAAGAAAAATCTTTTCGATATTAAATTTGTTATGCTTCAGCTGGGGATTAAACCCACAACCTACATATCGGAAGGCCAACACACTAACCACCTAGCATTGGCTTTGGAAACAATTAGTACTTTATCACGATGAATTATCCCTCTTGAAGTTCCTTCAATGGGTGTACCTGTTTCTTCGTTGTCCAGATCTTTTAGATACTCTTCTTTCCATCAACGACTGAATTGGTGATGTATTCGTAACACCTTCTGCTTTTCCCAACGGTTAACCGGAGAAATATTTTCGGCGTTGAGTTCGGGTGGTGCCATAAGAGGTGCACCACGAAGGAAGTGTCCTGGAGTAAGAGAATTGAGTTCTGAAAGATCTTCAGATAGGGGAGATAGAGGTCGTGAGTTTAGCACGCCGTCTATCTTAGCAAGCAATGTAGCAAATTTTTCGAAAGTAAATTTACGGTTACCGGCTATCTTTTTGAAATGAGTTTTAAAACTCTTGACGGCTGATTCCCATAAACCACCAATATGTAGAGCACTTGGAGGAATAGAATTCCAGTAAAAATCCTTGAGAAGCATACTTGTTCTCAATATCGAAAGAAACTTCTTTGAGGAATTTGGAGAATTCTTTGCTCAGAGAACGTTGAGCACCAACAAATATTTTATCATTATCTGTCATGATTTTGCTTGATAAACTATATCGCCCATTGAATCGAGCAAACGCCGCTCGGAATGCATCTGTTGTTAAGTCAGAGCATAATTCCAAGTGTATTGCTTCCGTGGAGAAGCATACAAATATGGAACCGTACCCACTTATATAGGTGGAAGTACGTAAAGTGGAGAATTCGATTTGAAATAGTCTAGCAAAAACAATTCCAGTTGTGAAAAATAGTAATGAGAAGTTGCAGCGCTCGGGAGAAAGAGCTGCCATGATTTGAGATCGGAGTTTCTGTTTGTGGATAGTACAAACTTTGCATTGAAACATTCGAAATATCAAGCTCTGCTCAGCGTGCAGGAGCAAAGTATGTATATATGCGAAATAAAGTGTACAGTATCGAGAGCTATCTGGAGTTATGATAGGATGACGCTCGCTCTTTTGGGTAGTAACGAGAGTGGGTTACTGATATTGGTCGAGACTTGACCGACTGTAGCTTACCATGGGATAGAGGGATAACACCTCTAAAATTCGACATACGAAATTTAGCTGTGTATAAAACGAAACACATACGGAATTACACGTAAATCGCATAGAAGCGAAAAGAAGCGATCGAAAATGTCATCTTCTTCTTCAAGAGTGTTATAAGCTTACACTTTTCTCAGCTCCAAAGCTGAGCTTTGTGTTTGGCCAAGCATCGGGAGATTGACGTCAATGCCACGAAAACGAATTTGAACGTGATTCTCGTGGTTTACGAGTGTTTCTAAGTCAGCCGGGTTATCAGCGCTGAGGACATGCGGCCACGTAGCATTATCCAGAATCTGAAAAGTACGATTGGCCACATAAGTTTTTTACATACAAGGGCATTTTTCTTGTCAAGCTAACACAATTTCGGAGTCAGACCAGAGAAATAGCTGACAATGGTGAAGTCCAAGTTCCGAACGGATAGACTTGACCAGTTTTGAGAGTAAAATTGCTCTAGCAACTTTTTCTTTGAAGACTAGAAGATGTAACGAGATATTATCATCTTTTCCTTGTATCCGTAAGTATAAAGCTGCGCAATAAGCTTTCTCAGAAGAGTCACAGAAAAGGAGAACCGGTTACTTGCACCGGTTCCGGTTCTCAAAAAGGTGGTATCGGGAATAGGCCCTATCGAAATAGCTAAAGATTATAAATTTTTTTTTTTTTAAATTCAATTTCTTTTTATATTTTTGTTATAAAGTAAACAAAAATAAATTGATATATAACACTAATTCCTTTTTTGATATTTGCGTAACAAAAATTTAATAAAAATAAAATACATGAAACAAAACTGAGCTTCGAGCTAGATGTACTTCAACGTACGACGTTTCTGAGTAAAGCAGAGATTTGTAAATTTTTCGTGAGTTCTTTTGAAATTCTTTTTTCTTCTATCAAGCTCGATTTTCGGCCCTGTAGGAGCGGTTTCTAGTTCTGTTGGAACCGTTTTCAGTTCTTTTGGAATGGTTTTTCAGTTCTTTGGACTTATTTTTGGCTTTTTCTGAGACTATTTTTCGGTTTTTTTTTTTGGTTCTTGTAAGATCTGGAACGGTCGTGTTGTTGTGTTATTTTGCCAACACTTATTAAATACCTAACGGCTAGGCTCTCAATGATGTAACACACTTAAATCCAAGCTCCTAAGTGTCCTTCGTGATTATAACACTGGTTAGCTGAAATAAAACAGGGTTAATTAGACTTGCGCTTTTATGTCTTCACTTTCATTTCTTGTTCTTTTCACTTTGAATTAGAATTACTTATACTGCAGGGCCTCGTGAGGATCACAGTTTTTACAGTTCCCTATTCCAGTAGACTCACGACTAAAAGCGAGTAGTCCACGTGATTTTAATGATCATGGTATGTCTAAATATTGTTGATATGTGTACGTA
Source organism: Megamerina dolium (assembly GCA_963854835.1). Taxonomy (NCBI): domain Eukaryota; kingdom Metazoa; phylum Arthropoda; class Insecta; order Diptera; family Megamerinidae; genus Megamerina; species Megamerina dolium. The sequence continues at coordinate 15,784,208 of OY978530.1, read as the reverse complement.
TGTGCAGAACTACCTATTGTGTGGGAAAGTGCTTTGTCAGCTTTTTCATACCCAGCTGCAACTCAGTTGGCGCAATGTTCTGACATTCCACAATTATAAGTAATATTGATATGGATTGTGTATTTCACAACTTCGAGCAATGTTGTATGTGTATGGATAAATATGTATTTCACAATTTCGGGAAATATGTCGCTAGGCATGCTTATGTGCGTATTTCATTGGCTCGCTACATCTTCCCTTCTCTCAGGAAGAAAAAATTATCATTATGAAATAATAGTAATTTTTTCTTATAAGGAAAAAGTTAAAATTATGCTTAGTTTGTAAAATTAAGAACAATTCAAAACATATTGCACTTATGTGGAATAAAATTCGAAGTGTTATATGCATATATAGTTACAGGTAGTTCGATGATTATGGTGTCCCTGATGACGATATTCTTCTTGTTGGTTGTTGTATGCTGTACTTAGCCTTTTAATAGATTTGTTGAAGTCTAGTGGTGAAAACAATAACTTCTTCTTTATCAGTGTTCGGTTGTTCTTAGGTAAAGACAGCGAGATTATTTACATTAGTTGGACATTCTGGCCGTTAGGTTTGAAAACGTAATCTGGATTATTTTTTAGGTTTGAGCGAAAGTTGGTTTGGTGTGCTTGTGGGTTGATGCTGGCGTCCAATGCAACCGTTAATTCTATTCGAAATTTTAATTTTGTCTTTATTAATGGTATGAATAATAAGTTGCAGGGTGGGTTTTATGTGTGCCGCACTGCTGAGCAATATTGTGATGTGAAACTCGATACTCCTGGTCTAAGTGTTTAACTATTGGAGCAATATGAATATTTAATTTTGGTTCTGTTGTTATCATCTTCTTCTGATGTGCACCAAAATTCATTGTCACTGATAAATATAGTAGCTGCAATATTTTATTCGGTTGTGGTTGCATAGTTATTATTGTTGATGCTGCCGATGTGTTTGCTGTGTCGGTTTTGTGTCTGTTGCTGTGTTTTGCTACGTCGCGCTGGCTAAGCACGTCAAAGTTGGTTTTTGTTAATTTTATTTGATTTTTGTTATAAGCTTTATTATTCTTATGGTTGTTCGCTGTTTTTTGTTCTGGGTTTATTTGTTCTTTGCTATTTCAAAGATAGTTTTGTGTCATCATTTTCTTGGCTGTTATTATTGTAAATGCTGCTAATGTTGCTACGCTGGCATCTGCTGCTGCTGCTGCTCCCTTCTGCTTGTAGAGGAATTACCAAATTTTTTTTCAATTATATCTACGTATATATATATGATGGATAGTAAATTTTTCTTATTTAGATATACATATATTCTTATATACCATATCAACATTATTTTTTTCGCGATATTCATTTAAAATCTATACTTAATTTTTAAAAAGTATTAAAAATTCATTGTTGGTTGGTACAAAAATATAATGACAACAATGCGTTTTCTCTTCATAGTTGCCATAACCAACTTTTAGTACTTGTAGGTGGTACAGTTTTCAATATCATCCGTTGAAAACGGAACGTATTCAACCTATCTAACCTATTTCTCATATTGCTTGAGATAAATCAACGTGTTCTTACTATACAGTATTTCTAATCCTCTAGTTATAATTTCCTTAAGATATTGTATTATTTTTGGATGCATCCTCTATATTTATACATATATTCTTTATTAAGGATTTAATGATATTCCGCCCTGTGCGCAGGAGTAAACACTTACCGAATTACAATTCAACGCAATGAATTGCAGCAGATGTCTTGATACGCATAAACGCTGCGCCTACATCTTTCTAATTAGCAACATATTCTAAATTTTTACATTAATTTTATAAAAATTATCGGGTGTATGTCCTAGTCATACTGCCTCTTGGCGTTTTTCTTTGCTATTTCCTGGTTTTGTTTAATTAGTTCGTGGGACCTCTATATTTGGTATTTTAATAACTTGTTTTGGGCTTCTGCGTTGTACAATGGTGTTCTTTTAGTTTTCATATTTGTTGGCATTTCGGTGTTAAAGCCATATAGCATGGTGAAAGGTGTTCGTTTGGTGGTAGTATGTACTATATTGTTGTGAACATGTATTGCTGACACCAACTACTGGTCGAAACTCCTAAGATATTCCGCTAAGGGCCTGTGAGTAGATGTAATTGGGGATCCTGGATCAGCTATCTAACTGCGTGTGCTATAGTGAAACATCGTTGGCGGTGTTGATATTGATTCTAGCTGTGCTACCAGGCTAGCATGATAGGTAGCAAGCAGCTAGGTCTTGTAGTGGTTGATATAGTAAGTGCATATACGTGTTTTTATTTTTTACGAGGAGGAAATCATCGATGGAAGGACGGAAGGTTTCCCCTGGAACGACCGCTAAGTATTTCGTCAGGAAGACTGTCATGAGCGATTTCGCTCGTAATTTGTTAAGTAGGTCATTAAGTTCGTACCTGTCAACATTTCAGCAGCGTTCATTCTGCGTTCCATTGCTTTATGGCGTTCTATGCGTCGGAGCTCAGTCATCATTTGTGCAGCTACCGATTGTACTGCCACCCACTTTTCAAGTGATTCGCGCATGTGCGATATCAGGTTGCTATTTGTGGGGAATTCTCCAAATGCTTCCTGCATAACTTGCCTCTCATTTCCAAAGCGAAGACAACTGAAAAGGACGTGTTCCGCATGTTCAATTTTACCAGGATATCCAGGGCAGAAAGGGTCTTCCTCGTGCTTAAAACGGTGTAGATATTGCTTAAAACATCCATGTCCGCTTATCAATTGGGTTAGATGGAAATCCACTTCACCATGTCTTCTGTGAAACCAAATTTCTACGTTTTATATCAACCTGTATGTCCATCTAACTTTCACGGATGGTTCCCACCTCTGTTGCCACTCCAAGAGACTACGTCGCCTCTCTTCCTCATTTGATGTATTTCTGACCGATGAGTGAATTCGCTGTAGTTCGCATGCCAATATGTCAATGGGTAGCATTGACGCAATGACCACGATTGCATCGTCCGACACGGTGCTAAAAGCGCTAGCTACTCGCAGTGCACTCAACGGTATGTGGATCTGATGCCAGCCATGTAAGTAGCTTTCTGTGTTGCGTCAGCCCAAACTGGAGCTGCATGCAGCATGATGGAGCTTGTCTCCTTTGCCAGCAATTTCCTTTTACTAGAAAGGGGTCCACCTATATTCGACATTATGCGAGACAAAGCATTATTCACCTTTGCAGCTCTATTACAACCAGTGCTATATCATCTGCATAGCCAATCAACTTGGTTCCTGCTGGAATACTTATCTTCAGGATGTCATTGCACATAGCGTTCCATAATGTCGAGCCAAGTAATGAGCCTTGTGGCACGCCCCGTGAAACGTTATACTGTTTCACGCCCACATCTGTATCATATAGCAGTACTCTCTTGTCGAAGTAGTTGGCGATTATCCGCGTCAGGTACTTTTGGGGTGCTAAAATTTTCCAGTGCCTGTATGATCTGCGGCCACTTTGCTGTGTTGAAGGCGTTCTTGACGTCCAGTGTTACTACTGCGCAGTATTTCTTATCACCCCACCTCCACCTTATTCCGCTAGTAGGTTCACGACCTATATTTATTACCATTTGCACCGCATCTATTGTAGACTTCCCTCTGCGGAAGCGAAATTGTGTGGATGATAAGCCATGTGGCCGTTCCACATGGAACACACGTCTCCTGCAAACGATTAACAATTATCCTCTCCAGTACCTTCCCCAAAGAATCTAGCATACATAGCGGCCGGTATGATGACGGTTGGTCTGGTTGTTTGCCGGGTTTTAGAAGACGCACGAGTCTCTGACGTTTCCACATAGGAGGAAAAACCCTCTCACGTAGACATTTGTCAAACATCGTTGCAAAAATACTGGGGTCCGCTTTGATAGCTGCCTTCATTGCTACATTAGGAATGCTGTCGGGTCCTGGAGCCTTATTATCTCCCACTTTATTCAAGTTAAGTAACACTTCTTCTGCAATTACCGCTGTAATGTCACCTATTTCCGCGGGTGGACAGTAGTATTCCAAACTCTCTTCGAGGAGGGGAACAATACATTTACCACCCGTTCCATTAGCACTGGGTCCGTCGGTTGTGGTGACCTTGGTCCTCTTACTTTATTCATAACTATTTTGTACGCCCTGCCCCAAGGATCGATATCTGCATTTTCTCGGAGGTCTTTAAAACATGCATCCTTGCTCGTTTTTATCGCCTTTTTAAGCTGATTGCGGCATAGTTTATATATCTCGCGTAGCAGGTGCCGTGACGGTCGATTTCGTGCCCTTTTTACTCTTCTACGGGCTTGATTGCAGTGTTTTCTGAGCTCTGCAATGTTTTCGTTAAACCAATAGACCGTTTTACTTGTCGGCTTTTGTGTTTTCCTAGGCATCGCCTCATCACATGATCTCTTCATCCGTGCCATGATATTTTCTGCCATATTTGTTGCACTCTCACCAGATGTAGTCCCATCCTCCTATATCGCTGCACTAAATACCAATAAGAAAACAATTTTTCTAAAAAGAAATTATTTTTTATTTAAAAGTTAGAGTATTATGTTTACTTTAAGCCCAAATACATTAAATTATAATGTACAGAAAAATTATGAGAAATAAAAGAATTGAAAAGCACCTGTTAATTATTCATAAAAAGTCTACGTACAGAAACGAAAACGGGACTTCCCCGATCAAGTGCTCGATCGCTCGTGCCATCAAAAGTTTTTTTCACAAATTCTATATTTAATACGTATCGTGTTTCGATTTTGTGCTTTGAATAATCTATTTCAAGAAGTTTAATAAAGATGAATTCAAAAGGAAAGGAAATTGGAGTTGACGAACGGAAAATTATAATTAAATTATGGAAAGAAGACCAAACTTTCCGTGAAATTGCTAAAATCCTTGGGAGAGCGCATCCCATAATTCAAACGGTGATGAATAATTTGAAAAAACTGGAACTTTCGTGTCGCAACCGCGTTCAGGATGACCTCCTATTCTGACCCAACGAGAAAAAAGATGTGTTTTGCGGCTTGTTCAGGATAATACTCGACTGACCGCAATGAAAATTGCTCAAAATGTTAAGGAACAGTTTAACAAAACCATGCATAACGACATCGTGCGCAAAATTTTAAAAAAGGCAAACTGCCGTGGCCGCTTTGCGCGCAGGAAGCCGTTTATTTCGCTCATAAACCGACAAAAAAGAATTTCTTTTGCCAAACAATATATAAATAAGCCGCCAGAGTTCTGGGAGAAGGTGCTATTCTCAGATGAGAGCAAGTTTTGCCTGTTTGGTATTAAAGGACGTCAGCTTGTGTGGCGGAAACCATGCACAGTCCTTCATGCGCAAAATCTTGTGGGCACGGTTAAACATGGCGGAGGTGGTATTATGGTGTGAAGATGTATGGCTGCCAATGAAGTCGGCAATTTGGTGTTCATTGAGTCAATTATGGATCAGAGAGGTTATTTAAATATTTTAAAAGAAAATTTGAAGCAGAGTGCTGAAAATCTCGTCCTGGGTTCTGGCTGGCACTTTCAACAGGATAACAACCCATAATGTGAAGCTTTGGATATTATATAATGTTCCGCATCAGTGCAAGACCCCTCCACAATTACCTGACCTAAATCCTATTGAACATTTGTGGGATTTGCTTGAGCGCAGGATAAGGCAGCACACCATCACCTCCAATTAACAGGTACTTTTGAATTCTTTTATTTCTCATTATTTTTCTGTACATTATAATTTAATGTATTTGGGCTTAAAGTAAACATAATACTGTAGCTTTTAAATATAAAATAATTTCTTTTGAGAAAAATTATTTTCTTATTGGTATTTAGTGCAGCGAAAAATTGTTTACTTCTTGTACGTACACTTTTTCTGCTAAGTGTATGTAGCTAGCATGATCACGAAAAAAATGATGTAAGTTATATTGGGGGTGGATAACATAATAATAGATTAGTGAAAGTGTTTCTACATGCTTGACATATATATGTTGAGTTGCTTAGGTTATGTTTTACGGTTTTGTTATTGGGGTAGGTAATTGATAATTGATAATTGAGAATATCTAGTTAAACTTTTAACTTTAAAGCGATTAGTACTATATTTTTCAATATAGATAGTAAAATAAGATTTGTGAGGATATACACCCTGCTGAGTTTATTTGCTTTAATGTATAAGCAAATATTTTCAGCTGAGCGAATTACAATAAATTTGGTGTCTATATCAGATGGTGAAAGAAAGGGGAAATATGGATTTCGTTTGACTCTACCAAAAGATGAGGTGGTCAACATCGACATAGCTTTTTCTATGCTTGGTACTGCGAAAAATGAAGATAGAGCACTTAGCGATGAACCTACTAAAACGACACCATCAATTTCAAGTACGAAAGGAAGCAACAAAACATTTTTTCACCGCGACTGAAGCTATTGAAGCATTCAGGCAAGATTTGATACACAAAGAGCAAGAAATTAATGGTATAATTCAAAGTGAGCGTCCTTTCTACAGACATTTTGAACTTCGTTATGATTCCGGTACATACACTACATACCAATTCGATGCACCTATGATTCAAACTACGAGAAACGAAGTATGAGTATTCAATGTAGTGAATATCATGAAGTTGTAACTGAACAGCTTATTGATGTTGAAGTTGAATTAGTTCGTTATTCTGATGAAAACTATGGATCTGATATTGAAATCTTAAATGTGCAACCTATTAAACATCTGTATACGATGTCAATATTCTAATTTAATTATATGATGCAAATATTCACAATCATTCATGTTCATTCATGAAATTTTTAAAATATAGCATGTAATATAATACTTGATGGTAATAAAGAGTTCCAAACATTTCTTTATTTTGTTTGTTTATTGTTTACACTCAGAGTTCGTATACTAATAATCGATACATTTTGTTTACATTATTTTTTAAACTTCACTGTTGAGTAAGCAAAAGTATCAATAATTTTTTGATATAAATTGAATATTTTGATTTCAAGTTCTTATTAGTCTTTGATAAAGTTTTAAGTAGAGGACAATGGATTCTAATTTGAATACTTCAATTGGTAGTAATAGTAGCGGTGGTAGTAATAAATATGGTTACATGAAAATGGAAGATACTGCTGCGAATAGAAAGCAATATGAAGTACATTCAAATTCGAAGGAGCTAAACACTGAGGAAGAGTATGCAAAACAGTATGGTACATCAAATGTTCCGTATAAAAGATTGAAGAATTAAGAATAGGAGTTAGTGATAGAGTGAAGCTCACATCAAGCAAGCTTCAATAAAATACTCATGGACGATATACACCGAGAGATTATTTTAAGAAATAATGAACAATTAATCTGGCTAACAAATTATAAAGAACTTCCGAATAGATTTGTGGAAAACAACCTCATAACACAGCGAATGCTAGATATAATACAGTATAGATTATCTCCCGACATCTTTGATGATGATGACGATGTTGATGAATATAATATAGAAAGGAGGCTTCATGCAGAACTATTCGCAAAGATAACCCATCGAGGACCTGACACCTTTGAAAAATTACGCATTATTTCTAAAGAACTAAAATATACTGAAGCTCTAAATGTTTAGATAATTCAGCTACTTATATAAAAAATAAATAAATAAAATTATCGTTCGCTTTTTGAAGTGTGAAAAAAATATTGTTTTTTTATTTCATTTATTCAAAAAGTGTGAGCAAGTTTATATAAAAATATTAGACATAGATGACCACAAGTGAATGTATTGGATTTCTGATAACGCTTTTAATTATAGTTGATGTTTGTCCCTAAGTATTTTATCAGTTCTTTCGGTGGAGGTAAGTTTCCAAAGCTGTCGTAATATTTAATATTATTTTTATTCATATGGTATGCTACCCAATGTGTTCCACTACTTTGTATACTATTAAGGTTCACAATTCCGCACTCGATCACATGTGATTTTCGTGGTAGAGTATTACGCATAAAAACTCCGCGAAAGTGTCGTAAATTTTTTGGTTGTGGTCGATAAAAGAAACCGTACCCTTTCCGAGATGGTTTCAAATATAAACCTTTCCCGTAATAATCGCTTCCATAATTTTATTATAGCGATTTGATTCATCCAACTGCTCTCTAGCTGCATTGGCGCTGTTGACAGCCTTGACGATAGCCGATCCTCCTGATGCTAGACCACCAAGCGCACCCAATACGGTTAGGATTGGTACTAAGGGGAGAAATCCCCCAACCTTGGGGATTTGTATGACTCTAGGAATATTGATATTCTCTTTGTTCCCCCTAAATGTATTACTGATTACTTTATGTGCGATTTTCACAGCTTTTTCAACGTTATCAGGCTTAAGACGTTTCAAAAATTTGCGCGGCTTTGCAAGAGCAATTGTAAATAATTTTTGGGGGAATTTACTTTTTGAACGTTTCCGTTTCGTCTTCGTAATGTTATTACCCATTCCGAATTTAACTTTAGATTTCATCGCGTTTGTCACAAGCCAAGCACTTGCCTTCTCACCAATGCTACTATTCTTTGAAGTTACTCTTTGCCAAGCTCTTTCAACAAGTTGTTTATCAGCATTGTGTCTTATATCTAAGTCTTTGTTTTGCAAATATGCCATGTCGTGTTCTCTACAATCAGCATCTAATGGATTTACACCCTATCACCTCTATTTCAAAGCTTTTTAAGCTTAGTACCAGGACCACAAAATTGATAGCCAGGTAAATGTAATTCAACTGGTAAAGAATTAATTATCCCATCAACAAGTCCACCACCATGAATTTGTTTTTTATGACTGAAACCTTTTTTAATTAATAAACCCACTATTAATAGTTTCCTATTGTTGCTACATGAAATGATGACAATATACTAATAATATTATGTGAAGAGGATGTGCTTATTATATAATGTAATTCACTTATTAAAATGAAGTTCATAAGGCAGGATAAACAAATTGTTGTGAGGAAATTAGACTTTAAAACAAATGGTACTTTAAAACCTCGTCATGGACTCCGACTACCGAATTCAATCAGATCTTTAATTATCGGAACAACGAATTATGGGAAAACTAATGTTATGATAAGTATAATTGAAAGCCCAAATGGATTAAAATTTATTTATATTTATGGGAAATCACTTGATCAACCAAAATAACAGTATTTGAAAAAACCCCATCCCATAAAATGGATGGGGTTTTTCACATTCTCAGAGAATGAGGAAGCTATATCATCAATTTAAGCCAGAAAAAATTCCATTATGATATTTGATGCTGTCGAGTGTGAAAAACAAAATAATTGTTTGTTGCTGTTATGTGGCCATAACAACCGAATATCGATTTAGGCCGAAAATATCATGCTTCCCCATCCATCTCTGTTCTTCGCTAGCTGGCGCCAGTTAGAAATTTCAAGCGCCGTCAGGTTCTCCAGTACTTGGTTTTTCCACCGGAGGTTAAGTCTTCCTCTTCTGCGTTGTCAGCGGGTTCCGAATATAACACCTTCTTAGCTGGAGCGTGTTCTTCCACTCGCTCGACATGATCTAGCCAGCGCAGCCGCTGGATTTTGATGCGCTTTACTATGTCAACATCGGCATACAGCTCGTACAGCTCATGGTTGTACCTTATTCGGTAATCGCCACCAACGCAAATAGGTCCAAAGATCTTGCGTAGGACTCTTCTCTCGAAAACTCCAAGCATTCGCTCATCTGTGGTGGAAATTGTCCAGGCTTCAGCGCCATATGTTAGGACAGGCATGATGAGAGACTTGTAGAGTATAGTTTTCGTTCTTCGAGAGAGGGCTCGACTTCTCAATTGCTTACTCAGCCCAAAGTAACACCTGTTAGTAAGAGTTATCCTACGCATGATCTCCAGGCTGACGTCATTACAGTTGTTGATGCTGGTTCCAAGATAGATAAAGTCCCTTACTACTTCAAAAGCGTAGTTGTCAACAGTGACGTGCTGTCCAAGACGCCGGGACTCTTTGTCTGTTGACACTAGATACTTCGTCTTGCCCTCGTTCACCGTAAGACCCATCCGATGCGACTCTCTTTCCAACTCTGAGAATGCTGCACTGCACTGAATACTGCTCGCGTGTTCATGCCGATTATGTCAATATCGTCGGCATACGCCAACAGCATGACACTTTTGTTGAAGATAATGCCATTATGTCGTAGATCTTCAGCTCATATTATTTTCTCCATAATAAGATTGAAGAAGTGGCAGGATAACGAATCACCTTGTCTGAAACTCCGTTTGGTACTAAACGGTGCGGAGAGGTTCTTCCCAATTTTCACTGCACAACGGGAGTTATGCAGCGTCATTCTACAAAGTCGAATGAGCTTTGCAGGAATACCGAACTCAGACATTGTTGCGTAGAAGTAATCCCTTACCGGACTGTCGAAAGCGGCTTTATAATTAACAAATAGGTGGTGTGTGTCGATCTGTTTTTCTTGGGTCTTCTCCAGGATTTGGCGCAGTGTGAAAATCTTGATCTTCTCGAAAAATTCTGAGTCTATTTCCTGTCGCCGCACATCTCTATTTCCTCACACTCGCGTCTTTATTGTTCTCCTTTCTTGCGCCTGAAAAGACGTCTCTCCTTAACAGTTTGCGTTGCGCCTGCACGCAGGGTTTTTCTGTAGGCGGCGTCTTTCTCTGTGGTCGCGTCTCGACACTCCTCATCATACCACTCATTCCTCAGAGGCCTTTAGTAACCGATTACCTGCTCGGCAGCAGATTCGATAGTCGAGTGGACAATGCATCTGCTGTCTCGCAGCTTACTGACGTCGAGCTTTCTCTGTGTGGGACTTCTCTTGTTATTTGTTACACATAAACGTGTGCGCACCTTAGCTGCAACAAGGTAGTGATCCGAGTCGATGTTGGCACAACGGATCGATTTCACGTCCATCACACTGGAAGCATGCCTTCCGTCAATCACCACATGATCAATTTGGTTTCTTGTTCTCTGATCTGGAGACAGCCATGTCGCTTTGTGGATGTCGAGATGCTGGAATCTGGTACCACCAATTACCATGTTTCGTGCTGCGGCGAAGTCGATCAGCCTCATTCCGTTATCGGAGGTGTTCTGGTGATGATGTGAGCTCTGTATTTTTCGAGGACATCAACCAGCTGGATAGAGGCACCCTCCCTATAAAGGGACCGGACATTCCAGGTGCATATCCGTAACTCATCGTCCTTATTTCAACAAAGGGGGTAGTGCGTTTCCGAGCCATTTTTACATTATTCACTGGGCAGGTTTTTAATGTGGCGGGTCCCAAACCCTACGCACAACCTCTAACCGAGGAGATTTTCGCCACTCACTTCAGCCGTCTCCCAGCGGATGCCAGGAGGACGTTGCCCGGTGATCGCCACATGGAGAGCCCCATTATTAATAATAATGAAGACGCCATCACATAGTAAGCAGAGCAAGCTACATGACTACATCTTATTAACAAATAAAGGTATAATCACATAGCGCTCAGATCAAACTACATGACAGCCAGTGAGTTGACTTACGATGAGTTCAACAAGGATTGCGCTAGCCCCACCCGGTTGAGGCAGTTAGACACGTTACCTTGTGAAAACACCACCAGACCACATTAACATTATCCACCAAATAATATATGATCCACAAGAAGATATTAAGAAAAAATACATAATAAAAGCAGCATTAGTGGCGTTTGTAAGTCACGTCTAAAAACCGGATATCATAAAATTCCTTTTATATAAACGCTAAACGAAAATTTTGATAAAATTATTTAACGAGTTCAAGATATTAAAAAGGAATCTCTTTGTATTATTTTCAAATAGTTTTGGATTGTTATGCTTTTATTATAGCCAATATATTATATCACCACACTCCTTAGAGTTTGCTCTTTCAATCACTCCCTGAGTTCATCATATTTATGCACATAAATCAATGATGATATCGTACCCATATGATATTATTTATTTCAATCAGCTATAATATCAATTATCGAATTGAATTACTACCGCTATAAAATATGTTATTTTTTGTTTGTTTTCATTTCGTCTACCTCTATCACCCACTATGAATAATCGCAATTTCAATTTACTTTCCAACCCTCCACATTAATGGAGGTATGGACTGAAGTCTTTAATAAATTGGCATTTATAAGCATAACTTCAGAAAATCATATATCATATACGTGTGTACAGGGTATTTCAACAACAGGTGTCATTTTAAATTTCCTATTATTTTTTTAGGTGTCAACATTAAACTGTCGTTCGTTGACATTTAACAAAGAAGAACTAGAGATTTTCAGATATGGATAGATATACGCTCGCACAACGCGTTAAAATAGTAAAACCTTACTAAAACAACGGTGAAAATATCGCAAAAACGATTCGTAAGCTATAATGAACAAGTTAGTAATGTAAAGACTCCAACTTGTGCTCGTCCGGCTAGGTCAACTGAAAATATCGCAGCTGCAGCTGAGGGTGTGGCTGAAAACTCATGTTTGTCCATTTCGAGACGATCACACGTATTGAGCTTATCCATAGCCATTTTGCGACGTTTTGTCCTTAAAGAACTGAAGCCTTTACACCATGGAAAATGTCTTACATTCGCTGATTGGGAGTCGGAAATGCATGAAGAAGATCACTATTTCTCAAACAAAATGAATCTGAGTGACGAGGCTCATTTCTATCTGGCTGGGTGCATAAATAAGCAATACTGTCGCATCTGCCAAAAATCCAAGAGAAATGGTCGAACATACATCCTCTCCATCCACAACGAATGACAGTCTGGTGAGGTTTTTGGAGTGGCGGTGTAATTAGGCCATATTTTTTCAAAATGATGCTGGTGCGACCATTTCAGTCAATGGATTGCTTCGCCGAACGATGTTGATTGAGTTTTTTACCTGAAAATGATGACATGGACGTGGACGACGATTATTTTTAGCAGGACGGTACAATATGCCACTGCTGGTGAAACAATGGCTCTATTTCCTGGTCGTGTGATTTTTCGAAATGGAAATTGATCTTGCAATTAACACCATTCGACTTTTATCTTTGGGTCTACGTTAAAGATAAAGTCTACGCCAATGATCCAGCAGATATTGAAGCACTCAAAAACAATATTAGAGAAAACAATATTATTCGCGAGATGCAGTCGACATTATACGAAAATGTGATAAAAAATTTCATCAAAAGAATGGCCATATGCAAGATTAATCGTGGTGGATATTTGCTAGATATTGTGGTCCATTACTAACCTCAAAGTTTGTACTTTGTATTAAATTAGAAATATCAGCTATTTTCACAAAAATTGTGCTGTACTAATAAACATTACACCGACTTCAAAAGCAGCAAACACGAATTGGAAAAAGGTCGTAGACTTAACTCAAAAATTACAAACTGCATATATATCGGATGTAAGTTAACACGCGCAAAATTATTTCTTCTTTATTTCTCTTTATTTTTCTTTATTTTCACTAATATTGTAAAATTGCCAATTGGGCAAATAAATAAGTAGACAGTTGGTAAGCGATTCTTAGTTTAGTAATTCTCGTTAATCGCCAATTGGAGCAATCAAGTAAGCAATGTGCCGGAAATGCAAGGCAAGCATTAATAGGTTTAGAGTTAATAAAATTGTTAATAATAAGTCAGTCTTAAGTTTGCAATTGAATAAAGAGGAGCTAAATGCTCCGAGAATTTTTTAAAAAACCAATTTAAATATTTAATTTAAAAACTGGCGCCCGAGCAGGGACCAGTCGTGTCGTTTGAACGTAAAGTAAAAAGCCCTTAAAGTAGGCAACACGCGAGTGTAAATTAAACGCTATCGTAGCCGCACGCAAGTGACCAAGGACCGTTCAACCCAACCAGACTTCTGCGAACCGCAGTGAGAGACACGACTGGCAACAAAAATAAGACTCTGTAGTGCACGTCCGCAGAGCGACATGCATCTGGAGCTGCAGCAGGAACCGGAGTAAGCAGCCAGCTAAAAAGGACAAATTTCGTGCAGTCAGCGTGGGACGAGTTGCACAATGCTACTCATAGCTTTGAAAGTTATCATAAGATTCAGTGAAAATTATTTGTGTGAAATATAAACCAAAAAAATTAAAATAACTCACGGCTTGTAGAGCCAATAACAAAAAGAAAAACCCCTATAACATAACTTAACTCTGCGAATCCGACAGGACCCTCCAGAGTAGAAGAGTCTCCTTTCTTAGAAGAGATCACGAATTAAAGAATAAAAATTGAAAAAATTTAAGATATTTTTTTTTTAAAAAGAAGTGTAAAGTGCAAATATTTTAAAATTAAAAGCATACAATATAAAATTTTGTGAACCGTAGATTTGAAACGTTATTAGCTAAGCACGGTAATTCGCATGTGTACGAAAAACGTGTAAATTTAGGGAAATTTTAAGGAAATTTGTGAATTAGAACACAAAACGAGCGAAAAATATGAAGTAATCGAAATAAAAATAAAATAAAAACAGAAATATTAATAATGCTATGGTTACAAGACCATTGAATAATTTTACAAAATAATTATTTAAATATACGTATTTTTATTTTCGATTTACACGTTTTAAGTTAAATTAGTACACTGTATATGTATATCTATAAAAGTGTTCGAATTTGTAATTAAGAAAAAAAGCGCGGAAAACACGATCTCGCCAAAAATGTTCAAGGACCGAATTAATAGATGATAACATCGGTCGATCATAACACAAACCGCGAAAACACAAAAACATAAAAGGTAAATTTATGTGGAGAGTTGGGTTGCCATATGGTAAGTATGAAAGGTAAGGTAAGTATAACTTGTTTTAGGGTAACGTAAGTATAATTGAAATTCATGTAACAGTACGTGTTATTAATTCATTGTGTATTCTGTTTCTTTCATTTATTTTCTTCTTTCAGGGACTGACCATATGGCTCATCTAAAGGGATTTAGACAACCATTTTTTATTGCTGAGTTGAAAAATTCCTTGTATTTTCAATAGAATACCTAAAAGAAATTCTCATTATCTCGTGTTTATATGATCAATTTTTTTGCTTGCTGAAGATTATAGCCATTTCACAATTTAAAATTGTTGGGTTGCTATAAGATTTTGTTAGTAAGAACAGCGCGATTGCTGCAGCGACCAACAACCAAGTCAACTAATTTTAGAAATCATTTCTTATACCATATACAAAAACAAATGTACCGTTGGAGCAATCAAAACCTGAAATCATCAATTCAACCAAAGTTTATATGTGATATCTTTGACCGTGGTATTACTGATTGAGGCGGTGAAGTTTAGGAAGGCTAATGTAAGAAATGTCTTCTTATATTAAGGACCACCGTAGTATACATGAATATTTATGTGAAGTTAATAATACTTTAACATAGTTGTGTTTATAACTGTAAAATTTTAATAATATTTTACACTTACTACTACTTACAAGTGAGACGAGAAAATGCTGTATACAATACATTTTATGTAAATGAATTAATATATTTCCTAAGTATGCATATATACGTAAATTTTGCAAAAATGGTAATATAGTTATAAATTTATGCATAAATGTTAATCTAAATGCAACAATCCAATAAAATCTATTCACCACTAATGGTGTGTTTTGATATGCACTGGTGGAAAAATAGGAACGTTTTGTAGTCTTTTATGATTATAGAATTTCAGTGAAATATGACATAAACAGTAAAAGTTGTAGCTGGTTTGTGTTTATTTGGCATTTTATTTAATTATTCCCTATAATTAAAATTAAATTTTATTCCATATACAATATATTAATATATTATAACTACCTTTCTACTACTGCAATTTTAAGTTGCAAAGGTTTGTGAAAGGAGAATAGAGAAACAAGAATAGGTGGTGAGCACGGATGACAGAACACAAAGTTTGCGCCCATCTTTTGCGGCTAATCCGTTCTAAATGAATTTAACGGTATCAGCTGTGTATGTGAAGACACACTGGTCCAATGGTTGCTTTATTCATTTATTATTCCTCATTGTTTTCACTTTTCTTATTGTTCGACATTTTATGATTTCTCTCGCAAATGGACCAGTGTTATGTCACAGCGCTCACAAATCCTCTCTGACGAGCGCAATTTTCTATTCTATTATTCTTGGGTGGTGAGCTTACGGATAGAATGCATGTGGCAAAATACATATAGAAAATGAAAATTCTCTGAGAGAGTGAGTCTGCCTCCGTTAGTTAGTATTCTTTGCTGCTGACCATGGTATAATTATAAAGGTAGAGCAATAAGAAAAAGTTCTCACGAATGACGGAAAAGTACACACAACAACAACAAACACATATGGAAAGAAGAGGAAGTAAAGAACAAAATACACGCGTTTGACACTATAAGGAATCAGTTTCTGATTTTATAAGGCGCAGCCAAGAGAAATCTTGTATCTTCATTATTGTACCATGGCTACTGACTACTGATGTATAGCGATAGAATAAGCACGTATGTATGTAGCAAGGTGAATTCATATAAATACGTGCAACTTTGACATTTCCTTCACCAAGCAAAACGGCTGGTGGGTAAACACCACCTTATATGTATTAATATGGATAGACAGGTAGACATAAGCATGGTATTGTTGAATATCGTAAATGAAAATGTCGCCTGAACTAAGTTTATAGTTTGCAAGTTTATTCTCGAATGAATCAATATGTCAGAAAACATATTTGTTATTGTTTTATTTGTTTTTCTCCTTTATTCTCTTCCTAGTGGAAGAGAAGAAATAAGCAAAAAGCGGTTGAAAAATTTACGATATTTCGGTATATGGAAAAATCATAGCACAGGAAACACAATTGACCGCACGGTATGATTGACTATGTCTGTTCGTTGAGTGTACTAAAGTGACCTAGTGTAGGAAAAGGCACTGCACTGTGTTACCTTTTTAGCGCACCATTGAACACACCTGCTTTTTCGTATACAAGTTGCATCTGCCTTACAAAAAAGTTTTTAGATATTCGTTTGACGGCCATCCATGTGAAAGGAATTGGCGAAAACGAATTTTCAAATGTAGTTAATTATTCAATCCATAATAGGTGAATACATATTACATGACTTGAAGGAACAAGAATATAAAGACTGCCATAAAAAAGATTTAATATGGTGCATTGGACTATTTAAGGGTAAATATGTTCGCGGGTCCCTGAACTACCCGACCTAAGAAAGAAAGCATAACAAATTTGGAAAAATTTTTGTTTATTTCTCAACATAATCTCTTTTTAGGTCTATACAATTTTCCCAGCTATATTCTATACCTGTTTATAGTATGAACTGTTTAGCTCATTAAAAATCCATCTACCACAGACTCCACCTCTTCATTGTTTGCAAATCTTCTATCAACAAGCCATTTTTTCAAATTTGGAAGTAGAAATAATCCGAAGGAGCTAAATCTGGCGAATAAGGTGCGTGCTGAAGCAATTCGAGCTTAAACTCATTGATTTTGGCTATCGCTATAGCGGATGTGTCAACTGGTGTTTTTGTTTTACTGTGAGCAAATGCGGCACCCATCTTGCACATAGCTTTTTCATCTCTAAATTTTCGGTCATAATACGATGTGCAGCACTTTTTGAAATGCCTGTAATTTCACCTAGCTCACGCACCTTCAGCCGGCGATTATCGAATACCATTTTGTGGATTTTATTAACCGTTTCTGGCGTGCCCACCTCACTTGGTCGACCAATACGCTGGTTGTCTTGGCAACTCATACGACCTCATTAAACTCTGCCACACAATATTTTATGGCCGTAAATGAAGGAGTAAAATCTAGTTCGGCTTTAATATTCTTTGGACTGAGACCTTTCAAGTGAAAGTATTGAAACACATAATGGTGACATTTTTTTCCATGTTTACAAATTCACTGAGGTCATTAACTTTCGATGGCTCCAAAAAAATACTAACTAACGTGACACCTTGAAACTTAAAACATAAAGGGTTATCCATTTCGCGGTTTCAAAAGTATAGGGCTAGAATTCGACATCTGTCAAACTGAGTTGTTAAAACAATTTCTTTCTTTTTCAGTTCAAAGTCTGACATTTGCGAAAATGGATCGCTTAACTATCGCACAACGCATTAAAATTGTAAAAACCTACTACAAAAATGGTGATTCTGTCACAGCCACATATCGTGCTTTAAGAGGAGATTATGGTTTACATAATCGTCCAACTACGCAAGCAATTGGCAAAATTGTGAAGAAATATGAAGAGACTGGATCGGTTACAGATATTGTAAGGCCTGTGCATCATCGTTTCGTTCGTACCACCGAAAATATCGCTGCTGTAAGTGAAAGTGTTGCCGAAGACCCGAATGTGTCGATTCCTCGTCGTTCTCAGGAATTAAGATGTGTCTTACGGCACATTATGGCGTATTTTGCATTTGGATCTACACCTACATCCATATAAAATCCAGCTCACACAACAACTGAAGCCAGCTGACCATTCACAACGTCGTAGATACGTCGAATGGGTGCTTGAACAACAGGCGGTGGACGGCGATTTTTCGAACAAAATTTTCTTCAGCGACGAAGCACATTTCTCACTCGGTGGGTATGTTAACAAACAAAATTGTCGTATTTGGGGTTCTGAGAATCCTCAAGTAATTGAAGAGAGGCCACTACATCCACAAAAAGTCACTGCTTGGTGCGCTCTTTGGTCCGGAGGTGTGATTGGACCTTACTTCTTCGGAAACGACGATGGAACGACTGTCACCGCCAATTTGGAGCGTTATGGTCATATGATAACCGACTTTTTTTTTGCCTGCTATTGAAGAATACGACTTAGAAAATATGTGGTTTCAACAAGACGGTGCCACATGCTACACAACTCGAGCGAATATGGCTTTATTGCAAGAGAAATTTTCTGGCCGCGTAATTTCTCGTCGTGGCGATATCAAGTGGCCACCAAGATCATGCGATTTGACACCGCTTGACTTTTTTTTGTGGAGCTACGCGAAAGACCGTGTTTATGCAGATAAACCTTTAACTCTTGAGCACCTAAAAACCAACATTCGTCACGTTATGGCTGAGATACCGCCCAATATGTGTCAAAAAGTGGTCGAAAATTACCTCAAAAGAATCGATGCTTGCAACAATTCGCGTGGTGGTCATTTAAATGATGTAGTATTTCACACATAATGTCAACGTTCAAACGTTATAATAAAAAAGAAATATCATGATAAAAAATATTTTATATGTGTTTTATTTACATTTACTTTTGAAACCGCAAAATGGATAACCCTTTATGTTTTATAAGGTTGCCAGTTTTCACCAAAGTAATTTTATATAATGTAATATGCAAGGTATTGTTGTAAGTCAAAATAATGCTCATCTAAATTATGCATCTTCACTCATTACAAATGTTATAGTAATATTATTTTTATCATTATGTTATTTTATTATGTGTAACCATTAAATAATAATAATTAACACACTATGCATAATGTAATTATCATTGGCTAAAATGGGTTGTAATATATTTATAAAAATGCGTGTTTAGCGTCATCGTACCTCACTGTATGATTGTTGAACAATTTCACAATCATGAAAAATAAAGAACGAAGAAAAGAAAAATAATGAATAAAGAATAAATAAAATAATAAACAATAAATAAAAAAGAACCAACGGGTCATCGTACCTCACTGTATGATTGTTGAACAATTTCACAATCATGCAAAATAAAGAACGAAGAAGAAGAAAAATAATGAATAAACAATAAATAAAATAATAAACAATAAATAAAATTGCCAAATCCTGGAGAAGACCCAAGAAAAACAGATCGACAGACGCCACCTATTTGTTGATTATGAAGCCGCTTTCGACAGTCCGGTAAGGGATTAGCTCTACGCAACAATGTCTGAGTTCGGTATTCCTGCAAAGCTCATTCGACTTTGTAGAATGACACTGCATAACTCCCGTTGTGCAGTGAAAATTGTGAAGGACCTCTCCGCACCGTTTAGTACCGCACGGGGTTTCAGACAATCGTGATACATTATCGTGAGACTTCTTCAATCTTATTATGGAGAAAATAATACGAGCTGCTGATCTACGACATAATGGCACTATCTTCAACAAAAGTGTCATGCTGTTAGCGTATGCCGACGATATTGACATAATCGGCATGAACACGCGAACAGTCAGTGCAGCATTCTCAGAGTTGGAAAGAGAGTCGCGTTGGATGGGTCTTACGGTGGACGAGGGCAAGACGAAGTATCTAGTGTCAACAAACAAAGAGTCCCGGCGCCTTGGACAGCACGTCACTGTTGACAACTACGCTTTTGAAGTAGTAAGGGACTTTGTCTATCTTTGAACCAGCATTAACAACTGTAATGACGTCAGCCTGGAGATCATGCGTAGGATAACTCTTACTAACAGGTGTTACTTTGGGCTGAGTAAGCAATTGAGAAGTCGAGCCCTCTCTCGAAGAACGAAAACTATACTCTACAAGTCTCTCATCATGCCTGTCCTAACATATGGCGCTGAAGCCTGGACAATTTCCACCTCGGATGAGCGCATGCTTGGAGTTTTCGAGAGAAGAGTCCTACGCAAGATCTTTGGACCTATTTGTGTTGGTGGCGAGTACCGAATAAGGTACAACCATGAGCTGTACGAGCTGTATGCCGATATTGACATAGTAAAGCGCATCAAAATCCAGCGGCTGCGCTGGCTAGGTCATGTCGAGCGAATGGAAGAACACGCTCCAGCAGACGCAGAAGAGAAAGACCTAACCTCAGGTGGAAAGACCAAGTACTGGAGAACCTGACGACGCTTGAAATTTCTAACTACCGCCGGCTAGCGAAGAACAGAGATGGCTGGCGAAGCATGTTATATTCGGCCTATATCGATATTCGGTTGTTATGGCCACATAAACAAACAAACAAAAAAAATAAAAAGTGAACCAACGGGTCATCGTACCTCGCTATATGATTATGAAATATTTTAACAACCATAAAAAGAAAATCTAAGCCGAAAAGAAAAACAAAATAAGAAACAACCATGCATACATAATATTGAACGCATGCACAATATTTACAACAAGAAGTATTAACTACAAATAATAATGATGACTTACTAAAAATAAGTGATAAATATGACCTACTGAAGAAAGTGCAATGAATTAACCTACTTAAAAAATTGTAATTTCTTCAGAAATTTTTTTATACTAAAATGGGGTTAAATTGTAAATTATGATATATATTTTAGGCTATATAAACTAAGACGAGGACTGAAATGAAGGCAGTCAGTGAATTAGTTAATCGAGTGGATTACGATAACTCAAAGAACGAGTTAGCTACCGAGTGTATACTGTAAAGGATTTTACATCCTACAAAACAAAAGTTATATTATAAAGACTCTAGTATTCTGTGTATTCTTAAATGAAAAACGCATTGTGAAGGAAAAAACTATTTAATCAATAAAAATTATACCGTGAAAAGTAAAACTTAATAACCGTGAAACTTAATTGTGTGAAGAAATAAAATTTGCAGGGAACAGCAACAGAATAAAAAAGGGTAAGTCCTAGACTATAAGATATCTAAGCAAAGGTTGAGGTGTCAGAAAAAAAGACACAACAATATATTCATTTTGATCAGATGTTTGTAACCACTTGAAGGAATCTCCGGAGATATAGAAAATTATGTACATTCGTGAACAGCGCCGCTTAAATTTTCGATTTAACGATGTCCGTCCGTCACCTGGCTGGTTCGCACGATAACTTGAGCAAATATTTAACTATTGTGACGACATTTAGCGTAAGTGACCTATGATCCAAGAATACGGAGGCGATTGATATTCGGCACGATCGGTCAATAGTCACGCCCTCACCAATCATTCAAAGCGACTAACCTCGGAATTTTCAAAATTTGTAATTTGCTATAACTCACTTAATATACCATTTGAGACAACAATATTTAGCACATAGCGTTACATTATACTGCTACATGACCCTGCGAGCCACGCAGGGTCATGTAGCTACATGGCTACATGCGAGCTACATGGGCGAGCCACGTCTACTTTTTATAGTAGATCGTACACAAAGTGTCTGTACTTCTTTTAAATTGAACTTCTGTAACTTCTGCAATCTTCTCTCTAGAATAACTACAATTTACACTTAGATTAATATGTTCGTGGGAAATAATGTGGCAAAAATTAAGGGTTTCACGCCCACATCTTTGTGGGGCTTCCATACAAAATCGAGGGAATTAAACAAAAACTTTTAAGCGCCACAATTTATAAACTACTTAGCGTAGAACAACAAGATTTACGGTGTGGATTAGTATTGTAAGACCAACTAGATTCACAAGAAATGGCCGTACCACACCCACTGTTTATAGTAGCCCCCATACAAAATGACTGAATTTCTTTTAAATTGAAACAGCTGCAACTTCTGCAATCTTCTGGCTAGAATAACCATAATTGACACTTAGATTAATATGGTAGTCGGAAATAATCTGATGAAAAATCAGTGTACCACGCCCTCTCCTTTATGTGGCTCACACACAAAGTCGACGAAATAAAAAAATGTTTATCGTCTTAATTTACAACCTATTTAGCGTAGAACAACCCTATTTACGTTATCGATTAGCATTGTAAAAATAACTAGATTCAGAAGAAATAGATGAGCCACGCCCACTGTTTAGAGTAGGTCCCATACAAAATGAATGAATTTATTTTAAGTTGAAATAGCTGTCACTTCTGCAATCTTCTGTCTAGCATAACTATAATTGGCACTTATATTAATATGGTAGTTGGAAATAGTCTGGCAAAAAATCAACATGCCACGCCTACTTCTTAATGCAGCTCCCATACCAAATAGTGGAAATAAAAGAAAAAGATGGATATTCGAACAAACTTTATATATATATATATATATATATATATATATATATATGTATATATATATATATATATATATATATATATATATATTTATGTATATATATATACATATATATATATATATATACATATATACATATATATATATATATATATATATATATATATATATATATATATACATATTTATGTGTATATATATACATATATATATGTATATATATATATATATATATATGTATATATATATATATATATATATATATATATATATATATATATATACCTACATATGCAGAATATAATTTGGTCGGCCCCAGCCGATTGTATGGTCATTTTTTCAAACTACTGCCGCCATCAATATGTCAGGTCGGGTAGTTATGGGACCGTCCTCGTACATACATATTATATTAAAAGTATCAAAATCATTAAGTTTTTTGTGTTACCGCATCAAATACGAAATTATAGCACAGCGGTAGCGTTGTTGAACCTCATGGAGATGGCTATCGCTAATTTCCATAATATTTGTGTATCGCTTTCATGGTGAATAGTTGAGCGCCATAGTCACTCCAAAGATGCCGATAGTGACCATAATGTGAGGTGAAGCGAATAAACGCCGTCAGGAAAACATTGGTAGACAAGTCTGATACAAGTTCTAACTGTACCGCCTTGGATAACATGCACTGCGATATAGCCCTTGATGCTCACGTTTCCTCTTCGATGATCTGGACGCACTTGTATGGGCCCTGCCAGAATGTACAAATGAGCGTGCTGGACGTACTCATCATTCTATGAGGTTTCCCATCATTTGTTCGCTCATTTTTACCCTTAACCTTTCGCACAATATACAACTTTTGATCAAGGACGTTGTTAACTCTCGTGCACCGATGACACAATAATTTCATCGTAATGTCGCCATTATCTGATGTGCTGCGCAATGTAGTAGTTTTAAATGTATTGCACGAGCTATGAGCTTAACCAATCTTCCCTTTCCTGGCAGTACCGCAAGATTCCACTGTCACTCAGGTTAATCTGCACCTTATAAGCGCCCACTCATACACACTATTCCATCTTCAAGAAAGGGAGCCAATATAATAATCGCGTTCGATATTGGAGCACCATCAGCTGAACTTTTGTCCTGACCAGAATATTTTAGCCTTTTGATATCATCCTCGAAATAGTCCATTGCCTTTATCTGATCCAGAAATACAGTGAGTCATATATCTTCTTAACACTCAAATGTCATGCATGGTCAGGTTATAGTGTTATATAGTGTTACGATTATTTTAAAAAAGGATCCACAATCATAGGAAAGTATTATCGTGCGTTATTGGATCAATTGAATGATGCAATCAAGAAAAAACGACCACATTTAAAGAAGAAAAAAGTGATCTTTCTTCAAGACAACGCACCGGTTCACACAGCATTAGATACGATGCTAAAATTACGTGAAATACACTTCGAATTGGTTGATCATCCACCTTATAGCCCAGATTTAGCTCCTAGTGACTTTTTCCTGTTTCCAAACTTGAAAAAATGGCTCGCAGGAAAAAGATTCAGCTCAATCGAAGAAGTGATTACCGAAACTAACGCGTATTTTGAGGATTTCCCGAAATCGTATTATTCAGATGGTATAAAAAAGTTGGAATATCGTCTTACTAAGTGTGTCGAAGTAAAAGAAGACTATGTTGAGAAATAAATGGTTTTTGAAAAAAAAAATGTTTTTTTCCTACTTAGGTAGCTTCATTATCAATCCGCCCTCGTATATAGTGAAAAAAAAATATATAATCAAAATAGAAAGAAAACAACATTGTTAAACAAAAACTACATGGTGAAGGAAATAACAGATTGTCAAAATATAAACTACCTTGTGCAAGGGAAATATATACAAGTATATACTGTTAAATAAAAGCTATATTGAAAAAATAATTGTCTTGTGCGAGAAAGAGTTACCGGTAGCAGAAGAAGAGTAAAAAGGGGTTAGTTCTAGGAAATAATTTATCTAAAGAAAAGCTATTGTTCATGTTCAATGAACTATTGAAACCAACATAAGCAATCACCTACAGTTTTTTTTATTTCTATATATATTTATAATTGTGTGCAGGTCATTGCATTTATATTTATTTGTCTATTCAGCATTTCTATATGTTATGCATAAATAATATTTATATGTAATAACGTTATAATGTTTTTTATCAATGTCAGCAATTACCTGCAATCGTTTATTTTGGCATTCCTTAATAATTATGTGCAGGTCGTTGTATTTATAGTTTTATATTTTTTATTCAGCATATGTATATGTTATACATTTATGCTAACATTATCATTTTTGTACAATACTCATAAGTACTTTCGTAATGTCCATTTTAGTATAAATTCAATGAAATAATCATTAGTAAAGCAAAAATAACACACCGTTCAAAACGTGCGTTTCTTCTCTGTGGACTATACGGTTTAAAGTGACCTATAGCATTTCAACAAATTTCCTAGTTTATGTACTAGGAGTTCATGTTAAAAAACAAATTATTTTTTTATCAAACATTTGCGATCAAACATTTGGTGACCCACTAGTACAGGGCTAATGTTCAAACAGCGAATTCAACGCATTCTCAAAAGCAACATTTTTGTGATTCTAGCACAAGGCTAGTACAACTAGACATAAAGTGTGTCATAAGATTTGGAATCAACATTAACAAGAAGCTTATACAACACGCATACAAAGACAAAGAATGGAATTCAACGATTTATTGGCTTCTCAAAATTCCATTGGGGAGGAGATACAAGGTATAATACGAAACTTCAGTAAGGATCCGAAGGATCGTATATCAACGGATTATTACAAAGAGCACCTGCGCCGTTTAGAGGATGCCTGGGTCTTCACAACGTCGGTTGTGAAGAGCCAGGCATGTAAATATGTTATGGAAAAAAATTGAAATTATAAACTACGAAATTTGGGAAAGTCGTCCAACGCCAGATGAAATCGGGTATGATTACAATGCATACTTAAATCTAGAAGAATTGGAAGTCCAGGCTAAAGAACAACCATCTCCTACAACTAGTAATCCATCTTCATCAAAACTAGTTAAGTCACCAAAGATGGAGATTCCAAAATTTGAAGGAAAATACACGAACTGGCGTCAATTTTATGATATGTTCTCCCAGATGATACACAACCAGCCACTGCCCAATATCCAGAAATTGTGGTATTTGAAGTCAAATCTGATAGGGGAGGCTGAAGAACTCATACACCATTTGCCAGTTACGGAAGCAAATTATGAAGTAGCATGGAAGCTACTACAAGATCGATACAACAATAAAAGAGTAATAACAAGCGTATTACTGCAAAAAATCTTGGATCAACCCTCAGCGAACTCTCCATCATCAGGAGCGTTAAAAAAATTGCATGACACAACCCAAGAATGTCTACTAGCATTGAATAAGCTGGGCATTGATACAGCCTCTTGGGATCCTTTGCTTCTCCACATACTAATGAGAAATCTGGACAGTGTTAGTCATGTAGCATATGAGCAAACACTGGAAAATCCCAAGGAATTGCAAACAATTAGTAAATTTCTAGAGTTTATAGAAGCACGATTTCAGTCTCTGGAAGCAGTTGCACAGAAAGATAAAATAGAAACAAAGTCAAAAGCCTACACGTTAGTAGGGGCAAACGGAGAACAATGCCAAGCGTGCAAAAACGGAGCACATCCATTGTAAGCATGCAAAATGTTTATAAAAAGGAGCATATCAGACTGGCACAGTGTGGTACCCAAACAAAATTATTGTCTAAATTGCCTAAAGGCTGGTCACATGGCAAAACATTGTACAACAAGGGGTTGTACTAAGTGCGGCAAAAAGCATAATACACTTATACATTTCGAAACCAAGAGAACAAACCAACGAAATACTATAGAATAGGCTCCCGATCTAGGATCTGAATTTTATTATCAACTACCTTTAGCTGAACAAATGAAGTTAGGAGATATGACACTACAAAATACAGTTCTCGGATGAGTGGCAGCTGGAAAAACTACGCTCAACTCGGAAACACAGCGGTCTTCCTCTGTTACATGTGGTATGCTAATGCAGGAATCTAAGCCGTTAGATCAGTTAATTGAAAACTTTTGGAAACTTGAACTTTGGAAACTTTGGAAACTTACCTCGACAGAAAAACAATGCGAAATGCATTTTCTTCATAATACAACCCGAAATCAATAAGGGAGATTCATAGTATAATTGCCGTTCAAAGAAAGCCCATCAACTCTCGGTGAATCAAACCAGCAAGCAGTCAACAGGTTTCTTGCACTCGAAAGACGATTGGCAAGAAATAATGACCTCAAGATCAAATATACAGCATTCATGGTGGAATATGAAAAACTTGGGCACATTACTAAAATAGCCCCAAAGAAGTTAAATCCTGATCATTACGTAATCCTACATCACTGTGTCTTCAAACCCAATAGCAGCACCATAAAACTACGATTGGTATTTGATGCATCAGCAAAAACATCATCTGGTCTATCCCTCAACGATATTATGCATACTGGACCAACCATTCAAAAGGAATTATTTTCAATTCTTTTACGCTTTCGACTTCCAAGATGATGATGGCTTATCAGGTGCCGATACCCTATCAACAGCGATCGAAACCCAACATCAATTGTCAACCATACTAAAATCAGCTGGACTCAACTTAAGAAAATGGTGTGCAAATCATCATCAATTATTAAATGGCATTCCAGCCGAGGATCTCGAAGTTAATCTGGATTTCAATAGAGAAGAATCTAATTCAATAAAAGCACTAGGGCTAAAGTGGGCACCTAAAAGCGATCAATTCCACATAAAAACTAACTTCTGCACCGAAAAACGAATCACAAAACGAACTATCATCTCCGAGTTAATACAAATCTTCGACCCGTTAGGTATTCTTTCACCAGTAGTTGTCACAGCAAAAATCATGATTCAGGAATTATGGCGTGAAAAATTAGATTGGGATGTACCATTATCAATGGAATTCAAATAAATATGGGTAAAATTCCGAGAAGAACTACAAGTACTAAAAGACATCCGAATTCCACGACACATCTTCAGTCACCAACAACAGGAAACAGTCCAATTTCACGCATTTACCGACGCATCAGAAAATGCATACGGAGCAGCAGTTTATCTTCGATCTAAATCAAATGATGGCAGAATCGCAGTAAAGATCTTGTGCGCAAAATCAAGTGTGGCTCCAATTCAACCACAAACACTGCCAAGGCTGGAGTTGTGTGCAGCAGTCTTATGTGCATAACTAACAGAAAAAATAAAAAGGGAATTAAACTATGGAGACAAAACGACATTTTTTTGGACAGACTCCAAGATAGTAGTATCATAGCTTAATTCACCCACATCTTCATTCCACACATTTGTTGCTAATAGAATAGAAAAAATGCATGACTTATTCGTTGCACAATGGAGATATGTTGGATCAAGGGACAACCCTGCAGATGTTGTCTCCAGAGGTTTATACCCAAGAAAATTATCAACATGTCATGTGTCCACCACACTATTTTTACATGGTAAAAAGGAACTATGGCCCAAACCATTTTCAAGGGAAGGACAAGAAGATTTCATAACCAATATGGAACGAAAAAAGAAGAGTATGACAGTAGCTACAACGACTAACACTGGATCAGAAGACATAATATAAAACATAAGGTATGGAAATTCATTCAAGGTTTTACAAAGAGTGATAGCATACATTCTACGGTTCACACAAAACCTCAAATTATCAACAAGGGAACGTCCAAAGCATAAGCCATTAAGTACAGAAGAACTGGACGCAGCACTCACGATTATTATCAAAACAATACAAGCCTCCGATTTCGCGTTAGAATTGGAATTGATAAACCATGTTCACTCAGCAGTCTGTCCCCATTTATTGATGACAAAGGCATTCTAGGAGTTGGCGGACGGTTGTCGGCATCGACGCTATCATTTGATGCCAAACATCTCATGGTACTGCCATACAACGATCCAATAGTGAAGCTAATATTAATCATGATGCATAACGATAACCAACGGCTACGGTTGGTACAATGGCACGAAACATTGTACAAAAGTGCATTCGTTGCACCAAGGCAAAACCAAACTTGTATCAGCAAATAATGGGAAATTTACCACAACCTAGAGTCACCCCAGCATGATCATTCCTAAATGCTGGTGTAGACTATTGTGGACCACTGCGAGTTCATTACAAAATTCGTGGAAAAAAAACACATAAAGTCTACATTGCTGCTTTTTGCTGCTTCGCGTCAAAGGCAGTAAATTTAGAGGTGGTGAGCGATTTAACAACTGATGCATTTATTGGTGCATTAAAACGTTTTACAGCTCGACGTGGACGATGCAACACCATTTATTGCGATAACGCAACAAATTTCGTCAGTGCAAGGAACATATTGGAGGATCTAAATAATGTTATATTTGCAACTGAGTCACAAGAAAAAATCATGAAGGTATGCAGCGATCGTGGAATAAACTTTAAGTTAATATCCCCTAGAGCTCCACATTTCGGAGTCCTATGGGAAGCTGAGGTGAAATCAGCCAAACATTTATTACTACGAAGTGTTTCAACAGCATCACTCACTTATGAGGAGCTTGAAACCATCATTATTGAAATTGAAGATGCAAATGATTTAACTGCATTAACACCCGGAAACTTCCTAATTGGTGAACCATTGACCGCACAAATCATTAGAATCACACCACAAGCAAACAACTTCCTCACAACAAGATGGAAATTAATAACGCAGCTCAAGTATGACTTTTGGCGACGTTGGTCGCATGAATATCTTAATAAACTACAGCGAAAACACAAATGGAAATCGCAGTCACAAAATATAAACGAGGGGAAAATGGTTATAATCAAAGAAGACAATGTTCCTGTACTGCAATGGCCACTGGGAAGAGTACAAAAAATCTACAAAGGAGACGATGGAAGGGTTCGAGTAGTAGACGTAAAAACAGCAACAGGGCTATGGAAACGCCCAATTCACCGACTAGCACCATTACTCCACGTAGATGAATATATCGAAGAAGCCTCAGACAAAAAGCAAGTATCCGAACAAGAAACTCATGCTGAATAACAGCAGAGATTGTCGAATGACAACTCCAGTGTCATAACCCCGAAACGACGAAAATCACCAACCGCATCAGTCATGCTAACAGTTATTATATCACTTTTGTTACTTCCGGCAATATTGTGCAGCTCAGTCCAGATAACGAATTTTGGCATGATCTCGGAATGTACTTTGAAGGCATCGGAACAACAAAAATTTTAACAGCTGAATGGAAAATTGTGGTCTATTACAATTTGATATCACTTTGGGCAGAAATTAATACGTTCTCATCCGGAATAACAACACTTCAAAAGCTATGCTCAAGGTTCCAACAAAATTCAACTTGTAATGCTTTGATTGATAATCTTAAGCAAACCAAAGACGAGTTATTACAAGATAAGGATATGCTATTGATTGGACGTGAAAAAAGAACGGCAATCAACATAGTAGGAAATGTCGCTCGTACCTTGTTCGGCATACTCGATTCTGAATATGTAGAAGTGATGTCACAAACAATCAATGAAGTAAACACTAAAGAAAACTACATTTTAAGTTTATTCTGAAATCAATATAGAGATCAATATATCCCACTAAGTACACACGATATAAGCAAATGCTTTACAACATAGGAAGACGTCTATATATGTGAAAACAAACAAACAAAATATGGAAGAGACTCAGCAGCTTTTTCCTGTGAGATTAATATTTTCAACAACAAACATGCAACAAATTGTAAGCTCAGTAAACTACATCGCAGCTCAACATGGATCCAAATGAATCATAAAAATCATTGGATATTTGCAACAAGACCAGATACCGAAATATCAGCAGTTTGAGGAACGGAACTCACTCAACTTATGTTAACAGGATCCGGAATGCTAGAAATACACCCTAATTGCGTCATCAAAACCAATATGCTGACAATTCAAGGGTATCATAGTAACGTTAGCTCCGTATACACATCTTACGCAAGATTCAAGATCTTCAATATCGTAAACACATCTGATGAAGTCATTGAACGATATCTGACAACAAATACATCATTTGAAGAATAATTGGATACATTAGCTGCACTTCACAAGCGTTTAACAAGCTAAGAGTTCGATCACCTACCAGAAACAATCAGGTTCAATAGTCAACACCACCATGCAGTCAGCTATACAGCCCTCGTCTTGTCAGCGACACTGCTCATTTTATGCTTAATATGGAAACTCTAAAGGGCACAACGGTACCAGCCTCAACCAAAGCCCCGCTAAAAACCACCACAATTCACCATCAACCTGGAAGATCCATAGTTGAACAAAATTGTTCAACGCGAGGGAGAATGTTCAGTTGCAATGAACTATTAAAAACCAACATAAGCAATCACCTGCAGTTTTTTTATTTCTATACATATTTATAATTGTGTGCAGGTCATTGCATTTATATTTATTTGTCTATTCAGCATTTCTATATGTTATGCATAAATAATATTTATATGTAATGACGTTATAATGTTTTTTATCAATGTCAGCAATTACCTGCAATCGTTTATTTTGGCATTCCTTAATAATTATGTGCAGGTCGTTGTATTTATAGTTTTATATTTTTTATTCAGCATATGTATATGTTATACATTTATGCTAACATTATCATTTTTGTACAATACTCATAAGTACTTTCGAAATGTGCATTTTAGTATAAATTCAATGGAATAATCATTAATAAAGCAGAAATAACACATCGTTCAAAACGTGCGTTTCTTCTCTGTGGACTATACGGTTTAAAGTGACCTATAGTATTTCAACAAAATTCCTAGTTTATGTACTAGGAGTTCATGTTAAAAAACAAATTATTTTTTTATCAAACATTTGCGATCAAACAGTTATAGTCTTCGAAGGAAGGCACAACATTTTGGCACAGCCGATAAAATACTACGAAGTATTTTGTAAGAGTATTTCGGGTGCCGTAGCCCAGTGGTTAGTGTGTTCGCCTTCTGATCTGTAGGTCGTGGTTCAATCCCCGGCTGATGCATAACAAATTTAATATCGATAAGATTTTTCTTTCGAACGGTACCCACCTGTCGGCAAGCAATTGGCAATTCTTCCGACAGTAACAACTTGCCATAAAAAAGCTTCTTAAAAAACTCTGTGACAAAGCTCAGAAAAAGTAGGCTAAAATAAGTAGGTCCCTTCTAATATTGTCCAAAATTTAAGACGCACAACAGTAATGGAAGAGAAGCTCGGTCAATGAGCCCTTTGGGGCTTTATGTGCCACATATTTATTTATTTTTTTTATTTTGTAAGACAAGATATATTACGTTAAACGTTTAACGCTGTATTAGGATTTCATTTTTCCCTAGGACATAAAATCAATTTGTATTCCAGGATAATATGTGATGGAGGTTATCATCTGAAGCAAGTGAAGCAAGTCTAGTCGTGAAAGACAATTTGGATGCACCAGGGGCGCAAATAAGAAACCTCAGATTAAGTATAGTGAACCAAGGGTTGGAAGCTGAACAACTAGACGCAAAACTCGTAAAACTCCACAGAAGAAATGAGGAGTTAGAGGGACTACTTAAGGAGAGAAATATTTCGGAGGAATTTCTAGAAAAGAGACTCAGAACCTCCGTAGACACTGAGCAATTAAGAGCTCTCCAGCCCCAAGTAAGAAATCCTTAGAGGTAACGCAGTTTAGCGGGGGAGACACATCTTCGCTGCCGTACACCTGTAAAAAGAATACTTACGGACCCGCAGCCACAAACATCAGACAAAATGCGTATAGACGAGATAGCGCAGATGGTTAGTAGATTAGTACCAGTACTCACTGGAGCTGAGTCAAAAAATTTGAGAACAGAAGTCTATGAATTTATCTCTGGCTGCGAATTAGCCAGTAGAGGAATAACACCAGATGAGTTCGAAGACTTCATATCCTGCACAAAGCAGCGTCTATACGGAGATGCGTTTATTTTGGTATTGAAAAAAATTTTTGCAAATTTGGAAGAATTATATACACTTCTAAGGAACATATACCTAACAGTAATCCAGTAATGCATCACTCACCAAATTTAGTTTGCACAGCAATAACCACAGGAAAGTATTAGTGCATTTGCCAGAAGATTAGACGAGCTGAAAACCGCAGCAACCCAGTGTGTCAAATTCTCATATGGGGGAAAATGAGAGCTAGAGACGTCCGCAAAAAAATCGTTTCTAACAGGCCTTAGTGAACCAATCCTTAGAATCCATATGCTAAGCAAGCAAAGCACTTTTGATGAAGTAGCAGAGAAGAACGTAAATACGAGTATCCTGCTCGAAAGAGGGCAACAGCACATGGGAGCCAATGTTAGTCTCAATACAACATTAAATTCTTATGAAGCTTGCCAGAGCCAAACAGGTAACATAGTAGCGTTCCACCAAAACAGGAATAATAAGGTGTCACTCAAGGCAGATCACTACCAAGAGAATAAAGTAAATCCCCAAAATTGCCAAAGGAAAGTTCCTACTTGTTCCTTTTGCGAGACGAAGGGACACACCAGAGACGAATGTCTTAAAAGGAAAAATACGCCCTTCTGTAATGTAAGCAATATGGGCATGAGTTCAATCTATCTTGTACGACGTTTACTAACAATATAAAGCCGCAAGGGAAATATACTTCAAAAACAGGGCATAGTAAGGGAAGCCAAGAGAATGTGGGGCCTAATCGGATTAAGCCCGAAGCTAAATGTTTCTTTTGCAGGAAGCCCGAACACAGGATTGCCGATTGTTACAAACGCAAAAAGTTGGAAAAGACTCAGCGAAACTACGGGGGGCCCACGTACGGCCAATAAACCGAGAACCCCAGAATTTTGATAAAAATAGGCCGGCTGAAATGGGAGGTGTCCGTCATGCGTCTTTAGAGATTGTTGACACACTCTTACCGTCAGATAGTAAGATGGTGGAAGTTGGTAGTCGGGGGTCCAGAGGGATTGTTGACCCATCTTTTCCATCTAGTGATACCAAACGTTGTTATTATTTTTGAGTCTCTCATATAGATAATGTATTCATTGAGTTCCGTGCAATGAAGCGAAAAATGGAAAACTCATTTTATTAGTAGACTCCAGGGCAGATACCAGTTT
Source organism: Megamerina dolium (assembly GCA_963854835.1). Classification (NCBI taxonomy): domain Eukaryota; kingdom Metazoa; phylum Arthropoda; class Insecta; order Diptera; family Megamerinidae; genus Megamerina; species Megamerina dolium. Next base: position 15,750,213 of record OY978530.1, on the reverse strand, counting down.
AGTCAAATCAGCAGTAATTAATAAATACGTTAGAATAATAGGGAATTCAGGTAAAAATCATGGTGGTGCATTCGGAGGGTTTGTCACCACGTTAGGGCCAATAGCAGTCGAACATGAAAGGACTAAGGATTTGATTTTAGAATTTCATGTAATATGTGAAATGAGAGGGATACTTACAGATGGTATCCTAGGAAGATACAATTTATGGAATCGGTGCTGAATAGTATGAAGAAGAAGCTGAGTTTCTTCCGTGAGCGAGGCTAATAGAGTACTCTACAACAGTGATTTTGTAGTACCAGGGATAACTTTGAAGATAGTTCCCTTGAAGGTAAATACCAATTTGGAAAAAACAAAAAATTTTTCCCGGAATGTTTTTGGATGAGACTTTGAGATGTGTCTCAAATAATAAAGCTTATGTACCAATACTGAATACAAATACGAGGTTGTATACTGTGAGTAACGATATAAGATTTAATATGGTTAAATTTAATCATCTAAAGCATACAGAGTATGACATAGTTTTTAAAATAAATAGTGTTTGGGAAAAGAGTAAGATTAAGTTAGATTTAAACCTAAATATGGAAAAAAGAAAATCTATGTAAGGTGATAAATTGTCTTACACAATAAGTATGAAACACACGATACCAGTAAAGACAGATCAGGCACCAATAAACCAAAGACAGTACAGGTTACCAGATGTGCATAAGGAAGATAGAAGGTAAATAAAATGTTGGAAGACGAAATAATCGTTCCGAGTTTTTCTCCATGGAATTCCCTAATAATATTAGTTCCAACGAAGGCGGGAAGCTATGGAAAAAAGAAATGGAGACTAGTTGTTGATTTCAGAAAACTTAACGATAAGAATGCATCGATGAGATATTGGATTAGTTGGGCCAGTGGATATCATCAAGTGCTAATGGAAGAGTCAGACAGAGAAAAAACCGTATTTATTTCAGGTATCAGGCATTATGAATGTAGTAGAATGCCTTTTGGGTTAACGAGAGCACTTGCTATTTTTCAAAGATTAATGAATCATGTATTGACTGGACTCCAGGGAATAGATTGTTTTGTATTTGCCTACATAGTTGCCTACTGTCTGAACTCTCACGTAAACATAACTTAAAACTAAACATAGAGCAGTGCCAGTTTCTACGAAAAGAGATAATTTAAAAAAAAAAAGAGATAATTTACCTAGGCCATAAAAGCACTGAGGAAGGGGCACTGCCAGATCCCAGTAAGGTAAAATATTTTAAAAATATCCCTGTCATAAGAAATAAGAAAGACGTTCAGGCATTCTTAAGTTTAGTAAATTATTTTGGAAAATTTGTTGAAAATATGGTAGGCAGGGCGCTACCAATTAATAAATTACTAAGGAAAGACGAAAGGAAAGACCGATAAATGCCAAAAAGCTTTTGAAGATTTAAAGGAGGCAATTTGCTCTCCCCCAATTTTAGCATATCCTGGGTGCAGTTATATCGCAAGGTGAAATTAGAAAAGATCGACCAATAACCTTTGGAGGCAGAGCACTCAGTGATACTGACAAAATATATTCCACTATTGAAAAGCAATTCTTGGCTATCGTGTGAGCTGTAAAGAATTATAGGCTTATCTACTGGGTAGACCATTCAAAGTCTACATTGACCATCAGCCCTTACGAGGAATTGCAAATCTGAAAGACCAGACATCACGTTTGGCTCGTTTTAGACATAAACTATCTGAATTTGATTTTGAAATAATTTATAAACCAGGCAAAAGAAACTTGAACACGGATGCGCTCAGAAGAGTTCCAGAACCGAGTCATCTGTTAACATTGGTTGTGACCCGTTCTATGGCGAGGAATAAAGTTGATGAAACCGAAAGCCAAGAAGACCCTGAGGAAAGCTCTGGTGATGAGTTAGAACTAAATGAAAACGCAGAACATCAGGAGAACAAGAAATGAAATGAAAAAGATATTTTGACGATACTTCGTAACTTCCATGATTCACCTTTAGGAGGGTATCAGGGTGCTCTGAAAACTTATTTCAGGATTAGAAGACAGTACAGGTGGAAAGGTATGCGAAGCCAAATTAAAGAATATGTTAAAAATTGTAAAAAAATATCAAACTAATAAGAACTCGAGGCTTACGAAAATTATATTAACTGATACACCATCTAAGCCATTTGAAAAGGTATATATGGACATGGTAGGAATTCTTCCAGATACGACATCTGGAAACAAGTACATACTTACATTTCAACATGATTTTTCCAAATTTTTTATTGGTGTTGTAAAAGCAAAGCAAGAACGTTTTACAACGAAGCTATTGCGCGATATAACATTCCAAAAATTTCAGTGACTGATAATGATACGAATTTCACTTCGAAATTGTTTTCCGATACATGCAAGATGCTGGGTGTTAAAAAATTACATATAACACCGTACCATCTACAAGCAAATGGTTCTTTAGAAAAAAGCCGCAGACCTTTAGCAGAATATCTTAGGAGTTTTGTTAAAGAAAATGGGTTTAATTGGGATCAGTGGTTAGCATCATCGATGCACGTATACAATAACACCATACATACTTCGACAAAACCGACGCCATTCAGTGTTCTATATGGTTTCAATATCGTTATACCGACAAACCTAAAAACAAAACGATCACATCTATACAATGCGGATGATCAAAATAAGGTATTAAAATACAAACTACAAAGGTCACATGGGTTAGTGAGAGAAAATCAGGAAAAAGCAGAGAAATTAGCTAAAATTCAATACGACAAAGGAATCCACCCTATAATTTTTAAAATAGGTGATAAAGTATTACTGAGAAACCAGACTAGGAAAAATAAATTTAGTTCCATCTGGACTGGACTATACGAAGTGATACATGTGGATAGTCCAGTAACGACAACTATCAAAGTCGGACAAAATGGTAAAAAGCACCATAACAACTTACTAACACATTTTTAAGAATAAGCAAAAGTAGTTTATCGAATTAATAGTGTTTGTGGTAGGAGGAAAACAATTTTTTTTTTTCAGTTAAGATATAAAATACAATAGTGTGAAGTAAGAACTATTACTTAAGCTTTAGGACATAGAATAGGGCAAGTTGCCATGTTCATATGTATAACCGCATCTGTTGCAATGCATCACGTTGAATTGTCATTCGGTATGTGGATACTCATGAGCACGGGCGAATTAATTAATCAAGCATTTTAAGGAATCAAATAATTAAATTCGAGTTAGGATAGGGATACATAGGCTTAGGAAATCGTTATGAAAGATAGAGAATAAACGCAGAGAATTAACATAAAAGGTTACCATTCCGTCTTCCATGGTCTGAGATGAAAATATGCACAAACGAATAATGCAGAAAAGTTTGTTATTGCAACAGAAGAAAATTGCAACGTTGTTGTTAAATTATACAACATGTAAAACAACGATACATTTTCCAAGATGTAAATTTTTAGAAAGATAAATTAATATATAAAACTTACATTATATACAATATACATAAAGTTAAAGGCAAAATTATAAAACTTTGTAAAAACATAACAACTACAAATTTTATAGAACAAAAGTCTAATTTATAAGAATTTACTACGATTATTATGTAGGTGTAATTACGAAAAATAAAAGTAAAAGTTTTAGAGTTTGTAGAAAATAATTGAATAGGTATATTACTGGTAATCTCGCCATCTCAAGTAGAGAGGAACGTTGACACAGTAGAAAGACAACTTGTCCACAAGTTTTAGACACACCGGAAAAGATTTAGACAGCGATGTTAACGGAGACCAAATATGTAATCGAGTTGAGGTTGCATACATATATGTACATATGTTGCAATATCCTGAACCCAGTGCTATAGCGTTAAATAAAGTCAACATAATAAGCAGCATTCTCATGAAATACTTTGGACTGTTTGATATAACAGCAGCAATACACAGTGTGTGCATACAAGACTCATGTGTTACGTATTTATCTGGATAGTGAACGCGGTTTATTGACTGAGTTATCGGTCATTTGACGATGGATTACAGGGTGTCACATAACGATATATCTTAGTAGTGTTGTATACAAAAAAATCACACTGCAAGATATTGTTCATCCATTGAATGCGGTATGTTGAGAGAAAATGTACATACCATACAAAACACGTTCTCTGAGCTTCTATTTTGTAAATAATGCTGAAGTATAAACATAGCAAAGATAAGCACTTAATAAGGAGATTAAATCGTCAGTCACACAAGTATAAAAAGGAGACACGATAACACCTCAACAACGCTGATGCAACAAAAGAGTACTGTAATAACTATTCAGACATTGGACACCACGGTATATCACGGCGAGCAAGAAATCTATGTGTTACACAACAGTATCACCGATGAAAGAGAAAAAATTAGTCCTACAACTCAACCAATTGAAACAATGATCAACGTTACACTTGGATATGCAAAGATGAAAGAGTGCAGTGCAGCAAGCAAAATTCCACATTCCAAATAAATCCTCTTCGACACATTAAAAGAGTTTCAACATCGAGATTGGTAGATTGCCAGTAGAAGTTAATAAGTTATAAAAATAGGTATAAAATATTAAGATACACATATAGATACACAGTATATATTAACAAGTTATCAAACTCACAGGCTAGAAGGAAAATTATTAAAAAGGTTATGGTACCTCACTGTATGATTGGGGAATAAATTCGCAACCATACACAGTAAAAGGAAAAAGAATACGTATATTTAACGCATGCACAATATTTACAACAACAAGTATTAAATACATATAATAATGATGACTTACTAAAAAGAAGTTAGAATTATGACCTACTGAAAAAATTGGAATGAATCGACCTACTTAAGAAATTGCAATTTCTTCAGAAATTTTTTTATTCAAAAACGGTGTTAAATTGTAAATTAGGCTATAGAAACTAAGATAACTTCTGAAATGCAGTCAGTCAGTAAAGATAAGTAGATGACACGAAGAGCGGGTTAGAGTGAACTAAAAGTAGAAATCACAACATCCTGTTAAAAGTAGAAAACATACTGTGAAGGATATAGCGTTCTGTTAAATGATAAATCATATTGTGAAGAAAAACAACTTTCATAAAGCCAAATTGTGGAAGGAAAATATATGAGTATATATAGTGAAAGGAAAATATATAAAGAAAACAACATTATTAAACAAGAACTACATGTTGAAGGAAATAGCAGATTGTGAAAATAATAACTACTTTGTGCAAGGGAAATATATATATATATATATACTGTTAAATAAAAACTATATTGAAAAAATAATTGTTTTGTGCGAGAAAGAGTTACGGGTAGCAGAAGAAGAGTAAAGAGGGGTAAGTTATCTAAGGAAAGTTATAGTCTTCGAAAGAATGCAAAACGCACCCTAAATATATGCCTCACTCATATGGCGCCCTCAAGCTTGCACAATGAGGAGCAACTTGAGGCCGTTGTTAATCAAACTACGGAAGGTTGCAGGAAAGTTACTATAGCGTTCTCTCCAATTAGAAGGACTCCAAAGAAAAAGAGATCTTCGTGGTGGTCGGCAGAAATCATCATATTAGAGAAGAAGTGTCGACCGCAATTCAATCGAGCCAAAATCACTCACAGTGGCATCCCCATAAGGAAATCCTACGAGTGTTTAAAAATGCGATAAGGAAAGCAAAAAGATCATCATGGAATGACTTTTGCAGTAATATAGAGGAAATTTCAGACGAAAGCCGCCTACTAAAGATTTTCGCAACGAATCCAGTTATACTCAGCTTCATTATGAAGGGGGATGGTAAATGGACTACTTCAAGTCTGGAAACTCTTCGGGTACTAATTGATACCTATTATCCAGCCTGTTTGGAGGACAGCCTTGGCCGAACTCCCAATGTTAGTTCTAGTAAAATTACCTACGACTTCTCGCATAAAATAATCAATAAAAAAAGAATAATTGGGCGATAAATAATTTTAAACCATTCAAGTCACAAGGACCTGATGGTATTATACCAGCGGACATGCTGAGGTGTGCGGATCTTCCAATGCCTTGGTTGGATGTAATCTTTTCTGCATGCCTAAGGCTTTACTATGTCCCCAAGACATGGCTAAAAGTAAAAGTGGTATTTATCCCTAAATGCGAAAAAACGTCTCACTCAAAGCCAGGTGATTTTAGACCCATTAGTCTAAAGGGACTCCATAGATGGTAAGAACATCTCTTCATTGGAACTAGCATATAGTACTGCAAAGAATATAGTCCGGTCACCTTTCTAGATATTGAGAGGGCCTTCAATGACATAAGATTTCCGATTAAGGGCACCCCACAAGGGGTGTGCTATCACCTCTTCTGTGGAACTTGACTCCCAATGAAGTTTTCATATCATTACAAGGCAAGGGCTGGAAAGCGGTGGCTTATGCAGATGAAGCGAACTTGTAGCGTCGGGAAAATATTTAAAGTGATGAACCATGCCTTATCGATCCTGTCCAAATGGGCTTCAAACTTCTATTTTTACCTTACCTAGAATTGAGTGAACAAGCCTAAAGCTAACTGAACAGGCGAAGTACTTGGGTATAACTTTAGATAGAAAACTAAGTTGAAAACCAAATACGGCCCTTAAATGCCGCTCTGCTCGTAACGAGCTATCGGAGGACTACAATGTACACATTGTATGAGGCATAGGGATATTCCAGGGAAACGTGAAACAGATGAATCGGCTAGATCGGGCACCAGGTTGCCAGAAATATATTCATCTCATCAAGCAGGAATTCCGCTTGCAACATGCAGGCTTCTTGTCGCACAACATTTCCTCACTATAGCCAACAGAAGATAGCGGGATGAGAGCTCTTGCGATACTACTAGGAAAGTCTGGCCAACTCTTGACAATAGAAGAACAGGTTCTTCTATTGTCACTTTTGTCAATGAGTAGAAAAACTATTAGTAATCTAGTTGCCGTACTCACGGGCTACCAGGCTTGGTTTACTTACCAATGACTTTTATCGTAGCTGCCAAGACGAAGAAGAGAAATAAAGAAACTAAATTTTCAAAATTTTTTATAGCAGTTTTTACAGCAGGCTTTGATTTTTTTACGGGGATTCTCAAGTATCTTTTGTTGCTCATTGCAAGAGCCAGGAATTGGGGCTGGAATATCAACGCAGCAACTTATTTCCTGTGAGAAATATCCAGTAGACTTAAGTTATACTTTGATGGAGAGAAACCGGTCTGTTTGGATCCTTATGAAAAATAAACTGCTTGCTGTTCAGGGAATAGTGATGCCTATACAACAATGTTAAGTTAGAACAAATTTAATATTACATAGCCAATTTACATTATGACGGATGACGAATTAATATCATTACAATACTCATCTAATAAGGTTATATCAATCCCGAGTAAATAATATTCAACAGAAATTGTTACATGTAATATGTTTTATGTTGGTGTAGTAGCTCACTGGTTAGTGTTTGGCCTTCTGATTAGTAGGTCGTGGGTTTAATACCCGGATGCAGTGTAAAAAAATAGAAAGATTTTTCTTTCGAACGGTATCCACCTTCCGGTAAGAATTGGCAATTTTTCCAGTAATTTGCCAAAAATGCTTTTAAAAAGAGTTTTGTGACAAAACTAAGCTAAAGTGATGTCACAAGAGTTTTGCGGTTCGGGACCAGCTAATATAAGTCAGTCCCTTCTAATGCTGTCCAAATTTAACCCACACAACAGTATTGGAAGAGAAGCTTGGTGGTATCACAATGGGCCACGTACCCAAACCTAACCTACTATCTCCGTGTACCACATAACTATAAATAATATATTAAACTCACATTCATACGTATATTCAATACGGATATTTTATTAACCAAATTATAAGTTACTATCGCTCACAAGTGTTAAAAATAGTCTACAAGGTGCAGATACAGAAGGCCTGTTTTTATAAGGCGTTCTTTTAATAGCTCAAGCAACAATTCAAAAACTGCAGAGGTCATCCGGACACTCTTTTTGAATTAGTCTGGATTTCGTCAAAGGTGGAAGCGATAGCCCTGTATTATCGCGACCTTGATATAGTTTTCGAAGATCTATTTAATGCTTAAAAGGCACAATTAGCCTTTGGCCTTTATGGTGATCATTCTTCATCATTAGCAATAAATAAAATATAGTTTTAACTAATCTGAATTAATAATTAATGAGATGAAGAACGTGGATGACCACTGAAAAAGTTATGAAAATACCGAATGGTAAGAAACAATGGACGAAAATGACACTTCAAGCTAACAACAAATAGCAAAAATGTTAGAAGTTGATCAAGCAACAATTTTTAAACGTTTACATGCTATGGGAAAGATACAAGTAAGGGAAACTGGTGCCACACGAAGATAACGAAAGGCAACAAGTAAACCGAAAAATATCAGTGAAATTTTGATTCAACGTAACGAAAAAAAAATTTTTTTTTCACCGCATTGTTACTAATGATGAAAAATCGATTTTTTTGAGAATTTAAAACTTAGAAAATATTGTGTTAATCCAGGTAAACCATCAATTTCGACTACAAAACCGAATCGATTCAATGTTTGGTGGGATAAGAAAGTCATGGTTTATTATGTGGTATTCAAACCTGATGAATATGTTAACAAGGTACGGTAGAATAGAAGAAAATTTCTTTTGTAGTGGTATCAACAAGGTCGCTAAAATATGTAGAAAACGATGGACAGTACTTTCAATAAAATTGTTTCACTTTCCCTTTTTATTTTCTTACAAAAAACTCTCACTATATATGCCTGCACTTTATATGCAAAAAACGGTAAATCCGGTTAAAAACCGTAAAACAAATATTTCAGCTTCTGTTTGTCAAATTTTTTTATACCCTGCATCTAAGAGTGACGGCATGTTGATTTACACATCGCTGTTGAAATGTAAATCGGCCCTAACTGATTTTTAAAAAAATTGGTATTTTGCATTTTTAACTAGCTTATTCCAAACACGTTTCTTATAAAAATTTAAGAACTATACATTAGTCTGGTCTGGTGGTGTTTTCGCAAGGTAACGTGTCTAACTGCCTCAACCAGGTGGGGCTAGCGCAATCCTTGTTGAACTCATCGCAAGTCAACTCACTGGCTGTCATGTAGTTTGATCTGAGCGCTATGTGATGATACCTTTATTTGTTAATGAGGGGTAGTCATATAGCTTGCTCTGCTTACTCTGTGATGGCGCTTTCATTATTATTAATGGGGGCCCTCCATGTGGCGACCACCGGGCAACGTCTTCCTGGCACCCGCTGGGAGGCGGCTGAAGTGAGTGGCGAAAATCTCCTCGGTTAGAGGTTGTGCGTTGGGTTTGGGACCCGTCACATAAAAAACCCCCCCAATGAAAAAAACAAATATGCCTCAATAAGGACTACCGCTTTTGTTGATGACCCCCGCAAACGAAAAAAGGACCACGATTTACGGATATGCACCTGGAATGTCCGATCCCTTTATAGGGAGGGTGCCTCTATCCAGCTGGTTGATGTCCTCGAAAAATACAGAGCTGACATCACCGCTCTCCAGGAAATGCGATGGACAGGACAGGGCTGCTCCAAAAGAGCGTCCTGTGACATCTACTACAGTCGCCATGCTGAAAGGCACGAATTAGGATGTGGATTTTTGGTCAGCAAGAGACTACGACATCTTGTCTCACAGTTCACGCCTGTGAACGAACGGCTGGCCACAATCCGCATCAAGGCAAAATTTTTCAACATCAGCCTTATATGTGCCCACGCTCCGACGGATGAGAAGGACAATGTGACCAAGGAGAGCTTCTTTCAGCGCCTCGAAGAAGCTTATGACCGCTGCCCCCGTCACGATATCAAAATCGTGCTTGGCGACTTTAATGCCAGGGTGGGCAAGGAAGGTACCTTTGGTCCAACTGTCGGAAAATTCAGCCTCCACCAGAACACCTCCGATAACGGAATGAGGCTGATCGACTTCGCCGCAGCACGAAACATGGTAATTGGTGGTACCAGATTCCAGCATCTCGACATCCACAAAGCGACATGGCTGTCTCCAGATCATCGTACAAGAAACCAAATTGATCATGTGGTGATTGACGGAAGGCATGCTTCCAGTGTGATGGACGTGAAATCGATCCGTGGTGCCAACATCGACTCGGATCACTACCTTGTTGCAGCTAAGGTGCGCACACGCCTATGTGTCGCAAATAACAAGAGAAGTCCCACACAGAGAAAGCTCGACGTCAGTAAGCTGCAATCACCAGAGACAGCAGATGCATTTTCCTCTCGACTATCGGATCTGCTTATGCAGAACACTCCCCCACTTGATGATACATGCGCACGGTGGACACATATATCCCACTCCATGACTACTGCTGCCGAGGAGGTAATCGGTTACTACCGGCCTCTGAGGAATGAGTGGTATGATCAGGAGTGTCGCGACGCTACCGCAGAGAAAGACGCCGCCTACAGAAGAACCCTGCGTGCAGGCGCAACGCGAGCTGTTAAGGAGCGGTACAGAGAGAAAAGGAGTGCAGAGAGACGTCTTTTCAGGCGCAAGAGGAGGGAGTTGGAAAGACGTGAGTGTGAGGAGATAGAGATGTGTACCGACAAGAATGAGACTCGAAAATTCTTTGAAAAGATCAAGCGCCTGAGTGGAGGTTTAAATCCCGGAGCCTCTTCTTGTCGTGATGGAAATGGGAATCTGCTTACGGATGTCCAGAGTGTACTGAGCCTATGGAGGGAACACTTCTCCACGTTACTGAATGGCGATGCTACGAACAATTCCGCCAGTGGAAGAGAATGCCCGATAACCCCAATTACAGATGATGGTGTTGATGTTCCACCACCCGACTATGACGAGGTTGAAACGGCCATTTTAAGGCTGAAGAACAACAAAGCTGCAGGTGCTGATGGCCTGCCTGCCGAATTGTTTAAGACCGGAGGCGATGAGCTGCTCACCCGCATGCACCAGCTCATAAGCAGAATATGGTCGGATGAAAGCATGCCTGATGATTGGAGGCTCAGTGTTCTCTGTCCTGTACATAAAAAAGGAGACCCCACAATTTGCGCCAACTACCGTGGAATAAGTCTCCTGAGCATCGCGTACAAGGTTCTATCGAGCGTACTGTGTGAAAGGTTGAAGCCTATGCTCAGCAACCTGATTGGACCTTATCAGTGTGGCTTCAGACCTGGTAAATCCACCATCGACCAGATTTTCACACTGCGCCAAATCCTGGAGAAGACCCAAGAAAAACAGATCGACACACACCACCTATTTGTTGATTATAAAGCCGCTTTCGACAGTCCGGTAAGGGATTACCTCTACGCAACAATGTCTGAGTTCGGTATTCCTGCAAAGCTCATTCGACTTTGTAGAATGACACTGCATAACTCCCGTTGTGCAGTGAAAATTGGGAAGGACCTCTCCGCATCGTTTAATACCGAACGGGGTTTCAGACGAGGTGATTCGTTATCGTGCGACTTCTTCAATCTTATTATGGAGAAAATAATACGAGCTGCTGATCTACGACATAATGGCACTATCTTCAACAAAAGTGTCATGCTGTTAGCGTATGCCGACGATATTGACATAATCGGCATGAACACGCGAGCAGTCAGTGCAGCATTCTCAGAGTTGGAAAGAGAGTCGCGTCGGATGGGTCTCACGGTGAACGAGGGCAAGACGAAGTATCTAGTGTCAACAAACAAAGAGTCCCGGCGTCTTGGACAGCACGTCACTGTTGACAACTACGCTTTTGAAGTAGTAAGGGACTTTGTCTATCTTGGAACCAGCATTAACAGCAGTAATGACGTCAGCTTGGAGATCATGCGTAGGATAACTCTTGCTAACAGGTGTTACTTTGGGCTGAGTAAGCAATTGAGAAGTCGAGCCCTCTCTCGAAGAACGAAAACTACACTCTACAAGTCTCTCATCATGCCTGTCCTAACATATGGCGCTGAAGCCTGGACAATTTCCACCTCGGATGAGCGAATACTTGGAGTTTTCGAGAGAAAAGTCCTACGCAAGATCTTTGGACCTATTTGCGTTGGTGGCGAGTACCGAATAAGGTACAACCATGAGCTGTACGAGCTGTATGCCGATATTGACATAGTAAAGCGCATCAAAATCCAGCGGCTGCGCTGGCTAGGTCATATCGAGCGAATGGAAGAACACGCTCTAGCTAAGAAGGTGTTATATTCGGAACCCGCTGGAGGACGACGCAGAAGAGGAATACCTAACCTGCTAACTGGAGAACCTGACGGCGCTTGGAATTTCTAACTACAGCTAGCGAAGAACAGAGATGGCTGGCGAAGCATGTTATTTTCGGCCTAAATCGATATTCGGTTGCTATGGCCACATAAGTAAGTAAGTAATACATTAAACAAATATTTCAGCTTCTGTTTGTCAAACTTTTTTATACCCTGCATCTAACAGCGATTTTATGGCACTTATCAAGAAGCCCCCAACGAATTAAAATTCGGGAAAGAAAAAGGACGTAACTGCGGCGAAGTTACTGTGAGCATATGTTATATAGTATTTGACACACATTGCAAAGCTTTTATGGGATTATCAAATACAGTATCTAGTATGGAAATGAACGTCGTTAACTGTCTTTAAACTTTATCCATCGTTATGCGCCACTATTTAAGAGCATACAAGTATAGCGTCTTTCAACGAGAGGTGTAATATTAAATTAAAAAAAGAAAAGCAATATTTTTGTGAAAAGAGCTGATAATTTTATTTTAATCCAAAGTACAAGCTCTGAGGTTACTAATGGAAAACAATATAAGCCAAATATCCTCCGCGACACTTCTGCATTCTTTGGTGAAAATTTTCATAATATTTTCGCATAATGTCGACTGTGTCTCGGGATCAACATCTCTAATATTGTTTTTAAGTGCTTCAATATTTGCTGGAGCATTGACTTTATCTTTAACCAGCCCAAAGAAGAAAGTCTAATGGTGTTAAGTCGCATAATCTCGGCGACCGACCACTCAAGGTATCTACTTCGAGAAATCATACGTCCAGAAAATTTTTCACGCTAGAGAACAACTGTTTCACGGTCGCACCAGCATCATTTTATGGTCCAATAGCTCAATGACACCACCAGTGCAAAAACCGCACCAAACTTTCACTCGTTGTGGATGGAGAGGTTGTTCGACAATTCTTCTTCATGCATTTCTAGCATCCAGCATATATTCAGTCGACCTAACCGGACGAGCAGCAGTTGGAGTCTTTAATTGTTCGAGACGTTAAAAGTTATCGATTAATTTTACTAAAGCTGTGCGAGAAGGCGCTTGATGATGGCCAAAAACAGTGAACCCTATGTTAACGTAAGCAGACGCAGACGGTTATATAAAGGATTCTCTGTCGGTAAACTCGGTAATAGTTACAGATGTTATACAAGGAGCTCCAAGATCGAAACTCCGAGAATAATGTCTGCGACCCGTACCGAGATAACCATGCCAACAGCACCCTAAGCCAAGGTGTTGAGGTACCCGTGCCGATGGCTGAATGGTCAGCTGGTGTAAATAGAATTGCTGATCGCGAACGGTCCCAAACGATGCCCTGGCAAGGTCGGTTGTATTAAGACCTTTTCTACGCATGCCGACTCTGCGGACGAGTGACCAACCCCTTACGAGCATACTCGTGGGACCAAAAATGAATATAGACAAAATAACAAAAGAAAAAACAACGAAAGAACCAAACGATGATGATCATAAATCAATGACCACTGACTCTCGCGCAACATACCGGACTCCGATGAGTGTCTCCGCAGAGAGCCTGTAGCGACGCTCTGCCCAGCTGCCTAATGGCGACAGAGGCTCAAAAGCGTAACCTTTAGCAGAACGAGAGTGGAAACGCTCCTCCCAAAAAGCTAAAGTCTGGAATGCCGAAACAATTCCATCGGCAGCACCGGCGATAAGACACTTAAACGAGGTGGCCAGAGACCATCTTCAGGTATCGATCGTCGACGAAAATACTAAGACACCTCAAACTTTGCAAGAAAAATGGGTGGAGAGTGATATGGGAACATCGAGCCTCGTAATGAACTACGTCCTCGATAAAACTGCTGGTCCACACCCAGAGTTCTACTAATCGGAAACTCTAGGGGCTATAAGGTGATCAAATGCGCAGATTAGCTTTCGCTGGACTTCCTTCCAGGTAATGTCTCCAAGCTTAGTGACACTTTTTCGGGATTGAAGCTCAAGCTGATACTGGCAGGCGAGATATCGAGAAGACCACTAGCTCGCGTTAGATTTCCGCCGATGAGCGAACCAGACATGCTTAAATGTATTAAGCTGCAAAACATCAAAATTTTAGCTATAAATGGCTGGTAACTCTCCTCCTGGCCACCAGTGAAGATTCACTCGAAGAATTGGCGAAAGTAGACAATAAAATCCGCTTTGGCTTCCGTATGGCCAAGATGAAGATCTTCAAAGGCGACGTGAACCCCGAGGAAAACAACTCAAAGGTAGTCGACAATGCGGGACAGTTGCTCAAAGAGGTAAACTTAGAAGAAGAAGTCAACGATGCTGAGGCTTGAGCAGATTAACCTCCAGCATTATAAAGGCTTAACCGATAACCTCAGAGTTATACTCAGTGAAGAGAGTATCGATATCGGTCTTCTTCAAGAGCCTTAGATTAGACACGATATAATTATGGGGCTCAACATCAGTAACTACAATCTCTACTACAAGAAAGGGGTAGGTAAATCCAGAGAACCGTATAAATGCTTTCCTTGGTTCTAACTTCAGCATATAAGACATGACGGTTGTGAAGGTGGAAGAAGACGGGCGACAAAGTTTGGTCGCAGTATCGGTGTATATGCTCCATGGCAGAGAGGCACCACCTGAAGAACTCAAACGCTTTGTAGAGCATCACAAGCCGGACATCAGCCTTGTCGTGTTCGACGCAAATGCAAGGTACATCCTATGGAACAGTACCACGACCAACGACAGGGGTGAGTCACTACTACTTTTCTTACTAGGTACTAAGCTCAGTATATGTAATAGGTGTAATAAGCTCACCTTTAGTTTTCAAGTTCAGAAGGATTTCAGGGATGGGAGGAGATCCTGGATCTTACGCTGTTAACAGAAAACGATAGCGTATCGGTTGAGAATTCGACAGTGCCGAAGAGACAATCAACGTCTGATCACTGTCTGATACTGTTCAATCTCCGCTGCAGATCCTATACACCCTCCATGTTTAGAAATCTCGGAAGAACTAACTGGAAAAGTTTCGTCAAAATATCAGAAAGCAAATCCTACGGGAGGATAAGCTCCATTGTCAACATAGACAAAAGTAAACACACTAGAGAAAGCCCTAAATGTGACCTTCAAAAGATCAACACCAATCAGTGTCATTAAAAACAAACCTCCGCCGTGGTAGACGGGAGAGTTGAAGAAGTTTGGAGACAGGCTCAGAGTGGTCTTTAACGAATGTTATTTGACCGGTATACGAAAAAGGTACAAGAAAGCGGTTGGGATAGCAAAAGCGAATTCATGGCAATCCTACTGCACGTCAATAGAAAACTCGAGAGAATCTGAAAAATTTAGTAAAATGTTGTCCAAAGAGCACTCCAACCCTACTTTCGTAAAAAGTGAGGATGGATGATGGACAACCAATTCAGAAGATTATTCAAACCTGGCTCATTAATATATACAAAGCCTGCCTGAGAGTTGGAGAAGGTTTAAGGTGGTTTTCATACCAAGGCGGGTAAGAAAAAGCATGAAGAGGCAAAAGACTTTAGACCGATTAGTTTAACTTCTTTCCTACTAAAGACATTGGAAAGATTACTAGACATCCATATTTGGTCCACAGTAAATGGATACTTTCTATCGAATTCGCAGCACGCCTACATGAAAAGGAATTCTACAGAAACAGCCCTTCATGAGGTGGTGGGGCAGATCGAAAAGTCTCTATCAACAACAGTTTACCATGGCAGCCTTCTTAGACATTGAAGGTGCTTTCAACAATATATCCATTGACACCATATTCGAATCTTTGGTTAAAATCGGAGTTAACAATAACCCAATTTGCGGGAGAGGTACCCCACAAGGCGGGGTCTTATCTCCGCTCCTATGGGTACTAGCGCTAAACAATATTGTACTATAACTCAACAACGGAGGAGTAAAAGTAGTCGCGTATACAGATGACGTCGTGATTTTAACAACAGGCCCATTCGTATCAACTATCAACGAAATACTGGGAAGAGCTAAGCGCATGGGCCACAAAAAGTGAACTTAATGTTAACCCAAGCAAAATCTAGTTGATGTTGTTCACAACTAAGACCAAAATACTTCAGTATAGACTCCCATCTCTCAATGGGGTCGAAATTCCGTTATCTGACAAAGCAACGTATATATGGGTTGTGCTAGATCCTAAACTCAATTGGAAAGATAATGTAGAAAAGCGTGTAAAAAAGACCTATATAGCTTATTACACATGCAAGATAATCATCAGCAGAAACTGGGGTTTAAATCCCAAACTTGCACTGTGGATGTAATAAGACCGATCGTGACATACGGGGCATTAGTATGGTGGTAGTCATCAAGCAAGCAATATAACGTCAGACGCCTTACTAGTTTACAACAAGCAGCGTCTGCAGGAATAACGGGTGCCATGAAATCATTCCAAGCGGAGGCACTGAACTTTATCATAAATTTACTTCCGATCGATATTCAAATACAACTAACTGCAGCGAACGCGGCCACCAGGATTAAAGAAGGCGACCTATGGAATGCGAGACAGTTTGGACACAGTAAAATATCAGAAAGCCGAAAGCAAATCAGACTACAATATTTCTAGACTTCAGAAAGAAGTTTGATGTGACTTTTCCCACTCGAAAGAACTGGGACCTGGACCATGTAGCCAAGGAGGATACCACTAATCTGTATACCGATGAATCCAAGATGGATAACGCTGTAGGAGCGGGGGTATACTCCGCAGATCTCAATGCATCTTTCAAGCAGAAACTCTGGGAATGCGGAAAGCATGTAGGATACTTAGTAGTCGTCCTTATAAACTATCAAAGTCATATGTATTGTCAGATAGTCAAGCAGCACTTTTGGCACTTAATCCGCCAGTAACTAATTCAGAAACTCACTAACGCGCAAAATGAACATCATTCTCATCTGGGTCCCTGGCCACAGGAACATAGAGGGGAATGAGAAGGCAGATGAACTTGCAAGAAAGGGCATCTCTCAGCGAATCCTAATCGGTAGCTGTCGGATTCTCCCTCAGCGCCGTTAAAAGAGAGCTTCACGTTAAGTTTAAGAAGCAAGCAGAGAACAGTTGGGAAAAAACTGGTACATGCAAAATAAGCAAGCAAATTTGGTCAAAATACGATAAGTCAAGAACAGACGAATTGATAAGGAAACTAAGAACAGAGTTGAATAACTTCAACTGCTTCATAGAACGCTAGGAAAATTCGTAATGGAAATAGATTATATTAGTAGGTTTATTAACAAATCAAGGTGGTTCGAATAAACCACTTATCAGTAGTCATACCAGTGGTGTATCAAAATGGCGCTTATTGTGCTAATTGAGCCTGGGTTTTGTCTCCCAGGCTGCACCAAAACCAACCAATGAACTTCATATATAATTCATCCCATTCATCCCCGCTAAATTATATGTTGCGCTTCTCCATATACTTTTCAGCTCTATATTGCCTTCGGTATATGTACAGTATAAAAAATAATTATTTTCTCTTACTGTTTACCATTTATATATCTTCCTCAAACCATGCAATGAATGGTGTTATCATACACAACCTTCAACTATGATCATTAACACCATAAAATTAACAAATTATAATGCAATCCGATTTACTACAACAATAAAATAAAAGGTTCCAAAACTGATGTAAAAAATATTCCCACGAGATGAAATGCCCATCCGCTGATGTGTTGCTGTTGCTATGTTGCTATTATTGTTGTGCCACATATATGTTAATTGCTCGCTGTTTTGCTGTATTTTTTCTCTAGCTTGGTAATTTGTTTGGAATTGGCGCCTCTTTTAATTATTTTTCCCATTTCGCTTTATTTTCGCAACAGTTAAACAGTTTCGATGTATATCATGCTGACCCCAGAATTAATTAACATATGTAAGAACAAACGCGAAACGATTGTGGGTCACACATTCATTAGTACATGAATCGGCATGATAAACGTAACGTTGCCAGAATTTTGTTCATTAATTTGTTATCTAATATACGCATGAAAAATAAACCTCCAAAAATGTGTGTAAATATACTACATATACTCGTATATGTGCAATTTAGCACTCATGTATACTTTTAATGATTCGATACATATTAAATCCATTATAACACAATTTCAGAAAGTTGAGTTCTTTTCTGTACTGGCACAAACTGCCCATGTTAGCATCAATGTTTACATGACTGACGAAATATCCATCTCACGAGGTGTGAGACAAGGGTGAATTCTATCGCACTTGTTATTTAACATATATTCATGAAGAATATTTCAAGATTCAGTAAATAGCATTGACCAAGGTGTCAAAGTAAACGGTGTATACATAAACAATATAAGATATGCGGAGGACACCGCTCTTATAACCGACAGCTTAATAGCTCTACAAGAATTAATAAACAGAGTTAATTTACCCAGTGAAGAGTTTGGCTTGTGAATCAATAGGGAAAAAACCAAGTATATGTTTCTAAGCGGAAGAAATACTTATGCCAACACAAACTTGGTGATTAACAACACTTCTATTGAAAGAGTAAACAATTTTAAATATCTTGGATGCCATATTAATGAGAATTGGGATTGTTCCAAAGAAATAAAATCCCGTATTGAAGCAGCACGTAATACTTTTCTTAAGTACAGAAAAGTATTTAACAGTCCTGACCTTAATATGAAAACAAAGATTCGCTTTCTAAAATGCTATATTTGGTCAATACTGCTCTATGCTACGGAAACCTGGACTTTGAAAATAGCACACCTCAACAAGCTCGAGTCATTTGAATTATGGCTTTTTCGAAGAATGCTTAAGATATCATGGACGGATCGTGTTAATAACGAAGAAGTTTTAAAAAGAATGCGTTGTGATTGAGAATTATTGGCACCGTAAAGAGGTGAAAAACAGCCTACTTGGGACACAGTATGCGGAACACTAAATACGAGTTAATATAATTATTTATACAAGGAAAATTGAAGGAAAAAAAGGCATCGGCGGAAACAATTTCCATGGTTACGAAACATTCGTAATTGGACTGGAATACACAATGTTAGCAATTTTATGGATGTGGCTAGAAACAGAGATCAGTACGCAGAAATAGTTAAAAATTTATAATTCTGTGCAATATTCATATGTGTGTATAAATGTAATTATATCTTTGTATCATGTTTGATAACTATGTGTAGATGTGTTTTGTTCAAATAATTATTTTTTATAAGTAGACAGCGAAGGTTTTCTTTTTATTTGTTGTAAATCATAATTTTACGTTATATGATCGCCAATATTCGTAGTCGAATTGGTAAATAAAGAAGAAGAAGAGTTCTTTTTAACACGCTTTTGTTAGCTTCACCTGTATGTATGATATTCACTTTACTAAACTACGCTAGCTACAAAGTTGAAGTATATACCAAATGAAAGAGCTTAATGAGTAAAAAATTATCAAATTAAAAATTAGTATTTTCGTTGCTGAAATATTTTCGGTTGAAAATATTAAAATTTTCACATTAACCGCAGCACTGCACATCCAAAGTGTAAAAGCATTGCTTAAAAGGGAATATACATGCATATTCGTATTTGTGTAATTCTTATTTACTTTGTTTTGCTCGTTTCTTCTAACGAGACAAATATATTCTATATTATATTTTCTTTCTCCCGTTTCTATGCTTTTGGGATGCGAAAATGAATGGTGATGAAATAGAAACCTGTGGCATATAACATATGCTACAAGAAAGATACTTAAAGGTTATACTATGAGGCATTGCCTAGATGGACCTGCGTTGCCATTGCCCACCCAGCCATGATTTTGGTACATTTCCATCTTTCATAAAATTACCCAAAATCCCACAAACCGCCAACACTATCAAGGCAGAGAAGTCATATCATTTATCTAGCAATGCATAATAATATATAATATATTTATAACCAACATTTTAATATAAAAAGGTAATCATTTAGATAATATACAAAGAAATAAAAATTATGTAAAAAAAAAACATAAAATAATCGAAGAACTCCAAATTGTGGATTCAAAATAAAACTGAAAAAAAAACAAATTAACACGATGTTGTATATAACCATTAACAATAAAAGATAAAAAAAATACATATATGCTTTTTTCACTCACCCAATACAAAGCGTTGCTCCCACGTTGAAAGATCTTTCAATGTGTATGAGAAAGAAATGCTGTGGAACGGAAGTTAAAAATTTTAGCAACATGTTGACAAAAGAGGTTTGGAACATGTTCTGAATATGCACTTTTTCCCCTTAATTTTACATCCACTTTTCGATCTTGTAGCTCCAATTTAATTTCACTTTCATTAAACAAAACTAATTTCAATAAGGTACTTATCACATTGTCCCCATGTGCTGTTTTTTTTTCTCTACTGAAGTCCTCACTAATATAGAGAGGGTCCGCTATATCTCTGTACTGAATAATGAAGTTTATTGTTGGCTTCTTCTTCGTCGTTGTAAATGAATAGAAGGCGGCAATGCTCACGTATTGCTGTATGCATAGATGTACGTCTTTGGTTTGACATACTAAATTATGTCGTGTGCATCTCACTTCTTCCCCAAACTATATAAGTAGTTACGTCATTTGTTGGTACAAATTCTACTCACAGCTGCATACTACAAAACCTTGTTTAAAATTTGGCAATAATTATCACAAATTATTAGGTGCCAATTCTAAATTGAACACATTAAAAAAAAGGAAAATCAACATATATGGCAAAAGAAAGAAAATTTAATTTGAAATTTACCCTTTATGGAAATTGACACTGTTTTTAAAATTGTATGTCTAGTTGTATGGTCTTGTCGTTATTTAGTTTGATATGAATCTAACAACTGAGAAGCTCGGCCAATGAGCCCTTTGGGCGCTCATTGGCCCCACATATTAATTATTTTTTTTTTTTATGAATCTAATAAAAAATTACCTGTTAAAAATGAAATTAAAATAATTTTAAGCAAAAGAATATCTTACTTTGTGCGCTTTGCATATAAATTTTTGGTGCTTTAGATATATGAATTGAATATATATCTAGGTAACTATACGCGAACAATAAGTAACTTTTCTTTTATATATCACCATATATGAAGATACTGTGGCTATACCATTCAGAAACTCCACAAAGAAAATGATTGGGTGTTCTATGCTTTGTAGGCAAGAGACCTCGTATCGCAAGATGACTTGCAGAAAATTCATTAATTTTCATTCATAACATTAATTTTCCAATCGAATAGCTTAAGTTAGGTTAGGTTATGCGGCCGCCCCCCAAAAGGGGGGCGCACTTAGGCCAAATAATTGGCCCATTGTGTCACCAGGCATCGTTGATGCTTACCATCTTATCTCCTCTGTTAAGCGGAACCTTTGGGATTTCGTAATGAATAGAGTAATGTCCCTGACATCCATGGGTGCAAGCTCAGTGATATCTGTAAAAAAGGCACTCCCTAGTAGAGTGTGCCTTCTGCGTGCCAAGGCGGGGCATCTACAGAGGAAGTGGTGAACACTTTGCTCCTCTTCCTCGTCCTGGCAGCTGCGACAGAAATCGTTGGCCGGTAAGCCGAGCCTTGCAGCATGCCTACCCACAAGCCAGTGGCCCGTGAGTACGGCGACTACATTACTTATGGTTTTCCTGCCCATTGACAACAGTGAACGGGTTCGTCTATTGTCAAGGGTTGGCCAGATTTTCCTAGTGGTAGCACAAGAGCTCTCATCCCGCCATCTTCTGTTGGCTATGGTGAGATAATATTGTGTGATAAGAAGCTTGCATGTTGCAAGCGGAATTCCGGCTTGATGAGATGAATAGATCTTTGGCAACTTACTGCCCGATCTCACCAATTCATCTGCCTCACAGTTCCCTGGAATGTCCCTATGCCCCGGTACCCATACAATGTGAAAATTGTAGTGCTCCGCTAGCTGGTTAAGAGCTGTGCGGCATTTAAGGGCAAGTGCCGATTTGGCGAACGCTCCTGCGAAAGATTTAATGGCAGCTTGACTGTCCGTGTAGATAAAAACATCTTTGAAGGATATTATATTACAGCGAAGCCACGTTGCCGCCTCCTTCATAACCATTATCTCGGCTTGAAAAACACGGCAAAAGTCGGGTAATTGGAACTTGAGCTTAACGCGTAAGGAATCAGAAAAGACGCCACCTCCTACCCTACCCTCCAATTTGGAGCCATATGTGTACAATTGTACCGATTGAACTCCAGTTTCGTTGACAATATCCCTATTCCATTCTTCCCTTGAGTGTATATTGGTTGAGAAACTATTGTCAAAGCATGGTATGGGGATGGTATAGTCGATGGCATTCGGAATAGTAGTGCACTCCCCCAGGATCCTTGAATGTCCGTATCCTGGTTGAGCCCAGCGTGAAGCTATGTTTAGCCTAATTGCTGATATCAGAGCTCTCTGCCTGCCAAATAAATCTACGGGGAGTAGATGCAGTAGCGAGTAGAGCGCTTTTGACGGGGTGGTTCTTAGAGCGCCTGTTGTCAACACCGCAGACGTCCTTTGAACCTTATCTATTTGTCGTCTGTGTACCTTCTTATTTAAGGATTCCCACCAGACTATCACACCGTAAAAAAGAATTGGTCTCACGACCGCAGAGTATAGCCATGATACGATTGTAGGACTCATCCCCCATCTTTTACCTATGGCTTTCTTACAGGAATAGAGTGCTGGAGTTACTTTACGAACCCTTTCCATCGTGTTTGGTTTCCAACTTAGTTTCCTATCTAAAGTTATACCGAAGTATTTCGCCTGTTCAGTTAGCTTTAGACTAGTTCTCCCAATTCTAGGTAAGGTAAAAATAGGTATTTTATGCTTTCTAGTAAAGAGGACTAGCTCAGTTTTGGCAGGGTTGATGGCCAGACCAGAGTTTGAAACCCATTTGGACAGGATTGATAAGGCATGGTTCATCACTTCGGTGAGTGTATTTAAATATTTCCCCGATGCCACAAGTGCCACGTCATCTGCATAAGCCACCGCTTTGCATCCCGTGGCCAGTAAAGATATGAGAAATTCATTGATGGTTAAGTTAAACAAAAGAGGCGACAGCACACCTCCTTGAGGGGTGCCCTTAATCGCAAATCTGCTAATGCATGAGGTACCCAATTTTGAGTTTATCACTCTTTGCTTTAGCAACAGACTAATGAATCTAATAATAGATTCATCTACCTTAAGCATAGCAAGAGAGTTTTCGACTACTGGTCGACTGGTTTATGTTATTGAAGGCCCCTTTAATATCTGGAAAGGTGACCAAGCTATATTCTTTGCAGTGCAAATTTGTTTCGATCTTCTGCACAAGTGAGTGAAAGTCTGTCTCAACGGACTTGCCTTTGTTATATGCGTGTTGCAATGAAGAGATATACTTAGTATCTATAGAGCCCCTTAAGTACACATCAAGTAGTCTTTCAAGGGTTTTTAATAAGAAGGATGATAGACTTATAGGTCTGAAATCACTTGGCTTTGAATGAGAAGTTTTTCCGCCTTTAGGGATAAACACCACGTTAACTTGTAGCCATGTCCTAAGGACATAGCATAGCCTTAGGCATGCAGAGAAGATTACCTCCAACCAAGGTCTTAGAAGGTCAGCACACTTCTGCATGTCCGCGGGTATAATACCATCAGGTCCTGGTGACATGAATGGTTTAAAATTATTAATCGCCCAATTAATCTTTGTTTTACTGATTATTTTGTGCGGGACGTCGTAGATAATTCTACTAGGATTAACATTGGGAGTTTGGCCAGGGTTGTCCTCCAAACAGCCTGGAAAGTGGGTATCAATTAGTACCCGAAGAGTTTCCAGACTTGAAGTGGTCCAATCACCATCCCCCTTCATTATGAAGCTGGGTGTAACTGGATTCGTTGCGAGAATCTTTCGTAGGCGGCTTGCCTCTGAAATTTCTTCTATGTTGCTGCAAAAGTCATTCCATGATGATCTTTTTGCTCTCCTAATCGCCTTTTTAAACACTCGTAGGCTATCCTTATAGGGTTGCTATTGATGAGTGATTTTTGCTCGGTTGAATTGCGGTCGACACTCCTTCCTTAGAGTGGTGATCTCTACAGACCACCACGGAGGTCTTTTCTTTTTTGGAGTCCTTCTGATTGGACAGGACGCTGCAGTAGCTTTCCTGCAAGCTTTTGTAACTTGATCAACAGCGGCCTCAAGCTGCTCCTCATTTTGCAGGCTTGAGGGCGCCTGAGTGAGGGCTTTATTCAGGGTGACCCTATACTTGTCCCAATTTGTGCGTTTCCTATTTAGAAATGGTGTCTGCTTTTGTGGCCTTATATCAAGGCGGAAGCTAATATACCTATGATCCGAGAAAGAGTGTTCTTTGTCAACCGTCCATTCCCTAACTAGACAGTCCGAAGAGTCATTCGTAAGGGTTATATCTAAAACCTCCTCCCTGTTGCAGGTAATAAAGGTCGGTTCTGTACCCATATTTGCGAGAGTCAAGTTAGAACTAATAATATATTCAAAAAGTGACTCACCTCGTTCGTTGTTATCTGAGCTGCTCCAGATATAATGGTGTGCGTTGGCATCGGCTCCCATCACCAGACTCGCCTCGCATTTCTCCGCCTCCCGAACTGCCTTCCTTATTATAGGGTGAGGTGGGGGCTCAGTGTGATCGTGGGTCATGTACGCCGACATCAGCCAATATATATGGGATTGATGATCTAGCGCAATGGTCACAGTATCCTTGTCGCTGTAATCAGAAAGTAGGAATGCTTTGTAGCATTTCTTCACTAAAATACATGATCGAGGCTTACCTGCGTTTTGAGCATAGTAGAGTCCATAATTTGCGGAGCTTAGTCCGCGCACCTTATCATCCAGGACCCACGGTTCCTGAATTAGAAAGATATCCTCCGCTTTATCGCTTAGCCGGAGGACGAGAACAGCGGAGGAGGTCGCCAACCATCTCAGACGTTGACAGCATATCACTGTCCCCGTCACACGACATGTTTTCCACCGGGGCCGAACTTACCTTCGTATCCACTGGTTTTGGATCTACTTTTCCTGCGTCTTTTTCATAGACTTTCAGGGTGATTTGGGAGAAGCCATAGCTTATCACCCCCTTCTGTTTAGCGAGAGGTGCCAAGGATTGCTCATTTAAGATCAGAACGACCTGTCTTGAGTTCTCTCACCTTTACAACCCTCAAATCATCTGTGGGAAGGGATGGATTTGCGAGCCGCATATGATCCAAGATTTCCTTAGGATCTGACGGCTCTTCTGGAATCCAGGCGCGTGACCTGGGTCTATTGGGGATTTGGTCCCTAGGAACGGCCTCAAGCCGAGCGTTCGGCCAAATCTCCCCAACATTCGCGATGGCCTCTCTGAAGAGATCTGCCGATCGCTGGTCCGCGCAGGACACTCAGTTTGATGCGTCCTTGATGCCATCCGGCATCTCTGCAGCAAACAATTGGGCCAGGGTTCCTCGCCAGGATATCCCTGTATATCCTAAGGAGACTAATCTCCACTAGGCGCCATTACCCGAATGGCAGTGCTCCATGTTCATGGTTCCTATCAATGACGGCAAGGATAAGGTGGTCCTTTGCCACGTCACTGAAGGAACGCGCTTGGATGTTGAATGTGGCCGAAGCCGAAGTTTTCGCCTTTTTTGGCTTAGATAGCTGCTCTTCTTGCGAGCGTTACCGTTAGGACGCAAGTCCAGAAGAACGCGCATTTTCGCGTTCAGCGATTATGCCTTTTGCCCACTCCAGAGATTCTTTTTCTCGCTCTGAGAGTTCTGTTACCGGGACGCCACCGAGCTTTTCAGTAATTCTGAAAGCGGCTCTTCTTTCCCCATATGTCCGGATAGGCCCGCTAATTGGTTTAGCGGGAACTATCACATTAGAGGCTGAAGTAGCTGAAGTTGATGGAGCTAAGTCCAAAGGGGATGTGTCTGCTGAAGAGGAGTCGCAGCCTTTGATAGTGTTTTAGTAGCAGCGGGTCTTGATATGGTGGTCACAGACCCTCTGCTAACTTGCACTGATTTCCTGGATTCCAGTGGTTTGGTGGCCAGAACTGGTGTGCTCCTGCGTACAGGTGCTTTAGGGACAGCGGAGGAGCCTGACTTTAGTATCTTATGCTCCACGCTTCCCGAAGAAGTTACATTTTTGGGACGAGTCCCTGTGGTGTCCGATTTGGACGTGGGCCTGCCCTCCAGGGAAGGCCTTTTGGGGTTTTCGGAATTGTCTGAGGCAATTTTTGTTTGTTTTTCCATATTTTCATATACGACCGCTTACCCGATGTATCAGGCATCGCGGTCTAATCTTTTAGGAGGGACTTGGAGGTCGTCCAAAGCAGAGCCCTATACTCCGGAAAGTCCACAGTTACTCCCTGAGGCGGACAGGTATCAGAGAGGCTCCGTTAAAATACAGCTAGCAAAGTCCCCCGGCTGCAAACTAACCAGTGGGCACGGAAATGCCTAACACCCTGGATTGGGGGAAGGATTTTATCGACTCCCAGGTCTAGATCCGTAGTATTCTGTTGATTAGCAGGGTCACCTCAAGCAGGATGTGACAGATTCACGCACTAGCGGTCTTGGTCAGATAGAGGCTAGCGCCGTTTATAAAGCTACGGCTGTATTGCGCATATTCTGACCCTGCAAAGAAAGTGCAGGTCTGCGAATACACAGGCGCGCGAATATGCCTGACCCCAAGCACACCCGCACATCCACATACCAGCACACCTGCACAAATCATGCATTGAACGATTTGGTGGAGCCAATCCTAATTGCCCTAATGCTTTATTTGAAATCGTAAGGCACAAATCTTCGATCATTATCAAGGCTTCATTATACATTTCCAATGTCAGCAGCAATGCGGGATCAGTTGAACGATGTCGAAGTCGAATCAAAATGTCTTCAGCCATGAAATCTTTGTATTTATTCGACAATTCCAGTGGATTTAATGGAAAACATGTTATTATGATCGCAAATAACATACGAATTTGATTTGGTGGAGATGCAATTAATGCATCACTCACCAAAAGTATGTCTGTTCGCAACGAAAGCACGATATAAAAGAACTTAAAGCACATAAGATAACTGTCAACTGAATTCCAATTACAGCAAATTAATATTAACATAATGAATGCACTTAAAACCACATTTGACAACTGTGTCCACATAAACAGTTATACAGTACAACAGAAACGCTCATAAGCGGCTGTTTATTTGTTGCTGTTTTCCCATACAGGCATTTCGTATGAGAGGAAACCAATAATCACATCAAATGTCATAACTCAGGAACGACTGCACCGATTCCAAACAAACTTCACACAAACCACCTCCTCATAGATGTGTCAATCGGTTGGGCGGTTCTTGAGTTATAAGATTACCAAGGAAATGTAACTTCTTTTTATATATATAGATTATACCCTTCATGATGTAATATGCATGGTATATTCATTTCGTTCCGATGTTTGTAACCACTTGAAGGAATCTCCGGAGATATAGAAAATTATATATATTCGTGATCAGCGCCGCTTAAATTTTCGATTTAATGATGTCCGTCCGTCCGTCCGTCTGTCTGTCACCTGGCTGGTTCGCACGATAACTTGAGAAAATATTGAGCTATTTTGACGAAATTTGGATAGAATTTTCAATTTTAACTTGCTATATCTCACTTAATATACCATTTGAGACAACAATATTTAGCACATAGCGTTACATTATACTACTACATAACCTTTCCAGAAATGGGCGAGCCACTCCTACTTTTTATAGTAGCTCGTATACAAAATGTCTGTACTTCTTTTAAATTGAAACAGCTGTAACTTCTGCAATCTTCTGTCTAGAATAACTAGAATTTTTTTTCTCTTCTGATTCGATTCATCTCCACAGTGAAAAAGTTAAATTTGAATTAAATTGAAATACAACACGAACGAAAATTTATAACAATTTATAAGTCTATGGAAACATCTGATGGTTAACAGTAAATGCTAAAAACTAAATTCGTTATCTAAAAGTCCTATTTTTGTTAATTGGATACTATTTATTATTATATATAACTTGCATATACAAAAATTGGAATTGTTTAATTACTTAAATCATATGATTTTTCGTAGTTGTAATTTTCTACAAGTAAAAATTTATTCTGCAATCTACAAATTATGGGCTTAAGATAGCCTCCGAGCAACCATCTATCTACTTGCAAATTCGCTACCATCCTTCTGTTGAGTTCGCTTTTGTTAAGTATAGGGTGTTATTATGTACATGATTAATAGAGCGGTTAACAGTTAATTCTAATTTAATATTTTGTCATTCTATTAGTTCTCTCTTCAAATATAATATTGTAATGAGTATCGATGGTTGGTTACTCATCACTAATTGTGAATGACACGAATATAGAATCGAAACGAATGTCAACAAAACGAAATAGGCGATAATCAGAACAAGCCAAAGGAAGAAAAGATAGATTCTGGAGTGTTGCCACAGAGTATAAATGGGGCCAGTTGTTGACAAATGAAATCAATTGAGTTCCGAAAGTGATCGCGCAAACATTGATACAGTACCAGAGGAAAAAATTTCAAGTACATTAAAGAGTTATTGCAAATAACTGATTGTAAATGGAGTAGAATAAATAAATTGCTCTATATAGTTGTACAAAGTAAGTGTTGCAATTATTATTGACAGAATCCAGTGGTCGAACAAGGTTGATTCGAGTAGAATTAAACGTTCACAAAATAAAAACGTAACAATTGGTGTCAGAAGTGGGATTTTGTTAAGAAAATTGACCGACGGAAAGTGGACCAACTTAAGGTAAAGTCCGGTGTGACGGGTTTAAAAAATCGATTTTTTTACATTTTTCGGAATAAAAACATCTTAAAAATATACTCTAAATATTTTACCGAAAATTTGGATATTTTTAAAGTTATAACTAAAATAAGAAAGCCCGCCGTAGTGTGTATGAATTTGTTGTCAAAACTTTAAATGCGTTTTTCTCAAAACCATGTTTTCGAAATTTCGTAGAAGCACTGACTCAAAACTATTCAACCGCTTTGGCTAAACATTTTATCCGTTATTCTAGACACACATATCTAAATACGTAACCTTTAAAACATTTAATTTTTTAATAATAAACTATTTTATTTAAACAATTTATCAAGAAAAAAAATTAGATTTTGAGAACTTTTTTCACAAGTCCGCCATTTTGTTTTTGTTTTTTTTTTATGTATATTATAGGTTAGTTCATTGAAAAGCTTTTTGAATTTATTATTTCAGATGACTTCGGAAGGCTGGTTCTTCCCCGAACCAACTCATCTTTTCTTCGAGGACTCCAGTCTGACGACAAAAATTGAAAACAAATTTATGTAAAATTAACTTAAAAAATTTTTTTTTCTATACTTGATAACACCAATAAAAACATGTAAAAATTTGAAAACGATCGCATTTTATTTTCTTGTTAAAAAAAAATCATGAAACAACGTCGAAATTTCGGTCGTCACACTGCTAAGGTAGAAGCTGTTGGTAGAGATGAATATATCGTCATCAGGTGCAAAAGCGGAAAAGCGGAAATGGTTCGTCTCGCCAAGGAAAAGTTATTGGAGAATTCCAGAAGACAATTAACTGAAAACTTCAAGAAATTTCTGGGGCTATTAATGAGAAAATTGCAGAACTAAAAGAACATACAGATTAAATTCGAGTTCTCTAGGAAGACAAAAGAAGGAGAATAAGGTGGATAGCGATCGCTCCACTAAAACAAACCCATCGTTAATCTAAATCAAATCAGTTCAGCGGGGCGTGAACTTGAGTCGCACTTCATGGCAATGGCTGACATTCGCAAAGCCGCTGGTGACACTGCCAGTGCTAACAAAAACGTTCGTGACGCATATCAGTAGCATATCCGCAAACTGAAGGCTTTAGGTCGTACCGTCGAGTTCTGGGACGATTAGTTGGTGCAAGAGGAGGTGAGTAAGCTAGCATATAAGACCAAAAATCTATCAGTGAGAGCTATCACTCATCACTGATGACCCCCAACCAATGTTTATCAATGTTTCTGGAGGTGAGATGTTGATCACTATCGATGCTTTCAGCTGCAATTTAGCCACAAGCAAGCAAATCCACCAAGGTTTTCCACTCACTACCGTAGCAGAATAATACGAGTTGTCCCTACTGCAAGGACGCTCATAAGATTTACACTTGTGAGAAATTTAATCCGCTGGATTCTACCGCTAAATTATATTTCGTTAAAGAATCTCATCTTTGCATAAATTACTTGAGCTCGGGGCATTTAAAATCTCGATGCAATAGTACATCCGCCTGTCGCATTTGTCACCAACGCCGCAGCCGCAACCAGTGTCACCACCCTCGCCGAAATTGTACATCAAGCAAGTTCAAACTGCGCCGGTACAGATATCGATCCAGAGAACAATGCAACCGCTTTACCCGCAATTGATTCTTCGATAGATCTCGCTGACGAATTAGTCTCTTCGTGCTTAAACTTCGAAGCTAACCCACTACCTGTAAATCAAAGAGCCGTCTTGCTGGCTACTGCTGTTGTGAAGATACGTGATAACGCCGGTCGTTGGCAATCTGATGTCTGTTGTTCGACTTTAGGTCACACTCCTCTTTCGTAACGGAGTCGTTCAACGCCTGGGTGTATCCAGAACATCGTCCATTGTAGTTATCACTGGCATTGGGTCATCACAAGGAGGACGACCTAGAGGTGAGGTATTACTTTCACTTTTATCCTATAGGTCTAATAAAAGTTATAAAATCAATGCGCTGATTTTGCGGAAAATTGCGAGTGATTTGCCTACGCAAACTTTGAGTTGACATGGCCGCACATTCAGGGTCTATTCTTAGACTTACATGAAACCCAGTTGTATAGACATGGTGGACATGGACGTTTTGGATCAGCTTATGTGTTCAAAAATTCGCCACCTGGAACGTCTATGACGTAACGAAGAGTCTTCGGTTAGACACTATTTGGAAGGGCTGACGGTTCACCAATGCCATGTCTACAGGCTTTATATTGTGATGTGGAACTAGAAAGAGGACTCACGAAGATGTAGGAGTTCGAAAAGAACCCGCACCAGACGCATCTCACAGCTAAAGAATGCTTCTGCGAAGAACACTTCGAATCAACGCACCAAAGATCACTTTATGGTCGATTTATTGTGGAGTTCCCGTTGAAATCTGGTGTATCACTGGGCGATTCTCGAAGCTTTTCTGTTCGCAATCTGTTGCGTATCGAGAAAAAGCTTGCCAGCGACAACGAGTTACGCTTGCGCTATAACGAATTCATGCAAGAACTCATATATGTGAACCACATAGAGCCGGTAACTGAAGCTACACTTCGATCATACTACATGCCACACCACTCCTTAATATAGGAGACGAGCGTTCCGACAAAACTAAGGGTGGTCTTTAACACATCGGCTCAGACTATGAATGGCAACTCACTCAATGATGCGATGTTTGTTGGACCGAAATTACAACAAGATTTCATCTCGATACTCATGCCCTTCAGAACTCATCGGTATGCAGTGACTGCGGATATTGCAAAGATATGCCGTCAAGTATGTATATCATCTAAGCATCGTTGCCTATCCAAGACCACAGAATGTAACGTGTCACTTATCGGGTAGCTGTTGCATCACATCTAGCCGTTCAGTCGGTGCAACACACTGCAGGATTTTAGCTAACCATTGCGCTACAGTAATTGCAACAAAATGTTTTAGAAATTCTAACAAAGGTGGATGTGAGCTTCGCAAGTGGGTCTCAAACAGTGTGGAGTTGAACGATATATATATATATATATATATATATATATATATATATATAGATTTATAATATATATATATATATATATATATATATATATATATATATATTATAAATCTATATATATATATATATATATATATATGTATATATTATATATATATATATATATATGTATATATATATATATATATATATATATATATATATATATATATATGTAGATATATTATATATATATATATATGTAGGTATGTATGTATGTAAGTATATATACAATATATATAATATATATAATTTGTATATATAAGAATGGCTTTTTTATCATATATATATATATATATATATATATATATATACATATATATATATATATATATATATATATATATATATATATATATATATATTTTATAAATCTATATATATATATATATATATATATATATATATGTATGTATATATATATATATGTATGTATATATATATATATATGTATATATATATATATATATGTGTAGGTATGTTCGTCGGTTCACCGAAAGCCATTTTGACTTGAGTGACAAGAAGCGTGAAAAGTTGAGGACCATGATTTGCAGGCTCTTTTGGATGAGGACGACACCCAATCGCAAAAATAGCTTGTCGAACAGTTAGGTGTTACTCAAGAAGCCATTTTCATACGTTTACCGAGCAATGAGGAAGGTTCTATGAAAAAAAAGTGTTTTTTTTACCGCAAAACAGCGGATTTAAGCTTTTAAACCTGGTATATATATATACACAATATATACATAATATATATATATATATATATATATATATATATATATATATATATATATATATATATATATATATAATAGCAGTTGTTAGTGTTACCCGCCACTGCAGTTACTTTGTATACCATTTCTAACTGTCGTTGGAGATGACCGATGCTCAGTACGATAATATATGAAAACATGTATGTATGTATGGGACTATATGTACTAAATATACTTGTGAAAGTTACAATAGATATGTTTAAGTAAATACCTCAGACCTCAGATCTCAAGTTTTCGTTGAGACCATTCTTTGATAAAAAGGAACAAGTCTTCAACTTGGCGGTCGGCTTCACAACGCTCTGCTGTCATCAAATGAACATCATCCATACCTGCTACCGTCCAAAGGTCATTTCATCGATTTGGTGATAAACCATAGCCACCCAATGCTACCGTCCAAAGGTCATTTCATGGATTTGGTGATAAACCATAGCCACCCAACGACCATACACGGGGGTATTTCTCTTACGTTAAGTTATATTCGTAAATCATTTTGGATTGTAAAAGGGCATCAAAGAGTACGAACAGTCATTCATCACTGCATGAAATGTTATAGGTTGAAACCTAAGAGCTTTGAACAGAGGACGGGCAATCTGCCCGTTGTACGGGCAAGGCCAGCGTTGTAGCATCTGAAGGTCGCCGACATACAGATATGTAGGATATATCTGGAGCCCGTTGGAGACTTGACAGCTGACGCCTTTATCGAAACACTTCATCGCTTCATGGGTAGGCGAGGCCTTTGTAGTGTCATCTATAGTGATTGTGGCATTAACTTCGTGGGCGCAAATAACAAGCTCCAATGTGAAAAACGGGCTTACAAAAATATATTGAGACAAAAATCGCGCCAACATTGATGCAATACGAAATAACTTGGCATTTCATTCCCCCGTCCGCGCCACATTTCGGCGGCTTATGGGAAGCGGGAGTTAAATCTACGAAATTTCATCTCAGAAGAACTATTGGTGACAGAGTGCTCATGTTTGAAGAAATCACTATGTTGTTGGCGCAAATCGAGTCATGCCTTAACTCCCGCCTAATGTCTAATATCCGACGATCCAAACGACTTATTGGTATTAACTCCTGGGTATTTTTTGACAGGTGACGCGTTATTAGCACGACCTGTACTTGACATATCGAAAATTAATTTGGTGGAATGTTGGCGCAGATGCCAATATATCGTACAACAATTCTGGCGCAATTGGAGCAAGGAATATCTTGCAGCAAAGGCCTAAAGGGGTATGGCTCCCAACGCAAAGTTTAACGAAATAGTTATTGTCAAAGATTATTGTTTTCCTCCAAATCAATGGACACTAGTCGGGATTATTGAAGTGCATCCAGGAGTAGACAAATTGACTAGGGTCGTCACTTTGAAAACGCAAAACGGTTTAATAAAACGACCTGTGGCCAAATTATGTCCTCTACCCATTAGAGGGGTACAAGGTACAAGTTTAATGAGGTCCGTTGCCCTCATTGAAGGGGGAGAATGTTCGATATTGCAATCACTGTTGATGCGAGCAGTCACCATATATCTTAATTTCATTCACCTAATAATTAATAGCAGGTGGTCTGGTGGTGTTTTCGCAAGGTAACGTGTCTAATTGCCTCAACCGGGTGGGGCTAGCGCAATCCTTGTTGAACTCATCACAAGTCAACTCACTGGATGTCATGTAGTTTGATCTGAGCACTATGTGATGATACCTTTATTTGTTAATGAGGGGTAGTCATGTAGCTTGCTCTGCTTACTATGTGACGGCGCCTCATTATTATCAATGGGGGCCCTCCACGTGGCGACCACCAGGCAACGTCCTCCTGGCACCCGCTGGGAGGCGGCTGAAGTGAGTGGCGAAAATCTTCTCGGTTAGAGGTTGTGCGTTGGGTTTGGGACCCGCCACATAAAAAACCCCCCCAATGAAAAAAACAAATATGCCTCGGATAAGAACTACAGCTTTTGTTGATGACCCCCGCAAAGGAAAAAAGGACCACGATTTACGGATATGCACCTGGAATGTCCGGTCCCTTTATAGGGAGGGTGCCTCTATCCAGCTGGTTGATGTCCTCGAGCAATACAGAGCTCTCCAGGAAATGCGATGGACGGGACAGGGCTGCTCCAAAAGAGCGTCCTGTGACATTTACTACAGTTGCCATGCTGAAAGGTACGAATTAGGATGTGGATTTTTGGTCAGCAAGAGACTACGACATCTTGTCTCACATTTCACGCCTGTGAACGAGCGGCTGGCCACAATCCGCATCAAGGCAAAATTTTTCAACATCAGCCTTATATGTGCCCACGCTCCGATGGATGTGAAGGACAATGTGACCAAGGAGAGCTTCTCTCAGCGCCTCGAAGAAGCTTATGACCGCTGCCCCCGCCACGATATCAAAATCGTGCTTGGCGAATTTAATGCCAGGGTCGGCAAGGAAGGTACCTTTTTTCCAACTGTCGGAAAATTCAGCCTCCACCAGAACACCTCCGATAACGGAATGAGGCTGATCGACTTCGCCGCAGCACGAAACATGGTAATTGGTGGTACCAGATTCCAGCATCTCGACATCCACAAAGCGACATGGCTGTCTCCAGATCAACGTACAAGAAACCAAATTGATCATGTGGTGATTGACGGAAGGCATGCTTCCAGTGTGATGGACGTGAAATCGATCCGTGGTGCCAACATCGACTCGGATCACTACCTTGTTGCAGCTAAGGTGCGCACACGCTTATGTGTCGCAAATAACAAGAGAAGTCCCACACAGAGAAAGCTCGACGTCAGTAAGCTGCGATCACCAGAGACATCAGATGCATTTGCCAATCGATTATCGTATCTGCTTATGCAGAACACTCCTCCACTTGATGATACATGCGCACGGTGGACACATATATCCCACTCCATGACTACTGCTGCCGAGGAGGTAATCGGTTAATACCAGCCTCTGAGGAATGAGTGGTAGGATCAGGAGTGTCGCGACGCTACCGCAGAGAAGGACGCCGCCTACAGAAAAACAGAGAGAAAAGGAGTGCAGAGAGACGTCTTTTCAGGCGCAAGAAGAGGGAGTTGGAAAGACGCGAGTGTGAGGAGATAGAGATGTGTACCGACAAGAATGAGACTCGAAATTTCTTTGAAAAGATCAAGCGCCTGAGTGGAGGTTTAAATCCCGGAGCCTCTTCTTGTCGTGATGGAAATGGGAATCTGGTTACGGATGTCCAGAGTGTACTGAGCCTATGGAGGGAACACTTCTCCACGTTACTGAATGGCGATGCTACGAACAATTCCGCCAGTGCAGGAGATTGCCCGATAACCCCAATTACAGATGATGGTGTTGATATTCCACCACCCGACTATGACGAGGTTGAAACGGCCACTTTAAGGCTGAAGAACAGCAAAGCTGCAGGTGCTGATGGCCTGCCTGCCGAGTTGTTTAAGACCGGAGGCTATGAGCTGCTCACCCGCATGCACCAGCTCATAAGCAGAATATGGTCGGATGAAAGCATGCCTGATGATTGGAGGCTCAGTGTTCTCTGTCCTGTATATAAAAAGGAGACCCCACAATTTCCGCCAACTACCGTGGAATAAGTCTCCTGAGCATCGCATACAAGGTTCTATCGAACGTACTGTGTGAAACTTTGAAGTCTATGCTCAGCAACCTGATTGGACCTTATCAGTGTGGCTTTAGACCTGGTAAATCCACCATCGATCAGATTTTCACACTGCGCCAAATCCTGGAGAAGAGCCAAGAAAAACAAATCGACACACACCACCTATTTGTTGATTATAAAGCCGCTTTCGACAGCCCGGTAAGGGATGACCACTACGCAACAATGTCTGAGTTCGGTATTCCTGCAAAGCTCATTCGACTTTGTAAAATAACACTGCATAACTCCTGTTGTGCAGTGAAAATTGGGAAGGACCTCTCCGCACCGTTTAGTACCGAACGGGGTTTCAGACAAGGTGATTCGTTATCGTGCGACTTCTTCAATCTTATTATGTAGAAAATAATACGAGCTGCTGATCTACGACATAATGGCACTATCTTCAACAAAAGTGTCATGCTGTTAGCGTATGCCGACGATATTGACATAATCGGCATGAATACGCGAGCAGTCAGTGCAGCATTCTCAGAGCTGGAAAGAGAGTCGCGTCGGATGGGTCTTACAGTGAATGAGGGCAAGACGAAGTATCTAATGTCAACAAACAAAGAGACCCGGCGTCTTGGACAGCACGTCACTGTTGACAACTACGCTTTTGAAGTAGTAAGGGACTTTGTCTATCTTGGAACCAGCATTAACAGCAGTAATGACGTTAGCCTGGATTTATTGCGAAGGATCACTCTTGCAAACAGGTGCTACTTTGGGCTAAGTAAGCAACTGAGAAGTCGGGCCCTCTCTCGAAGAACGAAAACTACACTCTACAAGTCTCTTATCATGCCTGTCCTAACATATGGCCCTGAAGCCTGGACAATTTCCACCTCGGATGAGCGAATGCTTGGAGTTTTCGAGAGAAAAGTCCTATGTAAGATCTTTGGACCTATTTGCGTTGGTGGCGAGTACCGAATAAGGTACAACCATGAGCTGTACGAGCTGTATCAAAATCCAGCGGCTGCGCTGGCTAGGTCATGTCGAGCGAATGGAAGAACACGCTCCAGCTAAGACGCAGAAGAGGAAGACCTAACCTCCGGTGGAAAGACCAAGTACTGGAGAACCTGACGGCGCTTGGAATTTCTAACTGGCGCCAGCTAGCGAAGAACAGAGATGGCTGGAGAAGCATATTATTTTCGGCCTAAATATATTTTCGGTTGTTATGGCCACATAAGTAAGTAAGTAAGTAAGTAATAATTAATAGCAGTTCTTACGTTAGTGTTACCCTCCACTGCACATTTCTTACGGACTTATATTGTACTCTCATATTTGAGATTATACTCTCTTATTTGCTTACTTTATATACTATTTCTGTCATTGGAGATGACTGATGTTCAGTACAATAATATATGAAAATATGTATGTACGTATGGGACTATATGTACTAAATATACCTGTGAAAGGTACAATAGATATGTTTAAGTAAATACCTCAGACCGATTATTTTTATTTATATTTGGGTTGATAGTCTGTTTTCGCTGTTATGCAAAGTTAGTTGTTTGTTAATTTGGAAAAAAGAAAGACCCTCACACAATTCTGCGTTTATATATTAAAGGAAAGTAAATGCATTTATTAAATATTAAATAAATGAAATTATTAAACTAAAGACAATTCGTTAATTTATAAACACAACAACATGTATATATACTACTTGTCGCCAGAAGGCTTGGACCGCGGTGACAGTTATTGTCGTTCTATTCAATGGCTGTTCTTTACTACTTTATTTACATGTTACTTTATTTTAGAGTTAGTAGGTATAGAAAAATAGCGGTGATGTCAGCTCTGTATTTTTTGAGGACATCAACCAGCTGGATAGAGGCACCCTCTCTATAAAGGGACCGGACATTCCAGGTGCATATCCGTAAATCATTATCCTTTTTTCGTTTGCAGGGGTCATCAACAAAAGCGGTAGTCCTTCTCCGAGGCATATTTGTTTTTTTCATTGGGGGGGTTTTTTATGTGGCGGGTCCCAAACCC
Source organism: Megamerina dolium (assembly GCA_963854835.1). Classification (NCBI taxonomy): domain Eukaryota; kingdom Metazoa; phylum Arthropoda; class Insecta; order Diptera; family Megamerinidae; genus Megamerina; species Megamerina dolium. The sequence goes on along the minus strand of OY978530.1, from coordinate 15,711,893 downwards.
AACGCACAACCTCTAACCGAGGAGATTTTCGCCACTCACTTCAGCCGCCTCCCAGCGGGTGCCAGGAGGACGTTGCCCGGTGGTCGCCACGTGGAGGGCCCCCATTAATAATAATGAAGGCGCCGTCACATAGTAAGCAGAGCAAGCTACATGACTACCCCTCATTAACAAATAAAGGTATCATCACATAGCGCTCAGATCAAACTACATGACATCCAGTGAGTTGACTTGTGATGAGTTCAACAAGGATTGCGATAGCCCCACCTGGTTGAGGCAATTAGACACGTTACCTTGCGAAAACACCACCAGACCACCTTTTTTTTCAACAAAAGCGGTAGTCCTTATCCGAGGCATAGGTACAACCATGAGCTGTACGAACTGTATGCCGATATTGACATAGTAAAGCGCATCAAAATCCAGCGGCTGCGCTGGCTAGGTCATGCCGAGCGAATGGAAGAACACGCTCCAGCTAAGAAGGTGTTATATTCGGAACCCGATGGAGGACGGCGCAGAAGAGGAAGACCAAACCTCCGGTGGAAAGACCAAGTACTGGAGAACCTGACGGCGCTTGGAATTTCTAACTGGCGCCAGCTAGCGAAGAACAGAGATGGCTGGCGAAGCATGTTATTTTCGGCCTAAATCGATATTCGGTTGTTATGGCCACATAAGTAAGTAAGTAAGGTATAGAAAAATAAGCAAATATACATTTATACAGCATGATTGTAATAAAAGTCATATTTATATTTAATATAGTGCTATTTGGTGAACAATATTTTTTGTAAATCCGTCTTTTGCGAACATGAACAGATTCGATGGTTTACCCACAAGTGAACACGCAAAGTATAATTGGCCATGGGAGACGATTGGATTTTCTAAATCCAGGCCACAAATGAAAACAAATGGTCATAGCGATTGCTAAAAGAATCGCAAATTGAAGCCGTTTGAATGGGATTGTACTTTCCGATGGTATCATTGAGATTCGTGTTAACAGAACGATTTCAACCTTTAACTTACTTGCGGTAATTCGTTTGATTACAAAACCTGTGCCGTTGCATAATGTAGGTGGGTTTAAATTGCATTCCATGCATATTTAACAAATTTAAAAACTCAGTTGGATAATTTACTGCTTCGTTTCACAGTGTCGATTGATTTGAAAGACATCAGATCGACTGGTAATGACTGTTGAATCTGAAAGTTAATTTCGTTAACATTCTAGCTGACAAAAATGCACGATCACTAGGCAAAATGGGGTTTAAGTAATTATTCAGTATGGCCGCGAAGACACTCTCAATTAATTCACGTTTTGAATTAACGATGGTGCAGAAATTGTTCGGCAATTTGAAGCATTTCTAATGTACCGTTGCCAATATCCAGCAATTGTTAAAAAAATAGTTCAGTGTGGAATAACTGGCAATGTCTGTCGGAAATCGCCGGATAGTAGTAAGACATGACCGAATATTTTGTCGTTACCGTTTAAATCTTGAATAATTTTATGCAATGCTTAGAGTGAATGTTTATGAGCCATTGTACATTTATCCCAGATAATGATAGAACTCTTTTGTAACACTGTACCTATTAAGCTTTTTTAACATTCCGTTCGGGTTGTTACAAGAATGATAGAAATACAAGAATGATATAAATAAGAAGTGTCAAAATTCCATACAAAAGGTAAATAAAACTGCGAACGCTTATACAAAATTGTAAAATAAGCAAAATTTATTACTTTATTATGGAAAATATTCGAAGAAACAAGTAAATAAATATACCGCGAAAATATGTATGTAACCTAAAGTGACCAGAAGTTGCCTAAGTGGAAAAGTTATGGATCAAAATATATAAATAAAAGCGAAGTGGTTTCGTGTTTTCATTACAAATTTTATTGTGCACACATGTATACATTAATTGCGTTAAAAATATTTTCAAGCGAGTTCAATTGAACCACGAATTCTTCGTTAAGTTTTGATAAACCACCTTCATTCAGTTGATTGACCCATGTATAACTTGAATCAGGACCATTCTGAATCCCAATATCTCCCACTTCTTGTAGTAATTTATGATATATAAAGCCAGCAATATTTTCGAGGCTGTCATATGCCAATCCTTCCAGCTCCGCCATTTCAGTGGGTGTATCGTCAACGTCAGGAGTAATACGTATTGTTAGCTATTGAAGCCCACAATGTCGAGTCCTAACATATCGCGCTGACAGTCCACATACGTTCCACAATGGGTTCGTTGCTTTACGAACGCGACTTACTTTTCGTTATACCCTGCATAATGCAATATGCAAGGTATATTCATTTCGGTCAGATGTTTGTAAACACTTGAAGGAATCGCCGGAGATATAGAAAAGTATATATATATTCGTGATTTCGATTTAATGATGTCAGTCCGTCCGTCCGTCCGTCTGGCCGTCACCTGGATACGTCACGATAACTTGAGCAAATATTGAGCTATTGTGACGAAATTTGGCATAAGTAACCTAAGATCCAAGAGTACGGAGGCGATTGATATTGGGCATGCTCGGTCAATAGCCACGCCCACACCAAGCGTACAATGCGACTAACCTTGGATTTTTCAAAATTTTTAACTTGCTATAACTCACCTAATATACCATTTGAGACAACAATATTTAGCACATAGAGTTACATTATACTGCTACATGACCTTGCCAGAAATGGGTTAGCCACGTCTACTTTTTATTAAATTTGTTATGCATCAGCTGGGGATTGAACTACGAGATCAGAAGGCCAACACACCGAGCACCCGAGCTGCGTTGATCAACAGTCGTGCAGCGACTTTCTAGGTCTTACACTCTCGGATCATAAGTTTTACGAACCAGAATCAATCGATGACATTATCGGAGCCGGAGAAATCAAACGCACCTCTACTGGTGATATTACAGCTCAGAATACCCATATGGGATGGGTCATTTACGGGCGCTTATCTAGTGGAACCACGTTGCAATTATATACCACATACTGAGCTACGGCCACTGCGGAACTCAATAGCTTGGTACAGCAAATGTGGAAATTCAACGATATTGATGACGTGTCATCTCCGTCTAAGATGACTGAGGATGAGATTTACTGTGAAAAGTTTTTTAAGCGAACGGCATGTCGAGATAACCGCGGTCGGTACCAAGTTACATACCCTTTCAAGCGATCTTGCGACTTATCCGTACTCTCTAATGCAAAGACAGGCGCTTTCAAACTTTCTGCATATCAACAAGCTCCAAAGATGAACGATATGTATACAGCATTCCTGGACTAATAAATCAGCCTCGATCATATGGAGTGGGTGCTTGGAAACAAGGAGCCACAAGAAGTTTGTTATATTCCACATCATGGTATATATAAGGAAACCAGTTCCACTACAAAGTTACGCACTGTATTTAACGCATCGAGGAAATACAAAAATGGAATGTTACTGAACGACTGCCTTCACGTTGGGCCCAAGCTTTAAAGCAATTTAAGCTCGATCATCTTGAAATAGAGAATGCATCGAGTTGGGTTCATGGCTGATATTAAGAAGTGCTATCGCCAAATCCTTGTTGACAAAAGAAGCGCCGACATTCAACGCATTGTGTGGCGAGACTAGGAAAGTAATCCTGTTATATATCGGTTGCTCACCGTAACATACGGTATAAACTGCTCACCATATTTGACGATTAAAGAGGATACGGTAGAAGCGGCATTAGAAACCCAATATGAACTTCAACGGTTATTACAGCGTGGAGGTTTCAACCTTTGGAAATGGAATTCTAATTCCATCGAGTTCATTCAACGCCTTACATTAAGGACCGGGCACCTGATATGTGTTGTAATCTCAATTTCGATCGTGAGACTAAAGCGTTAAGCCTCTACTGGGTTTGTGAAAGAGATAGTATAACTTATATGGTAAACGTAACATCCATATCAGACAGCGACAACAATTATCAAATGTGGGCAAAATCTATGATCCACACGGTCTTTTGGCGCCAATCGTCGTCACAGTGAAGAGGTTTTGCCAACAACTCTGGCTCTCTGGTTGTAGTTGGGAAGATCCACTGCCACCACCATTCCAGCATGCCTGGCGGCGGTTCCGAGATAAACTATTTGAAATTGAGAATCTCATGATACCCAGATGGATCGGCGTATCTCTGTCTATACGCAGATATCACTTACACGTGTTTTCCGATGCATCGACTATTGCGTATGCAGCCATAGGATACTTACGGCTGGAGAAGCCAAAAGGCAAAATTGTCGTATCTATTCTGACTGCTAAGACAAAAGTAGCACTGCTCAAAAAAATCACCGTACCTCGCTTGGAGCGATTTGGAGTAGCGGTTAGCGAGTCCAAGCGTTACTCCAAGCGAGGAGTAGCGATTGGAGTAGAGCTAGAGTAATCGAAACTATGAAATTAGCATCACTTCAAACTCATTGCTGCTCGGATTCTAAAACTGTATTGAGCTGGATACGATCTAGTCCTGGACAATACAAGCAATACGTAAGCAATCGGGTTACTCAAATTCAAGAGCTAACCCCTATCCAGGCATGAAAATATGTGCCAACTAAATCTAACTCAGCTGACATCGCTTCTCATGGAGTGTTCCCATCTCAGCTTGCGAGATTGTCGAATTGGTGGAATGGTCCTTCTTGGTTTTGTTGTCACAAAGACCAATGGCCCGAGCAGCATGTCAGTGCACCAACATCAAATTTAGAAACTATAGTTACTTTATCCAAAATTCTCTCTAAGACGACCACCTCATTCGCTGCGGATATGATTACAAAATACTCGAATATTAATGTGTTGCTAGCAGTTACCTCATGGTGTAGACGATTTATTGCAGCAAGACTTCGTCGATCTCATGATGTGACACCATGGTGTACATCGATGGAAAGAGCGACAGCATTACAATTCCGGATCAGGTAAGCTCAGCAAAACCACATTGCTAATGAGATTTCTTGTCTTCGCTGCAGCAAGCCATTAAACTCGAAGAGTAAGCTACTGAAACTCAATCCTATTTTGTACGAAAACTATATAATCCGATTAAATGGTCGATTCAAAAATGCTGTCATGCCACAGTGTAAACAATTTCCATTTATCCTACCGAAGTAAGATCATTTATGTACGCTATTAATCGCTCAAGCACATGAGAGTACAATGCATGGTGGTGTGCAAGCAACACTCATCTTTTTGAGAATACGATACTGGATAATTGACAATCGATTATCGGTCAAACAATTTATTCACCGCTGTACTAAGTGTGTGAGATATCGTAGTAGCAAAGCAACTCAAATCATGGGTAGCCTCCTACCCCATCGATGCAACGCTTCGAGAGTATTCAGTCACTGTGGATTGGACTATGGATGACCCTATTTAATTCGCACCTCGAAAGGCAGAGGTCATCGCAGTTACAAGGGATGCGTTGTGCTTTTCGTGTGCTTCAGTACCCGAGCCATTCACCCAGAATTAGTTAGCGACGTGAGCACTGAAGCATTTCTCGGGGCACTTCCACGGTACTTCGCTCAGCGGGGATATAGCACAGATATTTATAGCGACTGTGCTACAACATTCAGTGGCGCCAATGCCGAGTTAAAAGAACATCGCAAGGCCTTAATTAAAAAACTGGAAGCTGCAGGCAGATATGCAATACTCATGGTGTCTCGTGGAACTTCATACCACCGGGGTCTCCAAATTTTTGTGGCATATGTATTTATATATTTATTAGATCAACTATGCGATTTACTTACACTTCCTTTCGAAATTATTCCACCTCTTCGAACACGATGTTAGTGTTATGCATATTTTTTTTTTATTTTTTTTAATTATACATTTTCTTTATTTATTGAATCTATTCCTAAAGAATCTTAATCTAATTTAACAACAGTAGCTCCTTATTATCTAGAGCAATGTTTTTTGTACAATGCTCTTCTCTTTATTGGGAGGCTGGCAGGTCCTTTCTCCGAAGGCGCGAAGTATAGCAGGTATTGAGCAAGGTTCTTGCTAGTGTGTTTGGGTGTCTTTGTAATCCTCTAGTATATTTTTGTCTAGTATTTTTAACTTCAATTTCTACCATTGGGATATTTAAGTCATTGTGTATACATTCATTTCTAATATACCATGGTGCACCAGTTATCATCCTTAACATTTTAGACTGAGATCTCTGTATGATTTCAACATTGCTATTACTAGCGTTCCCCCATAATTGAATTCCGTAACTCCAAATTGGCTTTATTATGCTATTGTACAGTAGGACCTTGTATTTCAAGTTTAATGGGGATCTGAAATTGATGAGCCAGTGCAGACAAGAAGATTTTAATTTCATCTGAGTTCTTTTTGCTTCGATGTGCTTGCGCCATGTAAGCCGTCTATCTAAGTGTATCCCTAGGTATGAGTTATGGCGATATTATTTAGTGTAACTGTCGGGCATGTGCTTTTGTTAAGTGTGAACGTTACATGTTTACATTTGGACTCATTAACTTTTATGCGCCAGTTAGATAACCATTTTTCAACAAGTACTAAATGCTCCCCTAAATCTGTGGATGCCTTAATGGGGTTTCGATTACGGTTTAGAACAGCAGTCAGCAAATGTAGATGTCAACAACCGTGCATCTGTTGGTAGATCGGAAGTATATAATACATATCGAATGGGGCCAAGAACGCTACCCTGTGGAACTCCGGCTTTGATACTGAATTCTTCTGTGGAAAAGTCTTTATATTTTACAACAAAACGACGGTTATCTAGGTATGATTCTAGTATTTGGTGGGAGCTTACTGGTAGAAGTTTTCTTATTTTATACTTTAGCCCTTCATGCCACACTCTATCAAATGCCTGAGCAACATCGAGGAATATAGCTGAACAATACTCTTTGTATTCAAATGCTCTCCGTATCTCATTGGTAATTCTGTTGACCTGCTCGATCGTCCCATGTTTTTCGCGAAATCCAAATTGGTGCTGAGGAATTATGTCACGTTCTTCAAGATGACGTCTGAGTTTGGCTAACAGCAGTTTTTCAAATAATTTTGAGAGACATGGTAGCAAGCTTATGGGTCTGTAGGATGACGGCAATGTTTTATCTTTTCCTGGCTTTAGGATCATTGTTACTTGTGATTTTTTCCATTGGTTAGGAAAGTAGCCCAGTTTTAGCATTGCATTAAAAAAACCACTAAAAATAATACAGCTGCCGTTGGAATTTCAATTAGCATTTTTGGTGTGATGCCATCGAAACCAGGAGCTTTCTTTGGATTAAGCTGGTACTTAATAATCTCGTTGATTTCTTTGGATGACATTTTAAAGGGAGTGAAGCCACTAGTTGCAGTGCTATGTGGAAGGATTCGAAAGTCGTTTGCGGGCGGATTGGGCTGGAACACATTACATAAATGTATAGCAAATGTGTTGGCTTTTTCTTCTTCAGTGCGTGACCAATTTCCGACATGATTTCTGATTGGAAATTCTGCATCAAGTGGCGTTTTCAGCTTTTTGTAAGAGTTCCAAAGCGAATTTGTTTTGGTGGTCATAGGAGAAAGCTTTTCGATATACTTTAGCTCTTCAAATTCCTCATCCTGTTTTAATGCTTCTTTCAGAGCATATTTGCATATTTACAGCAGAGTTTGAGGCTTCCAAGTACATTTGAAGAGTGGAAGGGCAAATTATCTTTATTTTCCTCGATCACCATGCTGCCTCCTGCAGTAATGATGCTGACATTGTCGTCAACTTCAAAACAAACTTATCCGAGCTCTGTTAAAAAGTTAATTTAAACAGTTGAATATTTCCATACAATAACCAATGATTTTTTGCTGCCATTAACTGCAATTTCAGAACTTTATTGATGCAACAACACACCAACGATGTGCTTATATTCTCTTCGCTGAACCTGTTGTTCCCGAAGGGTTGTCCCACCAGATAATCTGCACACAGTTGGCACAACACCGCGCTTCAATTTAAGTTTCGACGCAAAGCCTGGAAAATTAGGAACATAAAGGGTTATCCATTTCGCGGTTTCAAAAGTATAGGGCTAGAATTCGACATCTGTCAAACTGAGTTGTTAAAACAATTTCTTTCTTTTTCAGTTCAAAGTCTGACATTTGCGAAAATGGATCACCTATCTATCGCACAACGCATTAAAATTGTAAAAACCTACTACAAAAATGGTGATTCTGCCACAGCCACAGATCGTGCTTTAAGAGGAGATTATGGTTTACATAATAGTCCAACTACGCAAGCAATTGGCAAAATTGTGAAGAAATATGAAGAGACTGTATCGGTTACAGATATTCTAAGGCCTGTGCATCATCGCTTCGCTCATACCACCGAAAATATCACTGCTGTAAGTGAAAGTGTTGCCGAAGACCCGAATGTGTCGATTCCTCGTCGTTCTCAGGAATTAGGACTGTCTTACGGCACATTATGGCGTATTTTGCATTTGGATCTACACCTACATCCATATAAAATTCAGCTCACACAACAACTGAAGCCAGCTGACCATTCACAACGTCGTAGATACGTCGAATGGGTGCTTGAACAACAGGCGGTGGACGGCGATTTTTCGAACAAAATTTTCTTCAGCGACGAAGCACATTTCTCACTCGGTGGGTATGTTAACAAACAAAATTGTCGTATTTGGGGTTCTGAGAATCCTCAAGTAATTGAAGAGAGGCCACTACATCCACAAAAAGTCACTGCTTGGTGCGCTCTTTGGTCCGGAGGTGTGATTGGACCTTACTTCTTCGAAAACGACGATGGAACGACTGTCACCGTCAATTCGGAGCGTTATGGTCATATGATAACCGACTTTTTTTTGCCTGCTATTGAAGAATACGACTTAGAGAATATGTGGTTTCAACAAGACGGTGCCACATGCCACACAACTCGAGCGAATATGGCTTTATTGCAAGAGAAATTTTCTGGCCGCGTAATTTCTCGTCGTGGCGATATCAAGTGGCCACCAAGATCATGCGATTTGACACCGCTTGACTTTTTTTTTGTGGGGCTACGCGAAAGACCGTGTTTATGCAGATAAACCTTTAACTCTTGAGCACCTAAAAACCAACATTCGTCACGTTATGGCTGAGATACCGCCCAATATGTGTCAAAAAGTGGTCGAAAATTACCTCAAAATAATCGATGCTTGCAACAATTCGCGTGGTGGTCATTTAAATGATGTAGTATTTCACACATAATGTCAACGTTCACACTTTATAATAAAAAAGAAATATCATGATAAAAAATATTTTATATGTGTTTTATTTACATTTACTTTTGAAACCGCAAAATGGATAACCCTTTATCAGAAATGCGAATGCTGTGTCAAATAAAATTAATAAATTTTACCCATTTCATATTGCTTGAGGTTTATAAAATCACTATTTATGAAATGGTCCTTGCAAATCACACTATTTTTTTGGTTGAAATGACTTAATCGCCGGCAGAAACTTTTTTCCCAAATCCACATCACACGGAAAGGTAAAACAGTTCTTTAATAACGATTTGTCAAAACTATCGTTATTGCAAGTCCAAATTGTTATTTTACCGCATACTATAGATATGCAAGAATTAGAAAAATTTATTTGCCCTTTTCGGTTAATCTTCTTTTCGTTTATGACGTCAGCATACGTCAAACCAAAAAAGATAACTGTTCACTCCGGGCGCAATCTGTATTTCTATCATTCTTAGGATTGTTATAAACATCTAATGGCATCTTGAGTGTTGAATGTAACGTTCGTTTACCATATAACAAAGTGGCAGCAATGCCTGACGACGCAATTGTCAAAGCAATTTGCTGCTACGAACGTATCTTTGCAAGGATAAGTGATAGTAAAAACGTTTTGCCGGTTCCCCTGGTGCATCTATGCAGAAAAAGCCGCCTTGTTTATCACCGACAGTCAGCATAAATGCTTTTTTGTTTGAAAATCATTAATTATGCATTATTCGCAATAAATGTGACGAAGTTACCGTTGTTATACTTCTCTTCTTTTCGCTGTAAACTAAAACAGCGACCGGGCGAAAAAGCGAAATTATGAAGTGGTCAATTTGAAGTTAGAAAACTTATATACTCGATCAACACTAATGTTTGAAAAAAAAAACATAAAATTTAGAGAAATGTATGAAATTATTATTTGAGTCGATAGAACGATCTCTATAATTCAATGTTGCGCCTCAAATGGTTCATACGCTGAGTTCAATTTTGGCATACTCTCTCCAACATATCGGCCGGTATCTCACGAATAAATCGATAATTCACCAACACGCACTCTACGTATACGTGTTGGTGGTTTAATGTCCAATAATGTAAATTTGTTGCGAAATTTCGTTACAAGATTCCGAATAGCCGCCTCAGAGGTCACTCAAACTGATCATAAAATGAATGAAAGAATGAACCGAGCATGAATTTTGATAATAAAATTCAATAATCTGCAAGAGTTTTTCGTTTGTAAGTCGATTCATGGTTAAATTATATACCAAACTGAACATGTTTGACAGTAACATGTTACACGAAAAAAGCTGAGCTGCCAAAAACAGTGTTGCCAAAAAGAAAGTTGCTAAAAAATCACCCTGTGCATTTCTGGCTTGTAATTAATGTTTTGATCTAAAGTAGTTAACAGATTGACTGCGGCTTCAACATTACAATAGAACAACAATTGACGCATTAGTCGACTTCAATCTCTTTCTATTTTGGCATGCAACAAAATGATATGTAATCGATTACCTACACTGAGATAATTACACTTAACATGTTTTGTTTTTTTTTCGCTCGAAGTGCTAAAAATATTTTATTTGTGAAACGTTTAATTAAAGTTACTGTGTTTTTTTTTTTTTTTTTGGAAAATGTATTTTAATAAAAATTTAATGGTATCATTTCAACTGCGATGGAGTCGACAGCAATGTAGCCGACATAAGCTGGCACTGTGAGATTTGTGGACACAGCGGGTCAATTGCGAACGAGCGACCGACAACATCGTCATCGCCAACTACCAAACACGGTAAACGGCAAGTGAATTTCCCTACATTTGTCTCGAAAAAAGTAGATAGTTCCTACGTTAAAAGCAATTTACAATAAAAGGCGGTTGATGCAGCCACCACGACTGTGTCTACAACAACCACCAAGAATATGTCATACCAACTACGTTTTCGACTTTACAATCTGCCACCGCCGCTAACTCATCGTTGCATGCTGGGATTTCGAATCCACTGCAGCATATACCGTCACGATGACAACAGGGCGTTATTCAACGCTTCCGGCAACGGCATCATTAAAACAAACTGTATCTGATAATTTAGCATCTTTCTCAGCATACGATATGTCTCGCGAACCGAAAGTAGCTGAAAGGCAAGGCGAATCAAATATTCAGGTAGCACGAATACCATGCAATCAGAAGTTATATCGAAAACTTCAGCTAGAAATGCGGATCCAGCAACAATACTTAAATAGCAAGTACAAAATACTATGGCAGTATGACGAGTTGCTTCCAACCAAAAATTCATTTTTACGATGACCAACAATCCTTTACCTGCGCAATTGGCCGCGAGACAGACTATCCCCAAGCAGCTTCAAACTTTTAATGGAAATCCGGACGAGTAGCCGCTTTTCATTCGAAGCTTTGAGAACAGCACTACTGTCGCCGGTTACACCAAAGCGGAGAATTTGATAATACTACAAGCGAGCATTAAAGGTAGAGCGCTTGAGATGGTAAAAAGTAAACTGTTTATGCCATCTATGGTAAATGAAATTATCAAAACCCTCAAGATGTTTTTCGGTAGACCCGAATATATTCTCGAGCGCGCAGTGAATCGAGCTTGTGCTCTTCCGCCGGTGAAAGACAAATTGGAGGCTCTTATTGATTTTGCACTTTGTGTTCGAAATATTTCCACTACAAATGAAGGGTGCCAAATGCATATGGATTTACATAATCCGTTGTTAGTTAAGGACCTGGTAGATAAGCTTCCAAACAACCAAAAGTTAAACTGAGAGGCTCACCCGAAAGACGATAAAGTACCCGTGGTCAAGCAGTTTAGTGAGTGGTTGTACAGCTTAGCTGAAGCCGCAAGCACAGTAATCACATATCGTCGTCATGACCCGAGAACGTACTCAAGCGGAACCAAAAGCAGGACAAAGCAAGCAGTCTAAAGCTACGATTACGAAGTAGCGCAATTCGGAGCCTTTGGAAACCTCTCGCTACAACGTAAGTGGGAAACAGTGAAGGTTAACAACCTCTGCCGCCAATACCTCAACCAACATAGACGCAAATGTTATTTAAACAGTATCTGTGGTAGAGATGGATGCACTTATAAACATAATCATTTGCTCCATAAATTGGTAATGAATCAAATCAAACAAGTAAGTACTGCAACTGATTTCTCAGATGCTCTGGTAAACACCCACAGCAATGACTACGAAAGAAGCCAACCTGTTTTCAGGATCGTGCCAGTTCATGTTTATTCCAAAAAGAAAACATTAAAAATATTTGCATTATTAGATGAGGGCTCATCCGTTACGTTAATAGAATGAAAGATAATTGACGAACTAGGCTTAGACGGTGAAAAGGACCCCTTGTGTCTGCGATGGACAAGAAATACTAGGCGCATTGAGCGTCGCTGTTGAACTTTCAAGCACGACAAATAAGCTAAGGTATGCTTTAAAGAATATTCACACCATCGACGACCTCAATCTACCGGTATAATCAATCAACGCATCTGAGTTACAGAAAATGTATCCACATCTAGCAGGTCTACCGAAGGCATCATATGAGAACGTCAAACCATCGATGTTAAATGCCGTTGATAACTGGAAGCTCGCGGTTCCTCTAAAAATAAGAGACCGAACTTGGTCACAACTAATAGCTTCGAAAACTCGCTTGGGATGGACACTTCAGCGATACGACATTGGATGTACTGAAGAATGCCAACTGAATCCACACCTGCGATTGCCGAAAAGGTTATGCTGAACTGCATGAAATAGTAAACGATTTCTTTAACATAGAATCTCCTAAACCAACACAAGTAATGCCGAAAGACGATGCAAAAGCCGTAAGTAAATATTATGAATAACAAGTGCCAAAAAATTGGGCTAATGTGGCATGATCGTAATATATCGCTACCAGACAGCTATTCTTACGCTCATCAACGACTGAAGTGTTTACGAAAAAGGTTCATTATAGAGCCTATGCTAAAATCTATCATACAATCACAGACTGATAATTTACTTGTTAAAGGACACGCCAAAAAACTCACGAAAGAGGGGGTTCGACACCTCTTGGAAAAATATGGTTTTTGCCAATTTTTATTGTAAGCAATTCGAACAAACCTAATAAGGTTCACAACATGTCGGACGCCGCTGCGAAGGTTTCGCTTAATGATTTTCTGCAAAGTGGCCCAGACTTGCTTATGGTATGATGAATATGATAAGCAACAGACGTCCAGTGTGTATGTTATGCGAGCATTGACATTAGGACTTATCTGCGCGCCATGTTTTTTTTTTTTCAATTTCTTCTATTTATTGTATCTTTCTTACGAAACTAACAATAATTATACAAATCTTATATACTAAAAAATACATTTTGTTGATTCTGCACCAATGTGTACATCATTCAAATAAATTAAAGCAAACAAATATAACATGTGATGTCATGAAGGACATATATAATAGTAATGAGAGATTATGTGAAAGATATATTTAAAACATTTTTCCTTTTTAGTCTTTTAATATATTTAAGCTTAAGGAGCTCTCTCGCTAGAGTATTAGGATGATTACTTAGTCGTTCAGAGTAACGTTGGCAATGTTTCCCTATGTCTATTTTAATAGTGTCAATCTGTAGGTCCTTGTGTATATTTGTGTTACTGGTGTACCAAGGAGCTCGGCAAAGACGTCTAAGGATTTTAGATTGAACACGCTGAATTTTCTCAATATTAGAGTTTGAAGAAGTACCCCAAAGCTGAATGCCGTAGCTCCAAATTGGTTTAATGGTGGACTTGAATATAAGCATTTTATTATGAAGTGACAATTTCGAGGCGTTTCCAATCAACCAATGAAGTTTGGCTGCTTTTAATTTAGCATGCGATTGCTTTGTTTCAATGTGCTTCTTCCAGGTTAGCCTTCTATCGAGATGAAAGCCTAGATAGGTCACTTCGTTTTTTTGTGGTATTTTTTTAACATTAATTTGTAGTTGAGGGCATGTTTTTCTGTTCAACGTGAAAGTCATATGGACGCATTTTGATTCTAATACGCCATGTCTCCAGCCAGTGTTGTACTCTTTTTAAGTGACTTTGCAGTTTTTCTGACGTTTTACTGGGATTATCATCGACGCTCAAGATTGCTGTATCGTCTGCAAAAGTTGATGTGAAAAGATTGCCATTTGTTGGTATATCTGAAGTGTAGATTAGATATAAAAAGGGACCTAAGACGCTTTCTTGCGGGACCCCAGCCATTATCGTACGTGTTTGAGTTAAATACGATCTTTGTTTAACCATAAATTTCCTATTCAAGAGATAGCTCTTTAATATTTTGCAAATGTTATCAGGAAAGAGACAACCGATTTTGTGAAATAGGCCATCATGCCAAACCTTATCAAAACCTTGTGCGACGTCCAGAAATACTGCTGAGCAGTACTGCTTTGCTTCGAACGCTTTTATAATGTTAGATACTATTCTGTGAACTTGTTCTACTGTAGCATGTTTTGCTCTGAACCCAAATTGATGCATTATTATGCATCCATTCATTCATTCATTCATTCATTATGTGTAACAGCTGTTTTACTGCAATTCGAGGAAGCTCGGCGATTATTTTGGCACTTATTTTATCATACCCTGCAGCTTTTTTGACTTTTAGTTCATTTATGATTTTGTTAAGTTCCTTTAAAGAAAATCTCACTAAGGTAGTAGAGCTGTTATTGGTCATGATTGGTAATCCTCCATCTCTTGTAGATTTGGTTTGAAAACGCCTTCTAAGTGATTTGCATATGCTTCTGCTTTATCTTGATCGCTTCTTGCCCATGATTTATCTGGCATTCGTATTGGAGCCTCTCTTATTATCGGACACTTTACACCTTTGATTGCTTTCAACAGAGAATAATCTGTATCTTTTATTGCAGCAAGATTACTAATATATACATTTAAACGTCTCTCTTCGGCTTCTTTTAAGATTCTTTTAAGTGTTTTAGTATAGTCTGCCAATTTTTGTTTTAGGTTTGGTGATCTATGCTGCTGCCATTCTCTCCTGGCTTTCTTTTTAATTTTAATTAATTCCTCAATATCGGCATTTGTATGCGCGCCATGTATTGCATATTTTATCCATGACAAGAACGCAAATAGTTTCCCCGAATTTCCCCATGCTGTGGAAGCAGTCAAGAAATAGCATTACGTAGCTTTGACTCTGGCCCGACAAGTACAAAAATTTCACAAAAACGCTGGTTTCAACATAGCAATTGTAAAGCAACTCGAAGGAATTGGTCCATTAGTTCAAGCTGGTTAAGAATGGAGTTCAGCAACGAAAGTGCTTGGAATATTTTGGGATATATTAAAAACTCATATGTGACAGTTTTTAATATATATGCCGATTTGCAAGACTCCGTTGTGACATAATGAATCAACCGCTTATACCTACAAAGAGAGAGGTTCTACAAGTTCTTATATCCATCTTCGATTCATTGGGATTTGTAAGTTGCTATACCACAAGTTTAAAGATTATGTTACAGGATGTGTGGCGGACGGGTATCGACTGGGTTGAGTCGCTGAGTGAAAATCTCTATGAGAAATGGTGCCAATAGAAAAGTGTTATGCCACTGATTACAGCAGTTGAAATTCCGCGATGCTATTCTTTACTGTTGAAAAATGCCGATGAGGTCCAACTTTACACTTTTGTGGTTGCTGGAGTGAGCGCTTATGCAGCCGTTTGTTACTTACGAGTAAAAGGGGATAACGACGTTACATTAACTTCGTGGCAGTGAAATCAAAAGTAGAGCCACTGAAACCGCTATCAATCCCCAGACTAGAGTTGCAAGCCGCAGTGATTGGGACCCGGCTGGCTAATGTGGTGAGTAACATGTCTCGCATTGGTATAATATCTATAATTTGGTGGTCAGATTGGAAAACTGTCTTGCGATGGATTCGAATGGACCCAAAAAACGTTCACCAATACGTCATGCATAGCGTCGGAGAAATGCTAGAAACATCAAATGCCGAACAATATCAATGGGTGCCTTCAAAATTGAATCCTGCCGATTTAGGTACAAAAATTCAGGCGAAGTGCAACTGTCAACCGTGGTTCAGTAGTCCGGAGTATTTGTTTTCAAAACCGAAAGAATGGCCGAAATATTACCAAATCAATCAAAATGAAGTTGATGTAACAGTAATTAAACATTACGTATTATATGCTTCAAAAATTCGTATACCATATCAAATCTTGAACATAGAATACTTTTCTGATTGGAAACGCCTTTACCGAGCTGTAGCTACACTCTTATTATATGTCGACCGACCGCACGCATCTGTAGCAGGTGAAAACCCAAAAACCACCATCTGTTTCGACCAGATTCAACAAGCTCAGCGTTTTCTGATCACGTATGTTCAGGACTCTGAATTTAGTAGTGAAAGAAACTTGCTAAAGCACGGTAAGCCCATTGAAAAGTCAAGCTAATTAATTTCAGTCAATCCGAATCCCCTTGCTAGGCAATTGTTGCTGAACACGGGGCATCGTCGATTAAAAAGAAAAGACACACTGAATATGCTGTGAAATTGCTATACCTCGTGACTCAACAAATTGTGATGGAACGTTGGGAATATCACATAATTTTATTTAGTTTGTAAGATTTGATTACTTATTGTTAGTTTCTAAGTAATTTTAGAAAGATCCAATAAAAAGGCTTGTAAAAAAAAAATGTTTATTTAGACGCAGATGACATAATGCGGAGCAAAAGCCGTACTGAATATTTAACCAATCACGAAGATGTCATTGTGCTGCCGACTAACAACTACATCACCTTTCTAATACTGCGCTGAGCTCACGAAGTTTGCATCATAAGATGCATGAGTCAATAATAAATCAATTGCGCAGGTGATACCATATAAGTCGGCTGAGAGTATTATACTGCAGAGTTGTCAGAAATGTAAATACGCTATGGCAGCTGCATAAGCACCACAAAAGGCAGAATTACCCGCCGTAAGGCTCGCGGATTCCTAAATGCCTTTTACATGTCGGCATCGACTATTTCGGTCCACTACTCGTTATCGTTGGGAGAAGGCACGAAAAAAGATGGATCGTGTTGTTTACATGCTTAACTCTTCGTGCAGTACACATCGATATTGCACATAGCTTAGATACAAGTTAGTGTATCATGGCAATACAAAACTTCGTTTCACGTCGTGGATACCGAGAGAAATTTGCTCTGACAACGGTTTTAATTTTAAAGCATATGAAAGAATTATTTGTTTAAAGAACATCTTCTTTTGATCAAATAAAGTAGAGGTTCAACCCACCAAGTGCTACTCATATGGGAGGAGTATGGGAACTATTAGTGAAGTCGGTAAAATATGTTCTTTTTAAGATACTTCCTTTCTTAAGTTTTAGCTATGAAAGCCTGCGAAGCTCTTTGCATGAAGAGGAATTTATCGCAAACGCGCGAATATAAATATAAAATTTTTTAAAACTTTTAAAAAATTTTGCAAAAATTTACATTTTTTTAAGTCTGTTTTTATAATCTCTTAGAAAGGTAATTTTGTTACTTGGTTTGGTCGCAACAATTATTACAAAAATAAGGTTAACAAATATTAAATTAGCAATAAATAAAATAAAAAACAGCGAATTTTACTCATATATTTGTGGATACTAAAGATAGAAATGCTAATACTTATTGCAATATTCGGTACTTTGTGAAAATTAAGAGGGCCACTTCAGGAATTTGTACTTGTTGTATTTTTCTTTTCTTTTGCGGTGAACTTGCAATTTTTTTACATGAATCTTTTATAAATACTGTAAATATCTGTAACTAATAAAAAAAATGTGTATATGGAAATAAAAGTTAATGTTTTTGGCTAAGAAAGTTGAAAATTTAAATTTTTGTTCAATGTGTAAACTCATTCTTGACATACTATATATATATATATATATATATATATATATATATATATATATATATATATATATATATATATATATATATATATATATGTATATAAATATATGTATATATATGTGTATATATCTATATATATATATATATATATATATATATATATATATATATATATATATATATATATATATATATATATATATATATATATATATATATATATATATAAGTTGTGCCTTTATAAAATTAGAAGGATGTGTGTGTAATTTATATTCAACATTCCAGTGTACTAGAACCTTTGTACTCTAGAATAGTTTTTACCGAAAATAAATCAATAAATACATAAAAAATAAATGAATATATATATATATATATATATATATATATATATGTATATATATATATATATATATATATATATATATATATATATATGTATATATATATATATATGTATATATATATACCATATATATATAATTAACTAACTATATTTAGTACCTAATTACAGTTTCATTATGTAAATAATTAATTTATTTCACTAATGAATTTTAATTTAATTTAGTTATATAAGAAAATACTTAGTCATAAAGTAGTAATAATAATTATTGTTAACTACTGATGGTTCTGTCAAAATATTCTTCTAATTAGAACTTGATTGTTTTTTCTTGTTAGATATGTAGGTGGTTGGACAGTTAAGAAATTCATTTGTAGTCGTCGGATTGTTTATGAAGTTGCAAATCTGTCAGCCATTTTACAAAATGTTTATGTAGTTGCAAACACTCTTGATTATATTTGAATCGTTGATGAATTTTTATGTTCATTTCGAAAAAAGTTTTCAAAAATAGGAACAATTTTGTTTTTCGTTATGATCCAAATGTATTCTCAGACGAGAAGGACCAGAAAGATCGATGATCCTTGATCAGAAAATCAGGATCGAGTTGCCATGTAACGTAGAGCGGTCGGTTGATCGATCATGGATCAGAAGGATCCGGTTTGAATTTGCAGAATCGCAATATAATATATGAGTACGTATGGTAAATTGTAATTGGAATTGATATGTCCTACAAGTTGATATCTATCAATGGTCAGTCTAAAACGAATTGTTCTCACTTATTCTGCACTTTTGGTGCTGTTATTTTACAATCACGAAAGCGATGTTAATGGTTGCATGTATTATTTTCTCCCAAGAAAGATGAGATGCGATAAGCTCGTCGGCAATAGGGGTGGTTCTTGCACTCTTATCTTTCTTAAATTATATTTTCACCACAGAGTAATACAAAAAAAACTTTACGCGTAAATGAAAGATAATGGTAGAAACTAACGAAAAGAGAAATAATGAAAGAGGAAGAAAAGAAAGTGGGAAATGGAAAATTCAACACGAAATTACTTAAAGGTTATACTATGAGGCATTGCCTAGATGGACCTGCGTTGCCATTGCCCACCCAGCCATGATTTTGGTACATTTCTATCTTTCATAAAATCACCCATAATCCCACAAGCCCCCATCACTATCAAGGCAGGGAAATTATATCTTTTATCTAGCAATGTATACTAATAAAGGGTTATCCATTTCGCGGTTTCAAAAGTATAGGGCTAGAATTCGACATCTGTCAAACTTACTTGTTAAAATAATTTCTTTCTTTTTCAGTTCGAAGTCTGACATTTCCGAAAATGGATCGCTTATCTATCGCACAACGCATTAAAATTGTAAAAACCTACTACAAAAATGGTGATCCTGCCACATCCACATATCGTGCTTTAAGAGGAGATTATGGTTTACATAATCGTCCAACTACGTAAGCAATTGGCAAAATTGTGAAGAAATATGAAGAGACTGGATCGGTTACAGATATTGTAAGGCCTGTGCATCATCGTTTCGCTCGTACCACCGAAAATATCGCTGCTGTAAGTGAAAGTGTTGCCGAAGACCCGAATGTGTCGATTCCTCGTCGTTCTCAGGAATTAGGACTGTCTTACGGCACATTATGGCGTATTTTGCATTTGGATCTACACCTACATCCATATAAAATCCAGCTCACACAACAACTGAAGCCAGCTGACCATTCACAACGTCGTAGATACGTCGAATGGGTGCTTGAACAACAGGCGGTGGACGGCGATTTTTCGAACAAAATTTTCTTCAGCGACGAAGCACATTTCTCACTCGGTGGGTATGTTAACAAACAAAATTGTCGTATTTGGGGTTCTGAGAATCCTCAAGTAATTGAAGAGAGGCCACTACATCCACAAAAAGTCACTGCTTGGTGCGCTCTTTGGTCCGGAGGTGTGATTGGACCTTACTTCTTCGAAAACGACGATGGAACGACTGTCACCGCCAATTCGGAGCGTTATGGTCATATGATAACCGACTTTTTTTTTGCCTGCTATTGAAGAATACGACTTAGAAAATATGTGGTTTCAACAAGACGGTGCCACATGCTACACAACTCGAGCGAATATGGCTTTATTGCAAGAGAAATTTTCTGGCCGCGTAATTTCTCGTCGTGGCGATATCAAGTGGCCACCAAGATCATGCGATTTGACACCGCTTGACTTTTTTTTGTGGGGCTACGCGAAAGACCGTGTTTATGCAGATAAACCTTTAACTCTTGAGCACCTAAAAACCAACATTCGTCACGTTATGGCTGAGATACCGCCCAATATGTGTCAAAAAGTGGTCGAAAATTACCTCAAAAGAATCGATGCTTGCAACAATTCGCGTGGTGGTCATTTAAATGATGTAGTATTTCACACATAATGTCAACGTTCAAACGTTATAATAAAAAAGAATTATCATGATAAAAAATATTTTATATGTGTTTTATTTACATTTACTTTTGAAACCGCAAAATGGATAACCCTTTATGTTTTATAAGGTTGCCAGTTTTCACCAAAGTAATTTTATATAATGTAATATGCAAGGTATTGTTGTGAGTCAAAATAATGCTCATCTAAATTATGCATCTTCACTCATTACAAATGTTATAGTAATATTATTTTTATCATTATGTTATTTTATTATGTGTAACCATTAAATAATAATAATTAACACACTATGCATAATGTAATTATCATTGGCTAAAATGGGTTGTAATATATTTATAAAAATGCGTGTTTAGCGTCATCGTACCTCACTGTATGATTGTTGAACAATTTCACAATCATGAAAAATAAAGAACGAAGAAAAGAAAAATAATGAATAAAGAATAAATAAAATAATAAACAATAAATAAAAAAGAACCAACGGGTCATCGTACCTCACTGTATGATTGTTGAACAATTTCACAATCATGCAAAATAAAGAACGAAGAAGAAGAAAAATAATGAATAAACAATAAATAAAATAATAAACAATAAATAAAATTGCCAAATCCTGGAGAAGACCCAAGAAAAACAGATCGACAGACGCCACCTATTTGTTGATTATGAAGCCGCTTTCGACAGTCCGGTAAGGGATATATATATATATATATATATATATATATATATATATATATATATATATATATATATATATACATATTTATATTTATATATATATATATATATATATACATATTTATATTTATATATATACATATATATATATATATATATATATATATATATATATATATATATATATATATATATGGTTTGTTTGAATATCATCATAAAAACATCCTTTCAACTTCAGTTTCAGTTTTGGGAACAAAAAGAAGTCGCACGGTGCTAAATAAGGCGAATACGGCGGGTGATTCAACACACAGACCTGATTCCGAGCCAAAAATTGAGGAACAATGAGTGCTGTGATTTAAAGACCGGTCTTTGCTCCATGTTAAAATTTTAACATCAAACGAACACGTGTTTTGTAAAATGAATGTCAATAAACATTAAATGTCAACCAAATGCCATGACAGTTAGTAGAGGAAGGTTGAAGCTTCAAAACACATGTGCTCACACATAGATGGCGCGCTTGGTTGCTGAGATATGGATCGAGTCTTAATACATAATTATATATATATATATTATTATATATATATATATTATATATATATATATTATATATATATATATATATATATATATATATATATATATATATTTATTTATATATATATATATATATATATATATATATATATATATATATATATTTATATATATATATATATATATATATATATATATATATATATATATATATATACCCGATACTGAAGTAGAACCAGAATTAGGAGGTAGCACTAACGACCTACCATCGGTGGAGCGATGTACCATCGAATTCCTAACTGGTAGGCGACTTCTTTTAGTTACAGTAGCAGTACGACGACTACCTACTAGACAACGGCCATAGAGTCGGGCTAACATCATTGTACTAGGCGCACCGCCTTCAACATACTGGTGACAGCAGTGGCAGAGGAAGGTAGGACAGGCATTAGCCACATAGTTGGAGGTGATGCCAATCCACACCACATCCCTCGTGAAGTAACGGAACAAACGAAATGGGTGAGTCGCTCTTTGATTTCATTCTAAGTGCTAACCATATTATATGTAACATTGGCGACATTCCAACATTTATTACCAATAACCATTAGGAAGTTCTAGATCTTACTCTAGCATCTAACTCTGTTGCGGATATGATCACAGAATGGAGAGTTTCAAGCGAACACTCATTCTCTGATCACCGGTATATAAATTTTAACTACAACACACAATTTTTCCCGAAATCGTAGGTCGACGGACTTTAACCTGTATAAGCTTATAGTTAAGGAAACCTTAGAAAGAAATCTCTGCATACACCAACCAGAACAGATGATCTAGATCAACTGGTGGAAGCTCTTACACAGACACTCAGTCATGCATTCAACAAAAGCAGTACCTTATAACCTTGTCATCTTTCCTTTTAAAAACTTTCGAAAGATTGATTAACACTTATATATGGCAAAATATCATCCCGAGGGCGCAACGTGCCTATCGTAAAGGCAAATCTGTTGAGATAGCCCTGCATTCTCTGGTATCAGCAATAGAAACATCCCTGAACTTCAAAAACAACGCAATGGTCGCCTTTATTAATATTGAAGGTGTTCTATCACCCCTATTATTGGTACTTGTAATCAACGAAAAATTGCTACCATTAGAAAACTCAGGTTGTTATAGCGTACGCCGACGACATCACACTAGTAGTGTCGGGTCAATTCTGTAGCACTCTAAGCGAAGTCATGCAGCACGCCCTTAACATTCTAAGCAATTGAAACACTGGCTGTGGCCTGATGAATAATCCGGAAATTCAAACCAATACACATTACACCACCCTCAATCAGAGGAACTTGTCTGAGTTATTCGTTCTTAAAACTTAATTGTAAGTGAAACATCAAAGAACGCGTTAGGAAAACTTCTGTTGCATTATACTTATGCAAACGAGAAATAGGAAAAAATGAGAAATGAGACCCAATGTATTATATTGGCTCTACACTTAATCAGAAATTATACCCAGATCAATCTCGGAATGGACCTGTAATGGTACGGGACACTCAGCAATTCTGAACCATTATAGCTTTATATGGCGAACAGTTGACTATGAAACGACAAAGGTGATGTTCGACAACAAGTTTATTATACACATTCCGGACAGATCCGATTGGGAGTATGGGAACACCGCTTTTAATGGATTAATCCACTTCTATACCGACGGCTCCACACTTGACGGACGGGTGGAAGCAGGGATATTCTGAGAAACTCCTGGAGTCGACATAGTCTTCAGACTGCCAGACCACTGCAGTGTTTTTCAAGCAGAGGTGTTCGCAATTCACGAAGCAATTAATTGGTTCAAGTGTAACGGTATATCACAAGTGGCTATAGGTATTGTTACAACAATAAAATAAAATACAATAAAATTATTATTAAGCCAAATATCATTATAGCATATTGTTAACAACAACAAAATTGTTATCAACTCAAATATAATTATAGCATATTGTTAAATCACATTTTGCACAATAAGCATTAATCGATTCTGCGTGCAAACTTTATTGAATTAATTTAGTAAAATACTTATGTAAGAATTTTCCCACAGAATGTGGAATTACACAATAAGCACTTTTAATGCATAAAATAACAACAATTGAAGATCTAGCAGACAAAATGGCAGCGTTTGAAGATCTAGCAAAACAGCAAAAGGAAACTGGCACTAATATTGAAAATATCATTCGCAATTTCAAGAAAGACCCTCTCTCAAGGAAACAATCGGTGGAGTATTATCAGGAGCGGCTGAGACGACTAGTCGAAGAATGGTCAACATTTGAAAATACAGACAACAAACTTCGTCTTCTCGAAAACACAACAATGCAAACGAGTACTACAACCGGATAATGGAAATTGTAAACCAATACAAAAATTTATTTGAGTTGTCGATTGAAAAACTAATAAACACACCGAAACGCTTTTTAACGTACAAGAGAGATGATAATCAGCAAAAAGGTGAGCCCAATGAACAGCAGCAGACAGCAAGAGTAGAGCAGCAGAAGTACAATCCAAGGGAGTTCACTAAACTAGTTCGCAGACAGGATGCAATGATAGCCTCGCTGCAGTTATCCAAAATTTGTGGGAGCACATCGAAATTATTCATTTTACAATATACGAATCGTACGAAAGACCATCCAAGCATGGGTACAACATGGAGCAGTTCATTTCAGTGGAGAACATCGTACGTGTACCACTACAGGCTTTAAATAATAATACACCACCTGCTCATGCTTCAAATCCAACAACAGCTGTTTCACTGCCAAAGAAAACGATTCCAAGGTTTGGTGGCAGCTACTTAAAATGGCAGAAATTTTGTGATCTATAAACCCAACTGGTCATAAATCAACCGCTTTCAAAGCTCCAAAAAATGTGGTACAGTTGGTGGGGGAGGATGCGAATCTGATCAAACATTTTGCCTCCACAGGAGAAAATTTCGATGCAGCATGGAACATGCTTCATCGGAACAACAAACGTCTTCTGGTCAGCAAGCTAATAAATGAGCTAGTTAGCTCATCAGGAATTACGTCCGTCAGCTCCGTTAAAAAGCTGCATGATACAACGCAGGAATGTCTATTAGCATTACAAAATCTGAAAATAGACACGTCATCATGGGATCCGCTCTTGCTTCATTTATTACTCAAAAAACTATATCAAGAGACACGTCTGCGTTATGAACAGTCACTCTCGAAGCCAAGAGAATTACAATCAATTAAGGAATTACTTCAGTTTCTGGAAAAACATTTCCAATCTATGGAGGCAATGGGTGTCATAGAAAAATCAACTTACTCAACTCCAAAGGTGTGCACTTCCGTCACATTCAAGGATCAAAGCACTAACGTCTGCAGCATATGCAAAAAGAGGAAACATCCATTGTATTCCTGCAAAGAATTCTTACAACAATCGCCATCAGCACTTTTCCAGTTTGTGCAAAAACAAAAATACTGCCACAATTGCCTGAAATCTAGACATACTGCCAAAAATTGCTCCTTAGGAAGCTGTATGAAGTGCAACAAAAAACACAACACACTGCTACACTTCGAGAACTCGTAAAAAGAGGAAGCTAAACCTGCATCAGGACCTGCACAAGTTACTTCTGCAAAAGGCCAAGTACAACGAAATATTACACCATCAATAAAGGATGATGAAGCTACGTAATTGACGACAGCAAAACATTGCAAATCAAAATATTACGTACTCCTCAGCACAGCCATGGTAACAGTGAAAGGTAATGGAACAGAAGTGCAGTGTCGGGCTATTCTTGACTCAGGGTCTCAGGTCAATTTCACCGTCACCGAACGACTGGTCAAACGCCTTAGTATCACCCCTAAATCATCAGCGATACATATCAATGGAATTGGATCAACCAATACCAAGGTACACCATCCAGTCAACATTGCTTTGCACTCTAGAATTAACAACTTCATAACACGATTGGAAGCGGCTGTATTACCACATATTATATCTCCACAACCATCGCAAGAAATCAACAAATGGCCAATTCCTAGCAATATTATGCTAGCAGATCCGGCATTCAACCTTACTTACTTACTTACTTACTTATGTGGCCATAACAACCGAATATCGATTTAGGCCGAAAATAACATGCTTCGCCAGCCATCTCTGTTCTTCGCTAGCTGGCGCCAGTTAGAAATTCCAAGCGCCATCAGGTTCTCCAGTAATTAGTCTTTCCACCTGAGATTTGGTCTTCCTCTTCTGCGT
The DNA here is from genome assembly GCA_963854835.1 of Megamerina dolium. Lineage (NCBI taxonomy): Eukaryota > Metazoa > Arthropoda > Insecta > Diptera > Megamerinidae > Megamerina > Megamerina dolium. The sequence continues at coordinate 15,685,622 of OY978530.1, read as the reverse complement.
CGTCATCCAGCGGGTTCCGAATATAACACCTTCTTAGCTGGAGCGTGTTCTACCATTCGCTCGACATGACCTAGCCAGCGCAGCCGCTGGATTTTGATGCGCTTTACTATGTCAATATCGGCATACAGCTCGTACATCTCATGGTTGTAAGGTCGTTCACCGTGAGACCCATCCGACGCGACTCTCTTTCCAACTCTGAGAATGCTGCACTGACTGCTCGCGTGTTCATGCCGATTATGTCAATATCGTCGGCATACGCTAACAGCATGACACTTTTGTTGAAGATAGTGCCATTATGTCGTAGATCAGCAGCTCGTATTATTTTCTCCATAATAAGATTGAAGAAGTCGCGTGATAACGAATCACCTTGTCTGAAACCCCGTTCGGTATTAAACGATGCGGAGAGGTCCTTCCCAATTTTCACTGCACAACGGGAGTTATGCAGTGTCATTCTACAAAGTCGAATGAGCTTTGCAGGAATACCGAACTCAGACATTGTTGCGTAGAGGTAATCCCTTACCGGACTGTCGAAAGCGGCTTTATAATCAACAAATAGGTGGTGTGTGTCGATCTGTTTTTCTTGGGTCTTCTCCAGGATTTGGCGCAGTGTGAAAATCTGGTCGATGGTGGATTTACCAGGTCTGAAGCCACACTGATAAGGTCCAATCAGGTTGCTGAGCATAAGCTTCAACCTTTCACACAGTACGTTCGATAGAACCTTGTATGCGATGCTCAGGAGACTTATTCAACGGTAGTTGGCGCAAATTGTGGGGTCTCCTATTTTATGTACAGGACAGAGAACACTGAGCCTCCAATCATCAGGCATGCTTTCATCCGACCATATTCTGCTTATGAGCTGGTGCATGCGGGTGAGCAGCTCATCGCCTCCGGTCTTAAACAATTCGGCAGGCAGGCCATCAGCACCTGCAGCTTTGTTGTTCTTCAGCCTTAAAACGGCCGTTTCAACCTCGTCATAGTCGGGTGGTGGAATATCAACACTATCATCTGTAATTGGGGTTATCGGGCAAACTCCTCCACTGGCGGAATTGTTCGTAGCATCGCCATTCAGTAACTTGGAGAAGTGTTCCCTCCATAGGCTCAGTACACTCTGGACATCCGTAACCAGATTCCCATTTCCATCACGACAAGAAAATACGGTATTAGGCTGGATAATTGCATGTAAAATTGGCGGCAATCACTTATTAAATGTGACATGTGGAATTTGCATAGATGACAGCAATCTGGAAGCAGCCATTTCTTGGCTATGGGAGCTTGACGAGGTGGTAACATCAGGAAAGCAGCTTTCTGTAACAGAAAAACAGTGTGAAGCTCATTTCACGCAAAACACCACGATTGATAAAGATAGTAGATTCATTGTGAAAATACCATTCTGTGACAGTCCGGATGCTTTAGGAAAATCTCATGGATTGGCATTCAACAGATTTCTGTCGCTGGAACGCCATTTAGACAAATCACCTCAAGTAAAGACCCAATACGAACAGTTCATGGAGGAATATGAAAAATTTGGCAACATGACCGAAATAAAAATTACCTCTATCAAGGAGCCAAGATATTTTATTCCACACCATTGCATCCTGAGACCTGAAAGCCGTACTACAAAGCTACGTATAGTATTTGACGCCTCGGAAAAAACAACTTCTGGTCTGTCATTGAATGACCTCATGTATAAAGTAACCACAGCGCAAAGCAAGCTCTTTGCCATATTGCTACGCTTTCGCTTGCGACGTTTTGTTTTCACGACAGATGTAAAAAAATCTATCGACAATTGCTGGTGCACCCAGAAGACGGGAAATTTCAAATTATCATCTGGAGAAAGGATTCAGCCATGCCCATTAAATATTATCAGGTAAATACTATCACCTATGGGACGAGATCAGCGCCATATTTGGCCACAAAATGCTTACAACAGATTGCGAAAGACAATGCACTGCAATACCCACTTGGTGCTCAGTTTCTCCAGGACAACGTTTAAGTGGATGATGGTATTGGTGGATCAGACTGCTTGGACACAACTCTAGAAATCCAGCGGCAGCTGATACACATCTTGAAGCAGCAACCTACAAAAATGGTCCGGAAATCATCCAAAACTAATCCAAAATGTAGACATGGAAGAGCAAGAAGTTAACATTGACTTCGATAAAGAAAATAGTCGAGTCATCAAAACTTTAGGCTTTACATGGATACCTAAAAATGACCGATTTTGCGTAAAAGTATGTCTAGGAATTTGTACAAAGAAGACCAAGCAAACCATTAGCTCCGATTTGGCCAGGCTTTTCGATCCACTGGGAATATTAGCACCAATAATAGTCATGGCAAAAATATTCATCCAAGACTTATGGCAGCTAAAACAGACCTGATATAAGTCATTACCAGCAGACCTAAAAGAAAAATGGACAACACTTCGCAATGATTTGGAATGCCTGAAGAACACGGCACGTATCTGAAGGCCAAATCGCATCGAAAATTTAGATTCATGCTTTCGCTGATGTCTCAGAAAAAGCATAGCAAGGTGCTGCAGTCTACGTCAAGTCGGTGTTAGAGGATGGACAAGTAATTGTAAGGCTGATGTGTGCGAAATCACGAATAGCACCTTTAAAACGGCAAACATTGACTCGCCTTGAACTCTGTGCAGCAGTATTATGTGCTCAACTGGCCACAAAGGTCAAAGCAGAACAAAAAATATATGATGTGCCTACATACTTATGGACCGACTCGCAAATTGTTCTGGCATGGATAAACTCGTCGTTATCATCATTTCAAATATTTGTGGCTAATCGAATAGCCATCATTCAAGACTTGACCACAGCTGAACAATGGCGGCATATATGCTCAACAGACAATCCTGCCGACGTTCTATCACGAGGACTATTATAAAGAAAATTAGCATCTTGCAACCTGTGGTTTTATGGACCAACCTTTTTGCATGACACTTGGCCACAAACTCTCTCAACCTTCGATAACACTACCAATATAGAGCGGAAAAAGGCGACATTAACTACCATGACATCACCTGAGAGTAATGAAGGATGCATAATTAATAGCATTCGACATAATGGTTCCTTCAAAACTTTACAACGAGTTACTGGCTACATGCTGAAGTTCATCAATAATGCAAGAAAACATACACAACAGTCCGAGATTTCATTGACCACACACGAATTAGAAAATGCTCTTGTGTTAATTGTTCGAAAAATACAGCAGTCAGGCTTTGAGAACTCTCAGCGGCCTATATCCGTTTTTAGACACCCAATGTTAATTCCATATAACAGTCAATAAACAAGGTTGTCGATGCAGATGATAAATGGACAAATCTGGCATTGCAGACCACAAGCACTATTGGCATTCACAAGGCAAAGATTTTGATCATTAAAGGGAAAGATCTTGGCGCGGTCAATAGTTCGAAATTGCGTAAGATGCACCAAAACTAAGCCAAAATTTCTCACTTAAATTATGAGCGATCTTCCTGCAACAAGAGTCACACCAGCACAACCACTCATCAACTCAGGTGTGGACTTTTGTGGACCATTTTGGGTTCACTTTAAAATTCGGGGAAAGAAACTACAAAAGGCTTACATTGCGGTATTTTGCTGCTTTGCAACAAAAGCAGTACACTTGGATTTAGTCAGCGAACTAACAAGTGATGCATTTCTTGGTGTGACAAGGCGATTCATTAGCCGAAGAGGACATTGCCAAAATTTATATTGTGACCTTTTAACTAATAATAGTTATATTAAGCGATTTGTTGATGGTTTATATGAGGTTGGTCTCAGCATTGTCAATACTAATATCCCGACTAGATTTGCAAGCAACTGTCAACCTAGCTTACTTGACATATTTGTGGTATCTGATATCTCTTTGGTATTATTATTTGATCAAATATTTTTTATCTCTTATCATGACTTAATTTTTTGCACTTTGAATATTGGTCTTAGTCCAGTCGTCTTGGAGAACATGTTTGTCTATCGTGATTATAAATTCATTGATTTTACATATCTGTACAATGACTTACTTGATATCGATTGGTCTACCTGTTGGTTCTTTAGTTCAGTTGATGATAAATTAAACTACTTTATTACTGAGCTTACTAAACTATTTGACAAACATGTTCCTTTGAGAACTCGAAGTGTGATCAATAGCTCGTGTCTCTGGTTTACACAAAATGTAAAATTAGCATTAAAAAAACGTCGCAAAACTTACAATAAATGGAAAAAAATCCAACAGAATTCAACCTTCTGGATTACAAAAAGGCAAGGAATGAAGCTACCTCTATAGTCAGGTTGTCGAAGAAGACGTTTTTTAGATCGAAGCTTCAATCTTCATTACCGTCAAAACAGCTGTGGCACAATTTAAAAAGTATTGGTGTGTGTTGTAGTAACTCTGAAACTTGTCGGATTGATCCCCAAGAACTTAATGACTTTTTTATTGTTAATCCTGCTTCCAATTTGCCTAAGATTCTTCATCACAAAACATCTACCAAATTTCAAGACCGGTTTCAGTTTGACGCTGTGTGTGAAATGGACGTTGCACGTTGTTTAAACAAAATTAAGTCTAATGCTGTTGGAGGGGATGGTATTGCTATTAAGTTCATTAAACTGGTATTGCCCTACATATTGAGTCCTCTAACACACATTGTTAACCATTGTTTTACTACCCCCTGTTTTCCAAAAATTTGGAAAGTGGCTACAGTCATACCCATTTCAAAAAAATCCATGGCTTCAACACCTGCTGATTTTCGTCCAATAAGCATACTCTCATTTTTATCAAAAGTCTGTGAGTCCCTCATGGCTGAGCATATTTCCAGTCACATCAGTGGGTGTGGTCTCATATATCCTCTTCAATCTGGTTTTCGCGCTGGACACAGTTGCTCCACCACAGTAGTAAAAATTTTGGATGATATTAGAATACAGTATGACAAAGGGCATTTGACTCTGTTGTGTCTCTTGGATTTCTCAAAATCATTTGATAGTGTTAACCACTCTCTGCTGTGTATAAAGCTGAGACAATACTTCGGATTCTCGAATACTGCGGTTCGTTTGATGGAAAGTTATTTAAAGGATAGGTCTCAAAGGGTTAAAGTGGGTAATGATTATTCTGCGTTTAACAAGGTAACTAGTGGTGTACCACAAGGCTCTGTTCTTGGGCCCCTTCTTTTCTTATTATTCTTAAATGATATTTTTACAGTATGCAGTTATGTCAACATGCATGCATATGCTGATGACCTTCAACTGTACTCGTCAAGCCCTATTGGTCTTGTTGAGGATTTGTGTCTTAGAGTTAATGAGGATCTTTGTTCTATTGGCGAGTGGGCGACTGTAAATTTGCTGAAGTTGAACCCCTTGAAATCGAATGTTCTTCCAATATCTAAAAAATCTTACTCTCATGCTATTTCACCAATTTTTCTTAACGGAACCCAACTTGAATTTATGAGTAAGGTTAGGAATCTTGGTTTTATTATTAACTCTTCCCTTTCTTGTGAAGACCATATAAATAATGTGGTGAGTAAGTCGTACTCTGTTCTTCGTAACCTCAGAATGACTGCAGCATTTGTGCCATGTGAAACTAAACGAAAATTAATTCTCCAATTGCTGATCCCTATTTTAACATATTCTTTTTTTTTTTTTTTTTTGTTTAACAAGCTTTTTTATTGGATCTTTCTAAAATTACTTAGAAACTAACAATATGTAATCAAATCTTACAAACTAAATAAAATTATGTGATATTCCCAACGTTCCATCACAATTTGTTGAGTCACGAGGTATAGCAATTTTACAGCATATTCAGTGTGTCTTTTCTTTTTAATCGACGATGCCCCTTGCTCAGCAACAATTGCCTAGCAAGGGGATTCGGATGATTGTGTAATTTTTGAATGTAGCTTCTGCAGGACATTGCAACTTCCTCAGAAATTGTGGGTACATTTAAATCTCGATGGATGTTAAAGTTCCTCATATACCAAGGCGCGTTTACAATAATTCGCAGACACTTGGATTGTATTCGCTGCAATTTTTCGATATTTGAGGGACATGCGGTGCCCCAAAACTGAATACCATAAGTCCATATTGGCTTCAGGATTGCTTTATATAATAGCACTTTGTATTCGAGATTCAACTTTGAGCTTTTGTGTAACAGCCATTAATTAATTGTTGAGGAACATTGTGGAACTGATTGGCCATTAATTTTAAGTGAGGGACATGTATCTGGCCTTAGCGTGAAGGTTACATGTACGCTCTTTGATTCATTGACTTTTATACGCCATTTTGCTAGCCAGATTTCGAGAGAATCGATATGAGTCTGCAGGAGTTTAGTAGCTTCTATGGGGTTAGAGCGAGAGCACAATATTGCCGTATCATCAGCAAAGGTCGATATAAATGTATGGTTATTGTTGGGCATATCTGTAGTGTATAAGAGATACAGTAAGGGGCCCAAAACGCTTCCTTGAGGAACGTCAGTCTGAATATCCAATGGATTTGTTGTGTAATCCTTGTGATGTACGAGAAATTGTCTTTTCGTGAGGTAGCTACTAAGCAATGAGGAGACATTTGTAGGCAGTAATAGTTTGAGTTTGTAAATAAGGCCATCGTGCCATACTTTATCGAAAGCTTGAGTGATATAAAGAAAGACCGCTGAGCAATACTTTTTTTCTTCAAAAGTGTTCCTTATCATAGTTACAATGCGGTGGACTTGTTCTATTGTGCCGTGCTGTTTTCTAAATCCAAACTGATGTTGAGGAATCAGTTGGTTGAGATTAATAAATGGAGTTATATTCATGACAAGTAGCTTTTCGAATACTTTAGAAAGTAGAGGCAGGAGGATGATAGGTCTGTACGATGCAACTTTTGTAGGGTATTTTCCTGGTTTTGCTATCATAATAATTTTTGAAGTTTTCCAGCATTTGGGATAGCATTGAAAATGTGCATGAGATGAATTACTGAAGCCGGAGGTAGCTCTTTTATCATTTTACCGGTAATTTTATCTGGACCAGGTGATTTTTTTGGGTTTAAATCTTTATAAATTGCTTTGAATATGTTCTTTTTTTTAATTTTGAGCGTTATTGAGCAAGGTTGAGAAGTTAATTTTGGTAATGATGACTGTGAAGAGGGTGGATTGGGTGTAAACACACTTTTTAGGTGGTTTGCAAAAGCCAAACCCTTCTCACAGTTGCTTCTAGCCCAGTTACCGTCACTCAAACGGAAGGGGGAATCAGTGAGAATTGGCCGATTTGAGTTTTTTGCTGATTTCCACAAAGAGTAGTCTGACGCTTCACCAGGTGTTAATTTCGCTATGTGCTCTTCTAACTCTTTGTTGTTTTTATTTTTTAAGGCTTGCTTTAGCTTTCGAGTGCAGTGCTGTAGCTGTGTTTTCAGATTCGGTGATCTGAATTCTTGCCATTGTCTTCGGAGTCTTCTTTTCTGTCTTACTAGCAATTCAATGTCGGCTGGTGTGTATGGGGTATAGTTTGATTGCTTGCATACCTTTGTGCAGGTGGCTGAGCTGAGAACTAATGAGAGCAGCTTGTTGAATTTTTCGAGTGCTGAGTCTACATCGTGTCCATTTCTTAATACAGTACTCAGAGGAAGATGGGAATTTATATATTTCTTAAATTTTAACCAGTCTATTTTCTTTCTAACGCAATTGCCTTGGGGCTTGGTGATTTTATAGATATTATCGTGGGTGAGTGGTCAGATGATAGATCATAATTACACTCTATGGAGATATTTTCCATCTGCAAACCTTTGGCGTTCCAAAGTCTATGAGATCGGGTATTTTCCTCTTGTCCGTCGGCCAATATGTCGGTTGACCATTTGAAATAACATCGTAGCCGTGGTTAGTGATGATTGAACATAGTCTTCTGCCTTTTGGAGTTATTAAGCCCCAGTGAGCCCTAGTGAGTGTATTTGGCGTTGAAATCGCCAGCAACCAAGAATTTGCTACCAAGAGTTGAGAAAAATTATTTATATTGCTGTTCGGTAATACTGTATCTTGGGGGACAGTTATCGCAGATATTACTAGCTTAGAGATGTATTCTTCCAGACATATAGATGTTGCTTGCAAGTAGACGCTACTGAAATCTTCGCGAACATGATGTTTTATTCTGCTTTTTTATCAATAATGCAGTTCCTCCGCGTGCCTTACCATGCGGATGATTTGTGGTGTACAGTTTGTAATATGGTATTTGGTAGCAATTTTTGTCAGTGAAATGGGTCTCAGATATCATCATTATGTCGATCTGGCTGGATTCAAGGAATTGAATTAGCTCCAAACGGTGCTGGCTTAAGCCGTTGGCGTTCCAGTGGCATATCTTGATACAACTCATGGTCTGGATAGCAATGTTTGGAGTAGCATCGATTAATTTTTCATAATTTCTTGCATCATTGTTTGCATTGAGTTCATGAATTGGTTCATATTCTGAATTAATGTTTGAAGCAAATGTTCAAGGGTACTTGGGTGGGCAGTGAGTGTTTCTGCTCATTATTTACATTGCTTTGTTGGTGTGGGTTTTGTTTTAACACGCTAGCGTATGAATTGGTTTGATTCTTGTTTGGGATTGCAGAGAAGAATTGTGTTGCATCAATATTTTGTCTCTTACTTGAGTTGGCTATCTGAGTTTGCTCAACTGGTTTTAGAGGTTGATTGCTAGCGGAGAAATTTAGCTTTAGGGTTGTATATACTGGGCAACCTCTATAATTTGCGGTGTGATTACCTCCACAATTGCTGCATTTTTTCATGCTAGCATCGCCTTCAGATTTTGGGCATATGTTTGATTTATGGAGATCTCCACAAATCACACAAATAGCTGGCAGGGTACAATATGTCTTAGTATGTCCATATTCTTGGCAGTTACTGCACTGAGGAGGTCCAGTTCTCTTATGGGGTTCTTCGATTGTGATTTTGCGATGCAATAAATATCGAATTTTATATATGGGGTGTACTTCACCTTTTTTTAGAGGTTTTGTTTCAGGCTGCAGCTCAATACGATATAACGGTTGAGGTATATTGCTCTTGTTGATAATGTTGAATACTGTTTTGGCTTGAAACCCTTCTTCCTGAAGGGCAAGTTTGATTTCGTTAATGTCAACGTTGGGTTCGACGTCTTTGAGTACTACGATTAAGCCCTTACTACTTTTTAGCTGATATGTGTAGTAATTCTTTTTTACAGCATCAAATTCCGCAATTACTTTGCGATAATGAGTTTCGCTGTAGATTTGCACTTTCGTTTCCTCAATTTGGCCTTTGCGAATAGGAACAACGTGGAAATTCTTTGGTCTTATAAGACTTATAATTCTAGAAATCGACTTATCTGAGTTGCGTTCTCTTAAGAAAATGGGTGGGGGTTTGAAATTTTTCTTGGAGATAATATTTTCGTCACTTTCATCACCTGAAAGCAAAGCGTATCTATTTTCCGAACTAATAGGGGCAGTGTTCTGCTTTTGAATATTTGTTGAATTCATTTGTTTTGAATTTTGTGGACTTCTTTTTCGCTTTACTACAGTAATGTAGCGATCAATTCCAGTTTGAACAGCAACTGGTTCTTTATTAGTCATAGCACTAATTTCTTTAACTACTGGGTCATGCACTTCAGTAGAAATGCCGTTATTTGTTTGCTTTGATGTTGTAGCTGTTGGTGTTACAGCAGGAGAAGCGCATTGTACACTCCACGGTATAGAGGGAGATAGTATATCACGAGAGAACAAATTATTTTTTTTTGTCTGTATTTATTGTTGTTGCAAATTTTGATGTAGTGTTAGAGTGAGGAATATGTACAGGCAAAAGATTTACACTGTTACTTTCACTTGTGTTTTTTTTTATAATGCACTTATCGGGGGGGGTTTGCGCTGGTGATTGCAAATTATTGTTTACACACACATTAACAGGCGATTGCCGTTGCCGGGGAGGAGAGCGCTGAACACTCATATTATAAACAAAATGTTTGCAAACGATATTATTATATTTATTTTTTTTTTATAAAAAAAAAAAAAATCACCGAAATAACTTCTTGAGTTTCTTAGCGTCTTTTCGCAAAATATTAAAATTTTTTTTTTTTTTTTTACCGAAAGCAATCACTTTTCCGACTATCAAACACGTCCACTCTTATTGGTGACTTTCACTTTTTTTGCTAATGTTATTATTTTTTTCAAATACCGAAACTTGATCAATCGGCATAGGGAACACTAATCCATCGAAATTTAATGTTTTACCGCTCACAGTAATTACATTATCCTGAATATTTATATTGAATCTGGTGCATCTTTGAATATTTCTTCCAGCTGAAAATGCAGATATTATTGACCATTTAAAGCAGTACTCGTCATTGTTCCGAACATTGATACAAGCATGCTTTTCAGTTAATTTCTGTGGTAATTTTATATATGACGATTCTCTCAGTAGTTTGTACTGATTTAAATTTATCTCCAATCCAATCATCTTTATTAGAGTTCATCCACTATCTCGTTCTTGGAACTCTTCCATTTTTGCACATAAAGCATTGGCTTTATCGTTGTACATTGTTTCAATATCTTGCGGTTTTTGTAATAAGGTCATTTTTGTTTGAAATGACTTTATATCTATGCCAACAGCATCAAAATCAGGGTCATTGTCATCTCTATTATCATAGGGTTTGAACTTTATGTATTCACAAAAAAGTTCAAAATTAAATTTATAGGAGTAGTTTCTCTCCAGTTGCTCACGCAATAATTTCATAATTTCCTCCTTTATCTTTTCCAAAAAAATATCCGGTAAGAGAATATTTTCATCATTTGTAAATGTAGCTCTGTACACGTGATTTAAACATTCCCTTTATCTGTTGAGTATGTCCATCCGATGTTGAATTGTTTTCTATCTGTGGCAGAGTGGAATTTTTTTTATGATCATTAGCCCTCAAATGATATGGCCAACAATTGATCATCATTATGTTCTTTTTCAATTGATTTGCTGATGGATTGTGTATTATTAATATATTCATCTTTCTCATGATTTTTTTCAACATGATTTTTTAAATAACAATTCCTCATGAAACTTTTTGTACACTGGGTGCAATTGAACTTTCGACCCTCGTGTTTACTTAATACATGTCTTTTTCAATTTTTTTGAGTATTGAAACTCATTTCACAAATATTGCAAATGAAACCTTTCATATTGATGCACGAAATTGGTTAGTTTGATGTGTAATGGGGAGTATGCAACTTTATACTACTTTTATAAGACTGTACCTCCAAACACTTTATCGTCATAATATAAACGGCTTATCAACAGGAAGTCCTTATCAGTAAAACCGCAATCGTTTCCTGTTTGAATTCTTTCTCACGCGCAATAATTGTGAAATACATATATTTCTTATCAGTTGTATTTTCAGGATCTCTTACATGTTTTTGTCAACAGGAAGTTCTTATCAGTAGTATTTTCGAGATCATTCGTATATGTTATCATTAAAAATTAAAAAGTTCATTCGAAAATATGGTGATATTTTAACCGAATCGCATTGGTTAAAAGTACAAAGTTTATTAAAACTAATATAAAATGTTCAAAAGGTTGGATTCATAGAATCGAAATCTGGAATTCATATTTCTAATTGTCCTTGGAGCAATGATGAGACAACTGTTGGACCTGACACTTGTGCCTGTTATACCTTCGAAAAAAAATGCTTGGATATGTGCCCACAACTTCGGCAGCTCAAGTTGAAAAACCAACACCCACGCCTCGACATCAATCGGAAGTATCAGACTTCAATGTACATATCTAGTACACCAGTATCTGCGTATTAATCTCCCTTACGCTTCATAACTGCAGAGTACATATCACTTTATCAGTGACATCGAAGAAAGAACTCAGTATTTCGCGCTGCGCTCAACTGGGGGAGAATGTTACAACAACAATAAAATTATTATTAAGTCAAATATCATTATAGCATATTGTTAACAACAACAAACTTATTATCAACTCAAATATCATTATAGCATATTGTTAAATCACATTTTGCACGATAAGCATTAATCGATTCTACGTGCAAATGTTATTGAATTAATTTAGTAAAATACTTATGTAAGAATTTTCCATAACTACAAAACTTCCATTAACGAGATATCCGAGCAGTTCCACATTCACCTTGCATGGGTGCCAGGGCACAAAGACATATCAGGGAACGAAACCGTAAACGAGCTGGCAAAGAAGGATACAACGTTTTAAACTCTTTCTGATAAGGAGAGTATTGGCATTGCAATGGCGACGTGTAACCTTCTCCTAGCCTCGGACGTATTACAGAAGACAAACAAAAGATGGGAGTTGCAACGTTCGTGTGCACCTACCCGATCAATCTGGCCGGCACTAATTATAAAACAAAAGGACCGGCATAAGTGCAGAATACGGACTCAGAATGGGAAAAAAAAATAAAAAATTGCCTCGGATAGAGCTTAGTTTTGTGAATATAAAAAATATAAAATTTGTCTCCGCAAATGCCCATACAAGGCGTGGTTCTAGGTCAAAGTTCAAAATTGAGGTCGAGATTACTCGAGAGACAAGCAAGTTTTTTCTACAATATGTGTATCAAAACACAGGTTATTTTAATACCTTTTTATAGGTATATAATATTTTATATGAATTTTTAACTTTTTAAATGTTATGAAGAAAATTATAAATTGTTTATAAAAATTTTGTAAAAACCGATTTTTTTTCGAAAAAGTCCCCCATTAATCTATCTATATATTATTTCAAAGATCATAGGATTACCTTTCCAATGGTATACAAAACATATTTTTAAAGAATTTTTATATATTTTAAATATATTTTTTTATGATCATACTTTCGCTATAGCAAATATGTGCACAGAGGAATAATGAGACAGTTATAATCATAGCGGTAGACATAGACAAAAGAATTAAGGGAAAATAGGATGAAATAGTATAATTAACTAATTCTTTTATTAATCTAGTAAAGACTACATTGTTAGAGCCCTATGTTGAAGATTATCCTGATGGTGAATACAATATTGAAACAAATGAATAAAATTTCAATACTAAAAATTACAAAGAGATTTCAATGCTAAAACTTCTGTCGCGCCGAAGGCCGGCTATCAAAAAAGCTTTTGTCATAAAATACTGTTGGTCGCGAAGCCGGCGTCGGGCCTATAAGGGTCTTGTTGAGGATTTGTGTTTTAGAGTTAATGAGGATCTTTGTTCTATTGGCGAGTGGGCGACTGTAAATTTGCTACAGTTGAACCCCTTGAAATCGAATGTTCTTCCAAATTCTAAAATATCTTACTCTTATGCTATTTCACCAATTTTTCTTAACGGAACCCAACTTGAATTTATGAGTAAGGTTAGGAATCTTGGTTTTATTATTAACTCTTCCCTTTCTTGTGAAGACCATATAAATAATGTGGTGAGTAAGTCGTACTCTGTTCTTCGTAACCTCAGAATGACTGCAGCATTTGTGCCATGTGAAACTAAACGAAAATTAATTCTCCAATTGCTGATCCCTATTTTAACATATTCTGATGTTGTTTACAGTAAGATGGACTCCAGGTCCTTGCACAAATTACGTGTAACTTTCAATAATGCTGTTCGTTACATTTACGGTTTAAAAAAGTTTGATCAAGTCTCGGCCTATAGTGGAAAAATTCTTGGTGTTGATTTTTTCAATTATCTTGATGCTAGAAATTGCATCTTTTTATACAGACTTATCCACTCGCAGAGTCCAGCGTACTTGTATGAAAAGCTTCAATTCTGTAGGTCGGGTAGAGGCAGAAATCTTCTTATACCAAGTTTTAATTTCAAAAATTCTAGTAGGTTATTCTTCGTTAGTGCTGTTAGAATGAAGTTGTTATTTCATGTTTACTCTGCGTATGTGAAAGATTATTATATCTTATATGTGAACTAAAATGAAAATAAATGAAATAAATGAAATGAAATATTAAAAATTATAGAAAACTTTTCAAATTAATATATCTTAAATATTGAAATGATTATTTATTTATTTTTTTGTATGTATAAATAAAGATTCAAATTCTATTCAAATTTTTTTGAATAGCAATCAGAAATATATTGTTTTTTCTATTGTGATGATATAAAGCTTTAGTTATGAGCATGAGTTTGTGTATTGTGTCGTTGTTTTGGTTTAGCTTATAAAGGGTTATCCATATATATATATAGCGGTATCTCAGCCATAACGTGACGAATGTTGGTTTTTAGGTGCTCAAGAGTTAAAGGTTTATCTGCATAAACACGGTCTTTAGCGTAGCCCCACAAAAAAAAAACAAGCGGTGTCAAATCGCATGATCTTGGTAGCCACTTGATATCGCCACGACGAGAAATTACGCGGCCAGAAAATTTCTCTTGCAATAAAGCCATATTCGCTCGAGTTGTGTGGCATGTGGCACCGTCTTGTTGAAACCACATATTCTCTAAGTCGCATTCTTCAATAGCAGGCAAAAAAAAGTCGGTTATCATATGACCATAACGCTCCGAATTGACGGTGACAGTCGTTCCATCGTCGTTTTCGAAGAAGTAAGTTCCAATCACACCTCCGGACCAAAGAGCGCACCAAGCAGTGACTTTTTGTGGATGTAGTGGCCTCTCTTCAATTACTTGAGGATTCTCAGAACCCCAAATACGACAATTTTGTTTGTTAACATACCCACCGAGTGAGAAATGTGCTTCGTCGCTGAAGAAAATTTTGTTCGAAAAATCGCCGTCCACCGCCTGTTGTTCAAGCACCCATTCGACGTATCTACGACGTTGTGAATGGTCAGCTGGCTTCAGTTGTTGTGTGAGCTGGATTTTATATAGATGTAGGTGTAGATCCAAATGCAAAATACGCCATAATGTGCCGTAAGACACATCCTAATTCCTGAAAACGACGAGGAATCGACACATTCGGGTCTTCGGCAACACTTTCACTTACAGCAGCGATATTTTCGGTGGTACGAGCGAAACGATGATGCACAGGCGTTACAATATCTGTAATCGATCCAGTCTCTTCATATTTCTTCACAATTTTGCCAATTGCTTACGTAGTTGGACGATTATGTAAACCATAATCTCCTCTTAAAGCACGATATGTGGCTGTGGCAGAATCACCATTTTTGTAGTAGGTTTTTACAATTTTAATACGTTGTGCGATAGATAGGTGATCCATTTTCGCAAATGTCAGATTTTGAACTGAAAAAGAAAGAAATTGTTTTAACAACTCAGTTTGAATTGAATGTGCATTGAATGTGGTATTGTTAGCGGTTCATATGTAAATGAAAGAACAGCACACATATTACATCAATTTTTCATCAACGTTGAGCCTGGGTATAAAAAAGATGAGATCCCACAAAATCCCATTTATTTGGCGCTAAACACCAGAGAAATAAGTTCAATTACTGTCAAAATCGTTCATCAGGAAGGTCAACCATTAAATTTTAATGATAAAACAATCACATTAAGATTACATTTAAAGTCTCAAGAAGAACAAAATATAGAACTAAAATGATTACTTACAATAAAAATATGTTGAAAGAAAATTCCATCGTCAGTAGAACCAGTACGCTTGATGAATATAGTCCGAAAAATTATCAAGCTCATCAAAAGAGTAAATTTTATAAAAGCTACCTACTGAAAATAGAGAGTGTTTAAGGTTGTTGGGTTTCAAACTAAAATAAAAAAATTTTGCAGGATGAGTGAAATACTTAATGTTTTACAAAAACCAATTTACGATGAGAACATTACAGAGAAAGAATATCACAGTTATGTTCCATATTTACAAGCATTTAACAACAGCGATGAAATCCGCATAACAATTCAAAACCAAGATCTTTACATTTTGCCCAGTGAGAGTTTGCTGTACATTGAGGAAAATGTAATTTTGAATGAGAACACTGTTTCGCACAACATTAACTTTCAAAACAATTGCGTAGCTTATTTATTTGATGAAACTCGCTATTTAATCATGAATCGTATAAGAATTTCACTATTAAAGCACCATTTAGTTCTAAGCTGTTGGATAAAGAGCTGCAAAAACAAGTCTATTGGCTTACACATCATTATCATGGACTTCGATGGGGTGATGAGTCAATTTCATTGAATGAAGTGAAAAATTATCTCCGTTTACATTTGAAAAATGCAAAAATATATATGTGAAAGGAAGAGAGAAAAAATAATGGTTGGAAGAAATTTTTAAATTTAAACAGATCTACGATTTGAATGAAATTATTTGTGATAATTTTAAGATAATGTATATGAAATATCCAATACATTCACCATGTACACCAGCACCTTCATGTACTGTTAGCAATATACAAATCTGTGCTTTAAACAATGTACTAGTCCTAAGTAAATATGTTAATTTAGAGTAAAACAAAAGAACATTTCATCAATAAAATAGAAAAATAAAATTTCAAATTAGTATAAATTTAATATACATATATATATATATATATATATATATATATATATATATATATATATATATATATATATATATATATATATATATATTTTATATATATATTTTGTTGATTTTCCAATTGGTAAAATCATTATGATAATCGTGAATAGATGTAGGATAATCTTGATCAACTTCTAGAATAAATCCTACATCTGAAGTATTGCTTATTGAGAAAATATTGAAATCTGTAATGTTTTCAACCCACTCAAATCCACCATACGGTAAATACTCTGACATTGCCCAACCATACAGATATTCACATGGTTTAGTACAATCATACTCTGGTAGTTTTTTATTATTTGCTTTCGCATAGCGATTGCTACATTGAACAATAGCACCTCTTATTCCATTCTTTATGAAATTATACATGTTGATATCTTGAAAAAGATCTAATTCAATCATGGTGGTTTTTTAACATAGCATCCCACGATAAACCTGGCGTAGTACGATTATGACAAGGATCCAATTGATAGATATCTTTACAAACTTTGCGCAAATTTTCAAATATATCTACCAGCAATAAAACATCTGTTTTCAAATACAAGAGCATGTAGTCGAGCAAAGTTTTACATTTAAATGTAGTCCAAATACTTACAGCATGTTCATAATTAACAACAGAACACTCTGTATTATTTAAAGTGGAGAAGAATTGTTATCGAGGAGGAAGATTATTTTCCTTCAAAGGATCAACTGAATTTAAATATTCGTATGGAAATACTCCTTTACGTTTCAATAAGTTAAATTCTATACTAGATGGATATGCTGACTTTAAAACATTAAAATCTTCGGTATTTAAATTTTTAGCTAAACTTTCCAAACCAGAGGACATTTCTTTGTTTAGAGGACTAATTTTACTATCACCGGGAAACGCACTAATTCTTTAACAAAAAGATGACAGTCATATCCCGAAAAATTTTGGAAGAAAATTGGAATGAACTTCGCAACTTGAAAATTCAAATTACAGTTTGAATGAGCGGCACCGCGATATTTTCCCGTTAAATGACAATGATCGAAAACTATCTTCATTCATTTCCTTCTCACAAATATGACATATTCTTGCTGACGTACGTAGCTCTAATTCTTCTGGTGTTAGGGAGTTCATTGGTCTAACTATACTTAAATAATTTTTATAAATCATTTAACAATTACTTATAAATATTTTTGCACAATCTTCGCCCGAGTGAATTACAAATTTATCTAGACTTTGGTCGAAACTACACTTGATATAATACGAAAATGCTATCGGTCTATGAATTTGAGTAGTTAACACATTATTAGACTCATTTACATTCACGTTCTCTAAAATACACTAAAAATCTGCATAGATAGCGAATGGAACATTAAGTTTAGACTTGAAAGAACTAAATTTTAACTTGTTGTTACCGTTTTCACCAGTGGGCATATTTGTTACCACTTTGTTGCACTCTTCTCGGTGTCTGCTCATAATATCATCATTTCTGCTATATTGCAAACATAAGTTACATAAGGAGATAGCACGCTTGTTGAGGATCGTGTTAGTCTGTAAATAAGAATTAATGTATAAAATATTTGAGACATACTTGATAGTTTAGGTGTGTTGATCTTACCTTGAAATATCTTTAATCCAAACGTAGTGGAAATTGTCTTCTTGTTGAAGAAATAAGATATAATACATAAGAGATAATACAGTACTCAGAGGAAGATGGGAATTTATATATTTCTTAAATTTTAACCAGTCTATTTTCTTTCTAACGCAATTGCCTTGGGGCTTGGTGATTTTATAGATATTATCGTGGGTGAGTGGTCAGATGATAGATCATAATTACACTCTATGGAGATATTTTCCATCTGCAAACCTTTGGCGTTCCAAAGTCTATGAGATCGGGTATTTTCCTCTTGTCCGTCGGCCAATATGTCGGTTGACCATTTGAAATAACATCGTAGCCGTGGTTAGTGATGATTGAACATAGTCTTCTGCCTTTTGGAGTTATTAAGCCCCAGTGAGCCCTAGTGAGTGTATTTGGCGTTGAAATCGCCAGCAACCAAGAATTTGCTACCAAGAGTTGAGAAAAATTCTTTATATTGCTGTTCGGTAATACTGTATCTTGGGGGACAGTTATCGCAGATATTACTAGCTTAGAGATGTATTCTTCCAGACATATAGATGTTGCTTGCAAGTAGACGCTACTGAAATCTTCGCGAACATGATGTTTTATTCTGCTTTTTTATCAATAATGCAGTTCCTCCGCGTGCCTTACCATGCGGATGATTTGTGGTGTACAGTTTGTAATATGGTATTTGGTAGCAATTTTTGTCAGTGAAATGGGTCTCAGATATCATCATTATGTCGATCTGGCTGGATTCAAGGAATTGAATTAGCTCCAAACGGTGCTGGCTTAAGCCGTTGGCGTTCCAGTGGCATATCTTGATACAACTCATGGTCTGGATAGCAATGTTTGGAGTAGCATCGATTAATTTTTCATAATTTCTTGCATCATTGTTTGCATTGAGTTCATGAATTGGTTCATATTCTGAATTAATGTTTGAAGCAAATGTTCAAGGGTACTTGGGTGGGCAGTGAGTGTTTCTGCTCATTATTTACATTGCTTTGTTGGTGTGGGTTTTGTTTTAACACGCTAGCGTATGAATTGGTTTGATTCTTGTTTGGGATTGCAGAGAAGAATTGTGTTGCATCAATATTTTGTCTCTTACTTGAGTTGGCTATCTGAGTTTGCTCAACTGGTTTTAGAGGTTGATTGCTAGCGGAGAAATTTAGCTTTAGGGTTGTATATACTGGGCAACCTCTATAATTTGCGGTGTGATTACCTCCACAATTGCTGCATTTTTTCATGCTAGCATCGCCTTCAGATTTTGGGCATATGTTTGATTTATGGAGATCTCCACAAATCACACAAATAGCTGGCAGGGTACAATATGTCTTAGTATGTCCATATTCTTGGCAGTTACTGCACTGAGGAGGTCCAGTTCTCTTATGGGGTTCTTCGATTGTGATTTTGCGATGCAATAAATATCGAATTTTATATATGGGGTGTACTTCACCTTTTTTTAGGGGTTTTGTTTCAGGCTGCAGCTCAATACGATATAACGGTTGAGGTATATTGCTCTTGTTGATAATGTTGAATACTGTTTTGGCTTGAAACCCTTCTTCCTGAAGGGCAAGTTTGATTTCGTTAATGTCAACGTTGGGTTCGACGTCTTTGAGTACTACGATTAAGCCCTTACTACTTTTTAGCTGATATGTGTAGTAATTCTTTTTTACAGCATCAAATTCCGCAATTACTTTGCGATAATGAGTTTCGCTGTAGATTTGCACTTTCGTTTCCTCAATTTGGCCTTTGCGAATAGGAACAACGTGGAAATTCTTTGGTCTTATAAGACTTATAATTCTAGAAATCGACTTATCTGAGTTGCGTTCTCTTAAGAAAATGGGTGGGGGTTTGAAATTTTTCTTGGAGATAATATTTTCGTCACTTTCATCACCTGAAAGCAAAGCGTATCTATTTTCCGAACTAATAGGGGCAGTGTTCTGCTTTTGAATTTTTGTTGAATTCATTTGTTTTGAATTTTGTGGACTTCTTTTTCGCTTTACTACAGTAATGTAGCGATCAATTCCAGTTTGAACAGCAACTGGTTCTTTATTAGTCATAGCACTAATTTCTTTAACTACTGGGTCATGCACTTCAGTAGAAATGCCGTTATTTGTTTGCTTTGATGTTGTAGCTGTTGGTGTTACAGCAGGAGAAGCGCATTGTACACTCCACGGTATAGAGGGAGATAGTATATCACGAGAGAACAAATTATTTTTTTTTGTCTGTATTTATTGTTGTTGCAAATTTTGATGTAGTGTTAGAGTGAGGAATATGTACAGGCAAAAGATTTACACTGTTACTTTCACTTGTGTTTTTTTTTATAATGCACTTATCGGGGGGGGTTTGCGCTGGTGATTGCAAATTATTGTTTACACACACATTAACAGGCGATTGCCGTTGCCGGGGAGGAGAGCGCTGAACACTCATATTATAAACAAAATGTTTGCAAACGATATTATTATATTTATTTTTTTTTTATAAAAAAAAAAAAAATCACCGAAATAACTTCTTGAGTTTCTTAGCGTCTTTTCGCAAAATATTAAAATTTTTTTTTTTTTTTTTACCGAAAGCAATCACTTTTCCGACTATCAAACACGTCCACTCTTATTGGTGACTTTCACTTTTTTTGCTAATGTTATTATTTTTTTCAAATACCGAAACTTGATCAATCGGCATAGGGAACACTAATCCATCGAAATTTAATGTTTTACCGCTCACAGTAATTACATTATCCTGAATATTTATATTGAATCTGGTGCATCTTTGAATATTTCTTCCAGCTGAAAATGCAGATATTATTGACCATTTAAAGCAGTACTCGTCATTGTTCCGAACATTGATACAAGCATGCTTTTCAGTTAATTTCTGTGGTAATTTTATATATGACGATTCTCTCAGTAGTTTGTACTGATTTAAATTTATCTCCAATCCAATCATCTTTATTAGAGTTCATCCACTATCTCGTTCTTGGAACTCTTCCATTTTTGCACATAAAGCATTGGCTTTATCGTTGTACATTGTTTCAATATCTTGCGGTTTTTGTAATAAGGTCATTTTTGTTTGAAATGACTTTATATCTATGCCAACAGCATCAAAATCAGGGTCATTGTCATCTCTATTATCATAGGGTTTGAACTTTATGTATTCACAAAAAAGTTCAAAATTAAATTTATAGGAGTAGTTTCTCTCCAGTTGCTCACGCAATAATTTCATAATTTCCTCCTTTATCTTTTCCAAAAAAATATCCGGTAAGAGAATATTTTCATCATTTGTAAATGTAGCTCTGTACACGTGATTTAAACATTCCCTTTATCTGTTGAGTATGTCCATCCGATGTTGAATTGTTTTCTATCTGTGGCAGAGTGGAATTTTTTTTATGATCATTAGCCCTCAAATGATATGGCCAACAATTGATCATCATTATGTTCTTTTTCAATTGATTTGCTGATGGATTGTGTATTATTAATATATTCATCTTTCTCATGATTTTTTTCAACATGATTTTTTAAATAACAATTCCTCATGAAACTTTTTGTACACTGGGTGCAATTGAACTTTCGACCCTCGTGTTTACTTAATACATGTCTTTTTCAATTTTTTTGAGTATTGAAACTCATTTCACAAATATTGCAAATGAAACCTTTCATATTGATGCACGAAATTGGTTAGTTTGATGTGTAATGGGGAGTATGCAACTTTATACTACTTTTATAAGACTGTACCTCCAAACACTTTATCGTCATAATATAAACGGCTTATCAACAGGAAGTCCTTATCAGTAAAACCGCAATCGTTTCCTGTTTGAATTCTTTCTCACGCGCAATAATTGTGAAATACATATATTTCTTATCAGTTGTATTTTCAGGATCTCTTACATGTTTTTGTCAACAGGAAGTTCTTATCAGTAGTATTTTCGAGATCATTCGTATATGTTATCATTAAAAATTAAAAAGTTCATTCGAAAATATGGTGATATTTTAACCGAATCGCATTGGTTAAAAGTACAAAGTTTATTAAAACTAATATAAAATGTTCAAAAGGTTGGATTCATAGAATCGAAATCTGGAATTCATATTTCTAATTGTCCTTGGAGCAATGATGAGACAACTGTTGGACCTGACACTTGTGCCTGTTATACCTTCGAAAAAAAATGCTTGGATATGTGCCCACAACTTCGGCAGCTCAAGTTGAAAAACCAACACCCACGCCTCGACATCAATCGGAAGTATCAGACTTCAATGTACATATCTAGTACACCAGTATCTGCGTATTAATCTCCCTTACGCTTCATAACTGCAGAGTACATATCACTTTATCAGTGACATCGAAGAAAGAACTCAGTATTTCGAGCTGCGCTCAACTGGGGGAGAATGTTACAACAACAATAAAATTATTATTAAGTCAAATATCATTATAGCATATTGTTAACAACAACAAACTTATTATCAACTCAAATATCATTATAGCATATTGTTAAATCACATTTTGCACGATAAGCATTAATCGATTCTACGTGCAAATGTTATTGAATTAATTTAGTAAAATACTTATGTAAGAATTTTCCATAACTACAAAACTTCCATTAACGAGATATCCGAGCAGTTCCACATTCACCTTGCATGGGTGCCAGGGCACAAAGACATATCAGGGAACGAAACCGTAAACGAGCTGGCAAAGAAGGATACAACGTTTTAAACTCTTTCTGATAAGGAGAGTATTGGCATTGCAATGGCGACGTGTAACCTTCTCCTAGCCTCGGACGTATTACAGAAGACAAACAAAAGATGGGAGTTGCAACGTTCGTGTGCACCTACCCGATCAATCTGGCCGGCACTAATTATAAAACAAAAGGACCGGCATAAGTGCAGAATACGGACTCAGAATGGGAAAAAAAAATAAAAAATTGCCTCGGATAGAGCTTAGTTTTGTGAATATAAAAAATATAAAATTTGTCTCCGCAAATGCCCATACAAGGCGTGGTTCTAGGTCAAAGTTCAAAATTGAGGTCGAGATTACTCGAGAGACAAGCAAGTTTTTTCTACAATATGTGTATCAAAACACAGGTTATTTTAATACCTTTTTATAGGTATATAATATTTTATATGAATTTTTAACTTTTTAAATGTTATGAAGAAAATTATAAATTGTTTATAAAAATTTTGTAAAAACCGATTTTTTTTCGAAAAAGTCCCCCATTAATCTATCTATATATTATTTCAAAGATCATAGGATTACCTTTCCAATGGTATACAAAACATATTTTTAAAGAATTTTTATATATTTTAAATATATTTTTTTATGATCATACTTTCGCTATAGCAAATATGTGCACAGAGGAATAATGAGACAGTTATAATCATAGCGGTAGACATAGACAAAAGAATTAAGGGAAAATAGGATGAAATAGTATAATTAACTAATTCTTTTATTAATCTAGTAAAGACTACATTGTTAGAGCCCTATGTTGAAGATTATCCTGATGGTGAATACAATATTGAAACAAATGAATAAAATTTCAATACTAAAAATTACAAAGAGATTTCAATGCTAAAACTTCTGTCGCGCCGAAGGCCGGCTATCAAAAAAGCTTTTGTCATAAAATACTGTTGGTCGCGAAGCCGGCGTCGGGCCTATAAGGGTCTTGTTGAGGATTTGTGTTTTAGAGTTAATGAGGATCTTTGTTCTATTGGCGAGTGGGCGACTGTAAATTTGCTACAGTTGAACCCCTTGAAATCGAATGTTCTTCCAAATTCTAAAATATCTTACTCTTATGCTATTTCACCAATTTTTCTTAACGGAACCCAACTTGAATTTATGAGTAAGGTTAGGAATCTTGGTTTTATTATTAACTCTTCCCTTTCTTGTGAAGACCATATAAATAATGTGGTGAGTAAGTCGTACTCTGTTCTTCGTAACCTCAGAATGACTGCAGCATTTGTGCCATGTGAAACTAAACGAAAATTAATTCTCCAATTGCTGATCCCTATTTTAACATATTCTGATGTTGTTTACAGTAAGATGGACTCCAGGTCCTTGCACAAATTACGTGTAACTTTCAATAATGCTGTTCGTTACATTTACGGTTTAAAAAAGTTTGATCAAGTCTCGGCCTATAGTGGAAAAATTCTTGGTGTTGATTTTTTCAATTATCTTGATGCTAGAAATTGCATCTTTTTATACAGACTTATCCACTCGCAGAGTCCAGCGTACTTGTATGAAAAGCTTCAATTCTGTAGGTCGGGTAGAGGCAGAAATCTTCTTATACCAAGTTTTAATTTCAAAAATTCTAGTAGGTTATTCTTCGTTAGTGCTGTTAGAATGAAGTTGTTATTTCATGTTTACTCTGCGTATGTGAAAGATTATTATATCTTATATGTGAACTAAAATGAAAATAAATGAAATAAATGAAATGAAATATTAAAAATTATAGAAAACTTATTTATTTATTTTTTTGTATGTATAAATAAAGATTCAAATTCTATTCAAATTTTTTTGAATAGCAATCAGAAATATATTGTTTTTTCTATTGTGATGATATAAAGCTTTAGTTATGAGCATGAGTTTGTGTATTGTGTCGTTGTTTTGGTTTAGCTTATAAAGGGTTATCCATATATATATATAGCGGTATCTCAGCCATAACGTGACGAATGTTGGTTTTTAGGTGCTCAAGAGTTAAAGGTTTATCTGCATAAACACGGTCTTTAGCGTAGCCCCACAAAAAAAAAACAAGCGGTGTCAAATCGCATGATCTTGGTAGCCACTTGATATCGCCACGACGAGAAATTACGCGGCCAGAAAATTTCTCTTGCAATAAAGCCATATTCGCTCGAGTTGTGTGGCATGTGGCACCGTCTTGTTGAAACCACATATTCTCTAAGTCGCATTCTTCAATAGCAGGCAAAAAAAAGTCGGTTATCATATGACCATAACGCTCCGAATTGACGGTGACAGTCGTTCCATCGTCGTTTTCGAAGAAGTAAGTTCCAATCACACCTCCGGACCAAAGAGCGCACCAAGCAGTGACTTTTTGTGGATGTAGTGGCCTCTCTTCAATTACTTGAGGATTCTCAGAACCCCAAATACGACAATTTTGTTTGTTAACATACCCACCGAGTGAGAAATGTGCTTCGTCGCTGAAGAAAATTTTGTTCGAAAAATCGCCGTCCACCGCCTGTTGTTCAAGCACCCATTCGACGTATCTACGACGTTGTGAATGGTCAGCTGGCTTCAGTTGTTGTGTGAGCTGGATTTTATATAGATGTAGGTGTAGATCCAAATGCAAAATACGCCATAATGTGCCGTAAGACACATCCTAATTCCTGAAAACGACGAGGAATCGACACATTCGGGTCTTCGGCAACACTTTCACTTACAGCAGCGATATTTTCGGTGGTACGAGCGAAACGATGATGCACAGGCGTTACAATATCTGTAATCGATCCAGTCTCTTCATATTTCTTCACAATTTTGCCAATTGCTTACGTAGTTGGACGATTATGTAAACCATAATCTCCTCTTAAAGCACGATATGTGGCTGTGGCAGAATCACCATTTTTGTAGTAGGTTTTTACAATTTTAATACGTTGTGCGATAGATAGGTGATCCATTTTCGCAAATGTCAGATTTTGAACTGAAAAAGAAAGAAATTGTTTTAACAACTCAGTTTGACAGATGTCGAATTCTAGCCCTATACTTTTGAAACCGCGAAATGGATAACCCTTTACTATCTTTGTTGAATGATCGTTTAAAAACCTCTTTGATATCATCGTTGAACGAACGTTTCAAATATATTGAAGAGGATTTGGATAAAATATTCGAACACTTTAAAACTATTGAAAAATATATTGATGATAATATTTAGGAGCATATGAAGTATGTTTATGAGCACTTAAACATCGATGACGAGAATTTATCTGAGTCAGTCGATGAGGAAAATCAGAAGAACAATAGCGGTATCAATGAGCACATTGCTTTGAAAAACAATTATAATATGGAAAACTAAATTACAAAATGAGTTAAAGAGAACTTGTTACAGAGTTGGATAAACAAGATCGAAGAAATTTTCCACGTAGAAAAGTTATAACAAAAGGTATTGATGATCTTTGGCAAGATGATCTTCTTGAAATGGGTACTTACTCCACATACAACAAAGGTTTTCGCTTCTTACTCACAGTTATAGATACATTTTCCAAATTTGCTTGGGGTACATCACTCAAAACAATAAATGCTCAGGATGTTGCTAAGGCGATGAAATCAATATTTGACAACGGACGAATTACGAAAAATCTTCAAACTGATGATGGTAAAGAATTTTTCAACAAAGAATTTCAAAATTTGACGAAATTATATAATATCAATAATTATTCAACATATAGTACGTTGAAAGCATCAATTGGTTAACTCTTCAACAGAACGTTAAAAGGTATGATGTGGGAGGAGTTTAGTTATCATGGATCTTATAAATGGATTGATAATTATCAAGATTTAATTGATGTATACAACAATAAAGTTCATCCCACCATTCAGATGAAACCCAACGAAGTATCTTCATTAAACGAGGAAAGAATTTTTAGTATTCTTACAATAGTTTAAAAATTTTCAACAAATCAAAATTTCACGCTAACGATACTGTACGCATAAGTAAATACAAAAACGTTTTTGAGAAAGGCTATACACCAAATTGGACAACGGAAGTTTTCAAAATACATCGGATTCAAAATAATATAATTAAGGGAGGATTTTATGAATACGAACAATTGAATACCAATCATTCTGATATGTATTTAGTAGAAAAAGTCTTAAAAGTTGAAGGTGAAAAAACTTTTGTTAAATGGTTAGGATTTTCAAATCAACATAATTCTTGGATCAGTAAAAGCCAAATATTATAACAAATAATAATTTCTATATATGAAAACAACAACTTATTTCATATTGGTGATCATATTTATTATAGAAATTCATATTGGTTCTTATGAATTCGATGATATTGCTAATTTATTAACCGAAGATTATGTAATAAAAACTAATGATGATGCACATATTAAAATAAAAGCAAACAACAACACATTGCAAGCGGAAATATCCACCAGTCATGATGCTATTTACTTCGATAAGGAGAGGAGCATTGGACAAACGTTAGGTTTCTTAAGAAATGTTTTACAACCCGGTACGTTATACATATCAGATCAAACTCTATCGATAACGGGAAATAATGTGATATGCATTGAATGTGGTATTGTTAGCGGTTCATATGTAAATGAAAGAACAGCACACATATTACATCAATTTTTCATCAACGTTGAGCCTGGGTATAAAAAAGATGAGATCCCACAAAATCCCATTTATTTGGCGCTAAACACCAGAGAAATAAGTTCAATTACTGTCAAAATCGTTCATCAGGAAGGTCAACCATTAAATTTTAATGATAAAACAATCACATTAAGATTACATTTAAAGTCTCAAGAAGAACAAAATATAGAACTAAAATGATTACTTACAATAAAAATATGTTGAAAGAAAATTCCATCGTCAGTAGAACCAGTACGCTTGATGAATATAGTCCGAAAAATTATCAAGCTCATCAAAAGAGTAAATTTTATAAAAGCTACCTACTGAAAATAGAGAGTGTTTAAGGTTGTTGGGTTTCAAACTAAAATAAAAAAATTTTGCAGGATGAGTGAAATACTTAATGTTTTACAAAAACCAATTTACGATGAGAACATTACAGAGAAAGAATATCACAGTTATGTTCCATATTTACAAGCATTTAACAACAGCGATGAAATCCGCATAACAATTCAAAACCAAGATCTTTACATTTTGCCCAGTGAGAGTTTGCTGTACATTGAGGAAAATGTAATTTTGAATGAGAACACTGTTTCGCACAACATTAACTTTCAAAACAATTGCGTAGCTTATTTATTTGATGAAACTCGCTATTTAATCATGAATCGTATAAGAATTTCACTATTAAAGCACCATTTAGTTCTAAGCTGTTGGATAAAGAGCTGCAAAAACAAGTCTATTGGCTTACACATCATTATCATGGACTTCGATGGGGTGATGAGTCAATTTCATTGAATGAAGTGAAAAATTATCTCCGTTTACATTTGAAAAATGCAAAAATATATATGTGAAAGGAAGAGAGAAAAAATAATGGTTGGAAGAAATTTTTAAATTTAAACAGATCTACGATTTGAATGAAATTATTTGTGATAATTTTAAGATAATGTATATGAAATATCCAATACATTCACCATGTACACCAGCACCTTCATGTACTGTTAGCAATATACAAATCTGTGCTTTAAACAATGTACTAGTCCTAAGTAAATATGTTAATTTAGAGTAAAACAAAAGAACATTTCATCAATAAAATAGAAAAATAAAATTTCAAATTAGTATAAATTTAATATACATATATATATATATATATATATATATATATATATATATATATATATATATATATATATATATATATATATATATATATATTTTATTTTGTTGATTTTCCAATTGGTAAAATCATTATGATAATCGTGAATAGATGTAGGATAATCTTGATCAACTTCTAGAATAAATCCTACATCTGAAGTATTGCTTATTGAGAAAATATTGAAATCTGTAATGTTTTCAACCCACTCAAATCCACCATACGGTAAATACTCTGACATTGCCCAACCATACAGATATTCACATGGTTTAGTACAATCATACTCTGGTAGTTTTTTATTATTTGCTTTCGCATAGCGATTGCTACATTGAACAATAGCACCTCTTATTCCATTCTTTATGAAATTATACATGTTGATATCTTGAAAAAGATCTAATTCAATCATGGTGGTTTTTTAACATAGCATCCCACGATAAACCTGGCGTAGTACGATTATGACAAGGATCCAATTGATAGATATCTTTACAAACTTTGCGCAAATTTTCAAATATATCTACCAGCAATAAAACATCTGTTTTCAAATACAAGAGCATGTAGTCGAGCAAAGTTTTACATTTAAATGTAGTCCAAATACTTACAGCATGTTCATAATTAACAACAGAACACTCTGTATTATTTAAAGTGGAGAAGAATTGTTATCGAGGAGGAAGATTATTTTCCTTCAAAGGATCAACTGAATTTAAATATTCGTATGGAAATACTCCTTTACGTTTCAATAAGTTAAATTCTATACTAGATGGATATGCTGACTTTAAAACATTAAAATCTTCGCTATTTAAATTTTTAGCTAAACTTTCCAAACCAGAGGACATTTCTTTGTTTAGAGGACTAATTTTACTATCACCGGGAAACGCACTAATTCTTTAACAAAAAGATGACAGTCATATCCCGAAAAATTTTGGAAGAAAATTGGAATGAACTTCGCAACTTGAAAATTCAAATTACAGTTTGAATGAGCGGCACCGCGATATTTTCCCGTTAAATGACAATGATCGAAAACTATCTTCATTCATTTCCTTCTCACAAATATGACATATTCTTGCTGACGTACGTAGCTCTAATTCTTCTGGTGTGAGGGAGTTCATTGGTCTAACTATACTTAAATAATTTTTATAAATCATTTAACAATTACTTATAAATATTTTTGCACAATCTTCGCCCGAGTGAATTACAAATTTATCTAGACTTTGGTCGAAACTACACTTGATATAATACGAAAATGCTATCGGTCTATGAATTTGAGTAGTTAACACATTATTAGACTCATTTACATTCACGTTCTCTAAAATACACTAAAAATCTGCATAGATAGCGAATGGAACATTAAGTTTAGACTTGAAAGAACGAAATTTTAACTTGTCGTTACCGTTTTCACCAGTGGGCATATTTGTTACCACTTTGTTGCACTCTTCTCGGTGTCTGCTCATAATATCATCATTTCTGCTATATTGCAAACAGAAGTTACATAAGGAGATAGCACGCTCGTTGAGGATCAGCTGTGATCGTGCAAGTCTGTAAATAAGAATTAATGTATAAAATATTTGAGACATACTTGATAGTTTAGGTGTGTTGATCTTACCTTGAAATATCTTTAATCCAAACGTAGTGGAAATTGTCTTCTTGTTGAAGAAATAAGAGGTTTATGTGGATATTTTTCAACTCTTTGGTACTGTAATACGGTCCGACTATAGCATCACGATTTTCGGAACATCCAAATACATTAACGCTAATTTTTTTTTGTTTTTTTTTTTCAAGCTTTATTTATTGGATCTTCCTAAAATTACTTAGAAACTAACAATAAGTAATCAAATCCTACAAACTAACTAAAATTATGTGATATTCCCAAAGTTCCATCACAATTTGTTGAGTTGCGAGGTATAGCAATTTCACAGCATATTCAGTGTGTCTTTTCTTTTTAATCGACTATGCCCCGTGCTTAGCAACAATTGCCTAGCAAGGGGATTCGGATGATTGTGTAATTTTTGAATGTAGCTTCTGCAGGACATTGCAACTTCCTCAGAAATTGTGGGTACATTTAAATCTCGATGGATGTTAAAGTTCCTCATATACCAAGGCGCGTTTACAATAATTCGCAGACACAATTGGATTGTATTCGCTGCAAATTTTCCATATTTGAGGGAGATGCGGTGCCCCAAATCTGAATAGCATAAGTCCAGATTAGCTTCAGGATTGCTTTATATAATAGCACTTTGTATTCGAGATTCAGCTTTGATCTTTTGTGTAACAGCCACCATAACTGATTCATTTTAAGATTAATCAGAGTTTTCTTTGACTCTATGTGATTTTTCCATGTCAGCCTTCTGTCGAGGTGAATACCCAAGTACTTTGTTGAGGAACATTGTGGAACTGATTGGCCATTAATATTAAGTGGGGGACATGTATCTAGCCTTAGCTAGGTTACATGTACGCTCTTTGATTCATTGACTTTTATACGCCAATTTGCTAGCCAGATTTCGAGAGAATCGACATGAGTCTGCAGGAGTTTAGTAGCTTCTATGGGGTTAGAGCGAAAGCACAATATTGCCTTACATCAGCAAAGGTCGATATGAATGTATAGTTATTGTTGGGCTTATCTGAAGTGTATAAGAGATACAGTAAGGGGCCCAAAACGCTTTCTTGAGGACCGCCAGCGTGAATATCCAATGGATTTGTTATGTAATCCTTGTGATGTATGAGAAATTGTCTTTTCGTGAGGTAGCTACTAAGCAATGAGGAGACATTTGCAGGCAGTAATAATTTGAGTTTGTAAGTAAGGCCATCGTGCCATACTTTATCGAAAGCTTGAGTGATATCAAGAAAGACAGCTGAGCAATACTTTTTTTCTTCAAAAGTGTTCCTTATCAGAGTTATAAAGCGGTGGACTTGTTCTATTGTGCCGTGCTGTTTTCTAAATCCAAACTGATGTTGAGGAATCAGTTGGTTGAGATTAATAAATGGAGTTATATTCATGACAAGTAGCTTTTCGAATACTTTAGAGAGTAGAGGCAGGAGGCTGATACGTCTGTACGATGCAACTTTTGTAGGGTATTTTCCTGGTTTTGCTATCATAATAATTTTTGAAGTTTTCCAGCATTTGGGATAGTGTTTAATACGAAGGATAGCATTGAAAATGTGCATGAGATGAATTACAGAAGCCGGAGGTAGCTCTTTTATCATTTTACCGGTAATTTTATCTGGACCAGGTGATTTTTTTGGGTTTAAAGCTTTATAAATTGCTTTGAATATGTTCTTTTTTTGTTAATTTTGAGCGTTATTGAGCAAGGTTGAGAAGTTAATTTTGGTAATGAGGACTGTGAAGAGGGTGGATTGGGTGTAAACACACTTTTTAGGTGGTTTGCAAAAGCCAAACCCTTCTCACAGTTGCTTCTAGCCCAGTTACCGTCACTCAAACGGAAGGGGGAATCAGTGAGAATTGGCCGATTTGAGTTTTTTGCTGATTTCCACAAAGAGTAGTCTGACGCTTCACCAGGTGTTAATTTCGCTATGTGCTCTTCTAACTCTTTGTTGTTTTTATTTTTTAAGGCTTGCTTTAGCTTTCGAGTGCAGTGCTGTAGCTGTGTTTTCAGATTCGGTGATCTGAATTCTTGCCATTGTCTTCGGAGTCTTCTTTTCTGTCTTACTAGCAATTCAATGTCGGCTGGTGTGTATGGGCTATAGTTTGATTGCTTGCATACCTTTGTGCAGGTGGCTGAGCTGAGAACTAATGAGAGCAGCTTGTTGAATTTTTCGAGTGCTGAGTCTACATCGTGTCCATTTCTTAATACAGTACTCAGAGGAAGATGGGAATTTATATATTTCTTGAATTTTAACCAGTCTATTTTCTTTCTAACGCAATTGCCTTGGGGCTTGGTGATTTTATAGATATTATCGTGGGTGAGTGGTCAGATGATAGATCATAATTACACTCTATGGAGATATTTTCCATCTGCAAACCTTTGGCGTTCCAAAGTCTATGAGATCGGGTATTTTCCTCTTGTCCGTCGGCCAATATGTCGGTTGACCATTTGAAATAACATCGTAGCCGTGGTTAGTGATGATTGAACATAGTCTTCTGCCTTTTGGAGTTATTAAGCCCCAGTGAGTGTATTTGGCGTTGAAATCGCCAGCAACCAAGAATTTGCTACCAAGAGTTGATAAAAAGTCTTTATATTGCTGTTCGGTAATACTGTAACTTGGGGGACAGTATATCGCAGATATTACTAGCTTAGAGATGTATTCTTCCAGACATATAGATGTTGCTTGCAAGTAGACGCTACTGAAATCTTCGCGAACATGATGTTTTATTCTGCTTTTTATCAATATGGCAGTTCCTCCGCGTGCCTTACCATGCGGATGATTTGTGGTGTACAGTTTGTAATATGGTATTTGGTAGCAATTTTTGTCAGTGAAATGGGTCTCAGATATCATCATTATGTCGATCTGGCTGGATTCAAGGAATTGAATTAGCTCCAAACGGTGCTGGCTTAAGCCGTTGGCGTTCCAGTGGCATATCTTGAGACAACTCATGGTCTGGATAGCAATGTTTGGAGTAGCATCGATTGATTTTTCATAATTTCTTGCATCATTGTTTGCATTGAGTTTATGAATTGGTTCATATTCTGAATTAATGTTTGAAGCAAATGTTCAAGGGTACTTGGCTGTTGGGTGGGCAGTGAGTGTTTCTGCTCATTATTTACATTGCTTTGTTGGTGTGGGTTTTGTTTTAACACGCCAAAAATATGGTTATTTTGATGGTTGTATAATTCATAATCAAATGAACCAGAACGATAATGTAAGTATACATTTATTATAAGCAAATTATTTTTTTATGATATTAATAAATTATATATATATTACAATATATATATAGATATATATATATATATATATATATATATATATATATATATACATATATATATATATATATATATA
This sequence comes from Megamerina dolium, assembly GCA_963854835.1. Lineage (NCBI taxonomy): Eukaryota > Metazoa > Arthropoda > Insecta > Diptera > Megamerinidae > Megamerina > Megamerina dolium. Next base: position 15,652,205 of record OY978530.1, on the reverse strand, counting down.
TATATATATATATATATATATATATATATATATATATATATATATATATATATAATTGTAATATATATATAATTTATTAATATCATAAAAAAATAATTTGTTTATAATAAATGTATACTTACATTATCGTTCTGGTTCATTTCTTCTTCCTGCTTTATTTTCGAACTTTATTTCTTCAAATAGTTGTCAATAATGATTTCTATTAGGATCGTACATCGTCTATTTATTCAATTTTCAACTATATGAAGTATGTATACATGTATATGATAAATATTTTTATGTATACAGCTTACAATCGGCCCCTTGACCGCAACATAATAGTCCACATAGTTAAAATCCCTAAACATATTAGATATGAAAAGTGGGCCGCAGCAATAGACCACTAATTTTACTTCTGCTATGTGATAAGGTGCAGCAAATTGACAACATATAAAGATAAAGATTCAACACATTGACAAAATATTTTTTTTCATATGGGGTGATAAGCTCATATACTCCTATACACGCCCCACATTTACCAACATTATTATACGCCCCACATTTATTTAAATGGTTCATTTCTTAGAATTAGTTGCAGTATAAAATAATATAGTGATTCGGAAAGAGTAGTTGAAAGACTCTTGAAATTATATTTCTAATAAAATAATTTAATGAGCAAAATAAATGAAAAAAAAAATAACTAAGTGAAGTGAATTATATATTCGTGCAGTGCAGTGATAACTTTTTGAATAAATAACTATTATAAATATATATTTGAAAAACTGCACTCGAAAAAAAATAAATCATTTAAATCGTGTATTCGAGAGTTTTAATTGCAGTAATAAGTTTTTGGATAACTATTATAAATACACATGTTAAAAAACTGTACTCGAATAGGGTGCCGTAGCTCAGTGGTTAGTGTGTTCGCCTTCTGATCTGTAGGTCGTGGTTCAATCCCCGGCTAATGCATAACATTAGCTGTGACAAAGCTCAGAAAAAGTGATGTCACAAGTGTTCTGCCGTTCGGAACCGGTTAAAATAAGTAGGTCCCTTCTAATACTGTCCAAATTTAAGACGCACAACAGTAATGGAAGAGAAGCTCGGCCAATGAGCCCTTTGGAGCTTTAAGTGCCACATATTTATTATTTTATTTTTTACTCGAATACGTACTCATTAAATAAAAAATAACTCATTTAACTTAATGTGAAGTAAAAACTAATAAACAAAAATAGTGATATCTTACTCAAGAGTAGTAGCAGCAGTAACAGAAATAAAAAATAACTACTTCATCATCATCAACATCATCATCAACAACAACAATCCTAGCAACAACAGTAGCAACAGCAATAAAAGTAATAGAGCAGCAGTAGCAGCAGCAAGACCAATAATAATAACAACAGTAAGAGCATCAGTAACAATTAAGTAATATTACCAATATTACCAATATTATTATTATTATTATTATTATAATTATATTATCTATATTAAATTTTATTTAATAATGTCAAAACGTAAAACAGTGTATTCAGCTTTCTTTTGCGAGGAATGTGATACTTTTTTCTCTGCAAAGAGAAAGTTGCAAGCACACATTAAACGGGTTCATTTACAAAAAAAGAAAGAATCCAATACTACATATTGTGATTTCTGTAAAAAGGATGTGATAACTCGTAATTGGAGTTATCAAATACGTACTAATATTCACAAAAGAAATGCTTGTGAAATCGTTGATGGTAATGTAAAAGTTATTCAATCAGCGTTAAAAAATAGAATAAAGACCCTTCAATTTAATAATAATGATGAGGGAAAATTTCGAATTGTATAGTTAGCGTTTTGAAAGAGTCTTTACTAAGTAATGACCCCTTCAAATATAATTTCGAATTATTTGGAGAGTATGTTAAACCACCTCACGATATAGTGGAGGTTAAATCTTTCCAAACAAACATGATACTCATACACACTATATACGAACTGGAGAGCTCACTAAATGATCATGTTGAAAAGATCAAAAATCAAATGAGTGAATTCCAGAAACGTGATAGTGGGTGGGCCCTTCTTAAATTACTTCATTTGGAGGTTAATGTGAATAAGCTCGACATGATAAAAGGAAGTAGTTTCATACCTCTTCCTAAAAAATTGATTGATAAAAAAGCATGTGTCAATGTTGAAAATGATGACATGTATTTTTTTAAATGGTCTATTATTGCATCTTTTGTGGATTCACCAATTAATTCGAACCGTTGTTTGATTATAATGTGAATATAAATGATGCAATAATATTTGTGAATGATCTAGAGTTAAAATTTAGCGGTATGGAGTTTCCTCTAGACTATAATGACATCCACATTTTCGATGAACAAAATGCAGATATCAGCATATCTGTCTTTGGGTATAACGATGAAATTGGTGATGTTTTTGGTCCAATTTACTGGACAAAGGATTCACATAGAAAATTTCATATAAATCTTCTATTTATCCAAGATGAGTTAGCGGATAATTTCCATTATGTATGGATTAAGAATGTGTCGCGGCTTTTCCGGTCAATAAAATAAAAATTCCATTCATTTTTGAAATGTATGTTGACAACATTTTTCAAACGATGAAAAATATAGTGAACATATATCCAGAGAATGTAATCTTATGGTTACCAGAATGCCTGCTAAGGATAATAAATTTCTCGAATTTAACGGCATACATCATCAGATGGATGTACCTTTTGTAGTATATGCAGTATTTGCAGATGTGTATTGAAATCATGAGATGAACAGGTTTCCGAAAAAGTAAGGAACATTTAGGAGGATCTCGCCTGTGCATTTTCATATTAGATCGTATGCAATTATAATCCGATATTGAGTAAAATGCGAACATATGTTAGTTGATGATCTCACCAAAATTTTTGACGATTGCATTAATGTTAAGATTCCGATGAATCCTCTATCTAATGCGGGGAGAGATTTTAATTTTTCATCTCCTATATGCCATATTTGTGAGAGGAAATTTATTGGGAATGAAGAGCGTATAACGGATCATTGCCATTTAACCGGGAAATATCGTGGCCCAGCACATAATGAATGCAATTTAAATTATAAAGTTCCGAAATTTTTTCCGGTGTTTTTCCATAACCTCTCGGGGTATGACATACATTTATTTATCAGGGAGCTTCAACATAAAAGTGGTTATGTTGAAGTAATTGCTGTAAATAAAGAGAAGTACATTTCTATATCAATTAAATGTAGAAAGGAAAATGGTATAATGGAGATAAGATTTTTAGATTCATTCAGATTCATGGCTTCAAGTTTGGAGAAATTATCAAAAAATCTCGATCCTTCAGATTTCCACATGGTTAGAGCAGTGCACCCTAATAATGAAGAATTCCATCTAATTCGACGTAAGGGTGTATATCCATATAACTATATACAAACGGAGGAAGTTTTACATGAGAAAAGTATTTTTCCAAGAGAAAAATTGTTTAATACTTTGACCGGTTCTCCGTGTTCTGAAGAGGAATATAATCATGCTAAAAAAGTGTGGTTAACGTTTAGTTGTTCTTCCTTGAAAGATTACATGGAAATTTATTTGAAATGTGTTGTGCTCCTACTAACTGATATTTTTGAAAATTTCATGAAAAAATGTAGGAATGTGTATAAGCTTGATCCGTGTCAATATTATACAGCTCCCGTTTTATCATGGGATGCAATGTTGAAGCACACCTCTATTTCATTAGAGCTATTCACTTCACATTCAAAGCATCATTTTGTGCAGCAGTCCTGAAGCCAATTTGGACTTATGCTATTCAGTTTTGGGGCACCGCATCTCCCTCTAATATCGAAAAATTGCAGCGAATACAATCCAAGTGTCTGCGAATTATTGTAAACGCGCCTTGGTATATGAGGAACTTTAACATCCATCGAGATTTAAATGTACCCACAATTTCTGAGGAAGTTGCAATGTCCTGCAGAAGCTACATTCAAAAATTACAATCATCCGAATCCCCTTGCTAGGCAATTGTTGCTGAGCACGGGGCATCGTCGATTAAAAAGAAAAGACACACTGAATATGCTGTGAAATTGCTATACCTCGCGACTCAACAAATTGTGATGGAACGTAGGGAATATCACATAATTTTAGTTAGTTTGTAAGATTTGATTACTTATTGTTAGTTTCTAAGTAATTTAAAAAGATCCAATAAAAAAAGCTTGTTAGAAAAAAAAAAAATTTTTTTTGTGCAGAAGGAGATTCGTGGTGGGATTTTCCAAGTGAGTAAAAGACACTCGAAGGCTAACAATAAGTATATGAATGATTTCAATCCATTGAAACCATCTGAATATTTAGTATATTTAGACGCCAATAATCTATATGGTTGGGCAATGTTGCAATATCTACCAACAGATGGATTTGAATGGGTTGAAGACATTAACATTAAAGATATATTAGATACATCTAGCGAATCATCCGTTGGATACTTTTTAGAGGTAGATTTGAATTACCCTTTCCAGATGCATGAACTGCATAACGATTTACCATTTTGTGTTGAAAATATGAACCCTCCGAATAACAATAAAGTAACAAAATTAATTACAATGTGCAATTTTGGAATTATCAAAATTTATAATGTATGACTTTCACTATCAATATATGATTCTAAAATTTTGCGAGGAATGTGATACTTTTTTCTCTGCAAAGAGAAAGTTGCAAGCACACATTAAACGGGTTCATTTACAAAAAAAGAAAGAATCCAATACTACATATTGTGATTTCTGTAAAAAGGATGTGATAACTCGTAATTGGAGTTATCAAATACGTACTAATATTCACAAAAGAAATGCTTGTGAAATCGTTGATGGTAATGTAAAAGTTATTCAATCAGCGTTAAAAAATAGAATAAAGACCCTTCAATTTAATAATAATGATGAGGGAAAATTTCGAATTGTATAGTTAGCGTTTTGAAAGAGTCTTTACTAAGTAATGACCCCTTCAAATATAATTTCGAATTATTTGGAGAGTATGTTAAACCACCTCACGATATAGTGGAGGTTAAATCTTTCCAAACAAACATGATACTCATACACACTATATACGAACTGGAGAGCTCACTAAATGATCATGTTGAAAAGATCAAAAATCAAATGAGTGAATTCCAGAAACGTGATAGTGGGTGGGCCCTTCTTAAATTACTTCATTTGGAGGTTAATGTGAATAAGCTCGACATGATAAAAGGAAGTAGTTTCATACCTCTTCCTAAAAAATTGATTGATAAAAAAGCATGTGTCAATGTTGAAAATGATGACATGTATTTTTTTAAATGGTCTATTATTGCATCTTTTGTGGATTCACCAATTAATTCGAACCGTTGTTTGATTATAATGTGAATATAAATGATGCAATAATATTTGTGAATGATCTAGAGTTAAAATTTAGCGGTATGGAGTTTCCTCTAGACTATAATGACATCCACATTTTCGATGAACAAAATGCAGATATCAGCATATCTGTCTTTGGGTATAACGATGAAATTGGTGATGTTTTTGGTCCAATTTACTGGACAAAGGATTCACATAGAAAATTTCATATAAATCTTCTATTTATCCAAGATGAGTTAGCGGATAATTTCCATTATGTATGGATTAAGAATGTGTCGCGGCTTTTCCGGTCAATAAAATAAAAATTCCATTCATTTTTGAAATGTATGTTGACAACATTTTTCAAACGATGAAAAATATAGTGAACATATATCCAGAGAATGTAATCTTATGGTTACCAGAATGCCTGCTAAGGATAATAAATTTCTCGAATTTAACGGCATACATCATCAGATGGATGTACCTTTTGTAGTATATGCAGTATTTGCAGATGTGTATTGAAATCATGAGATGAACAGGTTTCCGAAAAAGTAAGGAACATTTAGGAGGATCTCGCCTGTGCATTTTCATATTAGATCGTATGCAATTATAATCCGATATTGAGTAAAATGCGAACATATGTTAGTTGATGATCTCACCAAAATTTTTGACGATTGCATTAATGTTAAGATTCCGATGAATCCTCTATCTAATGCGGGGAGAGATTTTAATTTTTCATCTCCTATATGCCATATTTGTGAGAGGAAATTTATTGGGAATGAAGAGCGTATAACGGATCATTGCCATTTAACCGGGAAATATCGTGGCCCAGCACATAATGAATGCAATTTAAATTATAAAGTTCCGAAATTTTTTCCGGTGTTTTTCCATAACCTCTCGGGGTATGACATACATTTATTTATCAGGGAGCTTCAACATAAAAGTGGTTATGTTGAAGTAATTGCTGTAAATAAAGAGAAGTACATTTCTATATCAATTAAATGTAGAAAGGAAAATGGTATAATGGAGATAAGATTTTTAGATTCATTCAGATTCATGGCTTCAAGTTTGGAGAAATTATCAAAAAATCTCGATCCTTCAGATTTCCACATGGTTAGAGCAGTGCACCCTAATAATGAAGAATTCCATCTAATTCGACGTAAGGGTGTATATCCATATAACTATATACAAACGGAGGAAGTTTTACATGAGAAAAGTATTTTTCCAAGAGAAAAATTGTTTAATACTTTGACCGGTTCTCCGTGTTCTGAAGAGGAATATAATCATGCTAAAAAAGTGTGGTTAACGTTTAGTTGTTCTTCCTTGAAAGATTACATGGAAATTTATTTGAAATGTGTTGTGCTCCTACTAACTGATATTTTTGAAAATTTCATGAAAAAATGTAGGAATGTGTATAAGCTTGATCCGTGTCAATATTATACAGCTCCCGTTTTATCATGGGATGCAATGTTGAAGCACACCTCTATTTCATTAGAGCTATTCACTTCACATTCAAAGCATCATTTTGTGCAGCAGTCCTGAAGCCAATTTGGACTTATGCTATTCAGTTTTGGGGCACCGCATCTCCCTCTAATATCGAAAAATTGCAGCGAATACAATCCAAGTGTCTGCGAATTATTGTAAACGCGCCTTGGTATATGAGGAACTTTACATCCATCGAGATTTAAATGTACCCACAATTTCTGAGGAAGTTGCAATGTCCTGCAGAAGCTACATTCAAAAATTACAATCATCCGAATCCCCTTGCTAGGCAATTGTTGCTGAGCACGGGGCATCGTCGATTAAAAAGAAAAGACACACTGAATATGCTGTGAAATTGCTATACCTCGCGACTCAACAAATTGTGATGGAACGTAGGGAATATCACATAATTTTAGTTAGTTTGTAAGATTTGATTACTTATTGTTAGTTTCTAAGTAATTTAAAAAGATCCAATAAAAAAAGCTTGTTAGAAAAAAAAAAAATTTTTTTTGTGCAGAAGGAGATTCGTGGTGGGATTTTCCAAGTGAGTAAAAGACACTCGAAGGCTAACAATAAGTATATGAATGATTTCAATCCATTGAAACCATCTGAATATTTAGTATATTTAGACGCCAATAATCTATATGGTTGGGCAATGTTGCAATATCTACCAACAGATGGATTTGAATGGGTTGAAGACATTAACATTAAAGATATATTAGATACATCTAGCGAATCATCCGTTGGATACTTTTTAGAGGTAGATTTGAATTACCCTTTCCAGATGCATGAACTGCATAACGATTTACCATTTTGTGTTGAAAATATGAACCCTCCGAATAACAATAAAGTAACAAAATTAATTACAATGTGCAATTTTGGAATTATCAAAATTTATAATGTATGACTTTCACTATCAATATATGATTCTAAAATTTAAGCAAAATTTATCGCTATGTTATATGGATACCGATTCTTTTATTTATAATATTCGCACCGATGATTTCTATCAGGATATTAAAGATGATATTGATAGCAGATTTGATACATCGGGCTATGCTATTGATAACCCCTTCAACATACCGTTGAAAAATAAAAAAAAATTAGGTATGATGAAGGATGAGAATAATGGGGTAATTATACGTGAATTTATTGGACTACGTCCTAAAATGTATTCATTAGATGTAGTTAATCATAATGTTCAGAATAAAGTGAAGGGTGTCCCCAAAAATATTTCATCGCGGTTAACCATCAACGATTTCACAAACATTTCATATAGTGGGGCTATACTATCTCGCCCAATACATACAATTAGATCTATTCATCATAATTTGTATACACATGAAATGAATAAAATTGTCTTAACTTCATATGATGATAAAAAACAAATTCTAGCCGATAACATTCACGCAAATGCACACGGTTATTACAACCTCAGTGAATTAGTTGAATTGCTTAATAATTCCGATGAGTGAGAGAAAAAAGAACAAAGTTTTACGTTTTTTCATTGTATTTCTTTACATAGTTTTTATTAATTATTAATGTAAAAAAATTAGATATTATACTTAGTATTAAGATTATTGTAAAACTAGAATAAACAATTCATGTCTAATATCAAGATTACTAAATAAGTATATGAATATGAGTAAATAAATATATAAAATATAAATTAATATGTTTTCATTTCAAAATTCAATAATTTTCTTAAGGCTCTAACATTGATAAAAGCACAATTTTGATTATGAATTATACAACCATCAAAATAACCATATTTTTGTCTAATTTTTTTCAAATTTTCACATCCATAATCATCTAAATTGAATATATTTGAAAGTTTAAACAATGACTCAAGCCACTTCTTCTTCTCATAACCCTTAACATAAATTTCACAATTAAATAAATTTTCCCGTATGAAATTTGATAAGCTCTGGAATGTGATTGATCCTGTACCCATTTAATGTTGAGATGTTTTGATGTAATCCAACGTGCTTATTTTTGATAGAATGGTGGATGATCGTTGAAGGGGAACGGTGGTTTTACGATAAAATGCATATTCTCATTAATGCTAAGGGATATTGCCAGATCCTTTAAAATAAATAGGTTTTCAGGCCCCTTAAATCCTTGAATATCAACAACTACTTTTTGTATATAATTAGAATGCATTTTTATATATATCCTTTTGATATTTCAAATTGAAAATTCCGTAATAAATGTCTTCACTCTTTGAAGAAAAAGATCATACTGAACATATTAAATCATTTTCTTAATTTCTCCAGTCATGGGGATATAGCTAATAATCCAATCATGTATGAGAAGGGCTTCAGCAGTTGTCTACGCCAGAACAGAAATGTCGCGCTCTTATCAACTTTATATTATAATTTCCATTGGGTTGGCAACCCACCAACTTGATGTTATATTTTTTCTATTTGCCGTTTTCTCTTTCTCTCGCCCTATCTTTTCTTCTTAGCTTCTGTTTTTTTGTTTTATTCGAGTTTTTACCTCTTTTGAAGATAGTGCGCGGTATTTTCTTACATCTAAATTAAATTGTTTATACATAAATCGAATTAAAAATAGAAAATAATTGTAAATAAAGAAAAATAAACTCAAAAGACCTAACTTAAAATCTAATAACAAAAAGCGAGTGATTAGTGTATAGTGCAAATTTCCCCACAGCCACCACAAAAACCAGGCAAGGAAGCTATCCTTGTCTATTTTTTTAAATTTGAATTGTAAAGGGTTATCCATTTCGCGGTTTCAAAAGTAAATGTAAATAAAACACATATAAAATATTTTTTTTCATGATATTTCTTTTTTATTATAAAGTTTGAACAAAATGTAACGATTATTAGCATACGAAGTCTGAGTGTAAACAATAAACAAACAAAATAAATAAATGTTTTGAAACTCTTTATTATCATCAAGCATTATATTACATGCTATATTAGTAAAAACTTCATGAATGAACAAGAATGATTGCATCATATAATTAAATTAGAATATTGACATTGTATACAGATGTTCAATAGGTTGCACATTTAAGATTTCAATATCAGGACTATTGTTTTTATCAGAATAACGAACTAATGCAACTTCACCACCATTAAGCTGTTCAGTTACAACTTCTCGATATTCACTACATCGAATACTCATACTTCGTTTCTCGTAGTTTGAATCATAGGTGCATCGAATTGTTATGTACACTTAGCAGAAAAAGTGTACATACAAGAAGTAAACAATTCTTCGCTGCACTAAATACCAATAAGGAAACAATTTTTCTCCAAAGAAGTTATTTTTATTTAGAAGTTACAGTATTATGTTTACTTTAAGCCCAAATACATTAAATTATAATGTACAGAAAAATTTTGAGAAACAAAAGAATTCAAAAGCACCTGTTAATTGGTCAGAAAAAGCCTACGTACAGAAACGAAAACGGGACTTCCCCGCTCATTTGCTCGATCGCTTGTGCCATCAAAAGTTTTTTTTCAAAGTTCTATATTTAATACGTATCTTGGTTCGATTTTGTGCTTTGAATAATCTATTTCAAGAAGTTTAATAAAGATGAATTCAAAAAGAAAGGAAATTGGAGTTGATGAACGGAAAATTATAATAATATTATGGAAAGAAGGCCAAACTTTCCATGAAATTGCTAAAATCCTTGGGATAAAAAATATTTTGTCAATGTGTTGAATCTTACGAAACATGGTAATTGGTGGTACCAGATTCCAGCATCTCGACATCCACAAAGCGACATGGCTGTCTCCAGATCAACGTACAAGAAACCAAATTGATCATGTGGTGATTGACGGAAGGCATGCTTCCAGTGTGATGGACGTGAAATCGATCCGTGGTGCCAACATCGACTCGGATCACTACCTTGTTGCAGCTAAGGTGCGCACACGCCTATGTGTCGCAAATAACAAGAGAAGTCCCACACAGAGAAAGCTCGACGTCAGTAAGCTGCGATCACCAGAGACAGCAGATGCATTTTCCACTCGACTATCGGATCTGCTTATGCAGAACACTCCCCCACTTGATGATACATGGGCACGGTGGACACATATATCCCACTCCATGACTACTGCTGCCGAGGAGGTAATCGGTTACTACCGGCCTCTGAGGAATGAGTGGTATGATCAGGAGTGTCGCGACGCTACCGCAGAGAAAGACGCCGCCTACAGAAAAACCCTGCGTGCAGGCGTAACGCGAGCTGTTAAGGAGCGGTATAGAGAGAAAAAGAGTGCAGAGAGACGTCTTTTCAGGCGCAAGAAGAGGGAGTTGGAAAGACGCGAGTGTGAGGAGATAGAGATGTGTACCGACAAGAATGAGACTCGAAATTTCTTTGAAAAGATCAAGCGCCTGAGTGGAGGTTTAAATCCCGGAGCCTCTTCTTGTCGTGATGGAAATGGGAATCTGGTTACGGATGTCCAGAGTGTACTGAGCCTATGGAGGGAACACTTCTCCACGTTACTGAATGGCGATGCTACTAACAATTCCGCCAGTGGAGGAGAATGCCCGATAACCCCAATTACAGATGATGGTGTTGATGTTCCACCACCCGACTATGACGAGGTTGAAACGGCCATTTTAAGGCTGAAGAACAACAAAGCTGCAGGTGCTGATGGCCTGCCTGCCGAATTGTTTAAGACCGGAGGCGATGAGCTGCTCACCCGCATGCACCAGCTCATAAGCAGAATATGGTCGGATGAAAGCATGCCTGATGATTGGAGGCTCAGTGTTCTCTGTCCTGTACATAAAAAAGGAGACCCCACAATTTGCGCCAACTACCGTGGAATAAGTCTCCTGAGCATCGCGTACAAGGTTCTATCGAGCGTACTGTGTGAAAGGTTGAAGCCTATGCTCAGCAACCTGATTGGACCTTATCAGTGTGGCTTCAGACCTGGTAAATCCACCATCGACCAGATTTTCACACTGCGCCAAATCCTGGAGAAGACCCAAGAAAAACAGATCGACACACACCACCTATTTGTTGATTATAAAGCCGCTTTCGACAGTCCGGTAAGGGATTACCTCTACGCAACAATGTCTGACACTGCATAACTCCCGTTGTGCAGTGAAAATTGGGAAGGACCTCTCCGCATCGTTTAATACCGAACGGGGTTTCAGACAAGGTGATTCGTTATCGTGCGACTTCTTCAATCTTATTATGGAGAAAATAATACGAGCTGCTGATCTACGACATAATGGCACTATCTTCAACAAAAGTGTCATGCTGTTAGCGTATGCCGACGATATTGACATAATCGGCATGAACACGCGAGCAGTCAGTGCAGCATTCTCAGAGTTGGAAAGAGAGTCGCGTCGGATGGGTCTCACGGTGAACGAGGGCAAGACGAAGTATCTAGTGTCAACAAACAAAGAGTCCCGGCGTCTTGGACAGCACGTCACTGTTGACAACTACGCTTTTGAAGTAGTAAGGGACTTTGTCTATCTTGGAACCAGCATTAACAGCAGTAATGACGTCAGCTTGGAGATCATGCGTAGGATAACTCTTGCTAACAGGTGTTACTTTGGGCTGAGTAAGCAATTGAGAAGTCGAGCCCTCTCTCGAAGAACGAAAACTACACTCTACAAGTCTCTCATCATGCCTGTCCTAACATATGGCGCTGAAGCCTGGACAATTTCCACCTCGGATGAGCGAATACTTGGAGTTTTCGAGAGAAAAGTCCTACGCAAGATCTTTGGACCTATTTGCGTTGGTGGCGAGTACCGAATAAGGTACAACCATGAGCTGTACGAGCTGTATGCCGATATTGACATAGTAAAGCGCATCAAAATCCAGCGGCTGCGCTGGCTAGGTCATGTCGAGCGAATGTTAGAACACGCTCCAGCTAAGAAGGTGTTATATTCGGAACCCGCTGGAGGACGACGCAAAAGAGGAAGACCAAACCTCCGGTGGAAAGACCAAGTACTGGAGAACCTGACGGCGCTTGGAATTTCTAACTGGCGCCAGCTAGCGAAGAACAGAGATGGCTGGCGAAGCATGTTATTTTCGGCCTAAATCGATATTCGGTTGTTATGGCCACATAAGTAAGTAAGTTGAATCTTTATCTTTATATGTTGTCAATTTGCTGCACCTTATCACATAGCAGAAGTAAAATTAGTGGTCTATTGCTGCGGCCCACTTTTCATATCTAATATGTTTAGGGATTACATGCTTCATATAGTTGAAAATTGAATAAATAGACGATGTATGATCCTAATAGAAATCATTATTGACAACTATTTGAAGAAATAAAGTTCGAAAATAAAGCAGGAAGAAGAAATGAACCAGAACGATAATGTAAGTATACATTTATTATAAACAAATTATTTTTTTATGATATTAATAAATTATATATATATTACAATATATATATATATATATATATATATATATATATATATATATATATATATATATATATATATAATTCGCGTGGTAGTCATTTAAATGATGTAGTATTTCACACATAATGTCAACGTTCAAACTTTATAATAAAGAAATATCATGATAAAAAATACTTTATATGTGTACATTTACATTTACTTTTGAAACCGCGAAATGGATAACCCTTTATATATATGTATATATATATATATATATATATATATATATGTATATATATATATATATATATATATATGTATATATATATATGTATATATATATATATATATATATATATATATATATATATATATATATACTTTCATTACAGAATATTGTGGAAATTTTAGATGATGAAGAGATATCTGTCTCTCAGCGGTATTTAATCTGCAACAAGCAGCACCAACAACATCAACAACAACAACAACTGCAGTAGCAGCAACAACAATAACAGCAGCAACAACAATAACAATTAGAATTACAACAACAGCAACATCATCAGCAGCAGCAGAAAGAAAATGAGGAAGCCAAATATACACCGCAGGATGCAATTAACGAGTTACATAGACTAAATAATTGTAACCCAATAATCCGCATTGATACTCTGATAGTCGATCAAGGCTATCAGATAATCAAATGTGAATTAAAGCCTACGGGCCGAAAATTATGTTAACATTAAATGATGGGATGGTATTCTTACCACCTCGATTTAGTAATATGAGCGACCCACTAAAAACGCTTATAAATGCTGGTGGTTATGCCATTTATAGGCGACAAAACCCACCGGCGACTGTATCCAGGCATAACTTAAACATAGTAAAAATAAATCGCCATGAGGTACAAGAATTTTATTTGTAAAAATGAAATGTATTATTATTATTATTATTATTATTATATAAATTAATAAATATACAATATAATTTTTATAAATTTAATAATGAATAAATAAAAAACTTATACTAAAAAAATACATTTTAAAGTTTAAATTATTTTTTCCGTTGGAAGATAGGAACTTCATTGATGGTAGGTATGTTGGTTGTTGATCTTATTCTCTCTCTCGCCCCAGAGTCATATTGTATTTCAGAGTGTTCAGAAGAGAAAAGGAGTTAGAGCCCTAATAGCTAGTCCGAATTTTTATAGCATATTAATTTTTGATGAGAATATGTGTGCCATTCAAATGAATAAAATGCGAGTATTGTATAACAAACCGATATATCTGGGATTTGCAATTTTGGAATTATCAAAATTTAAAATGTATGACTTTCACTATCAATATATGATTCTAAAATTTAAGCAAAATTTATCGCTATGTTATATGGATACCGATTCTTTTATTTATAATATTCGCACCGATGATTTCTATCAGGATATTAAAGATGATATTGATAGCAGATTTGATACATCGGGCTATGCTATTGATAACCCCTTCAACATACCGTTGAAAAATAAAAAAAAATTAGGTATGATGAAGGATGAGAATAATGGGGTAATTATACGTGAATTTATTGGACTACGTCCTAAAATGTATTCATTAGATGTAGTTAATCATAATGTTCAGAATAAAGTGAAGGGTGTCCCCAAAAATATTTCATCGCGGTTAACCATCAACGATTTCACAAACATTTCATATAGTGGGGCTATACTATCTCGCCCAATACATACAATTAGATCTATTCATCATAATTTGTATACACATGAAATGAATAAAATTGTCTTAACTTCATATGATGATAAAAAACAAATTCTAGCCGATAACATTCACGCAAATGCACACGGTTATTACAACCTCAGTGAATTAGTTGAATTGCTTAATAATTCCGATGAGTGAGAGAAAAAAGAACAAAGTTTTACGTTTTTTCATTGTATTTCTTTACATAGTTTTTATTAATTATTAATGTAAAAAAATTAGATATTATACTTAGTATTAAGATTATTGTAAAACTAGAATAAACAATTCATGTCTAATATCAAGATTACTAAATAAGTATATGAATATGAGTAAATAAATATATAAAATATAAATTAATATGTTTTCATTTCAAAATTCAATAATTTTCTTAAGGCTCTAACATTGATAAAAGCACAATTTTGATTATGAATTATACAACCATCAAAATAACCATATTTTTGTCTAATTTTTTTCAAATTTTCACATCCATAATCATCTAAATTGAATATATTTGAAAGTTTAAACAATGACTCAAGCCACTTCTTCTTCTCATAACCCTTAACATAAATTTCACAATTAAATAAATTTTCCCGTATGAAATTTGATAAGCTCTGGAATGTGATTGATCCTGTACCCATTTAATGTTGAGATGTTTTGATGTAATCCAACGTGCTTATTTTTGATAGAATGGTGGATGATCGTTGAAGGGGAACGGTGGTTTTACGATAAAATGCATATTCTCATTAATGCTAAGGGATATTGCCAGATCCTTTAAAATAAATAGGTTTTCAGGCCCCTTAAATCCTTGAATATCAACAACTACTTTTTGTATATAATTAGAATGCATTTTTATATATATCCTTTTGATATTTCAAATTGAAAATTCCGTAATAAATGTCTTCACTCTTTGAAGAAAAAGATCATACTGAACATATTAAATCATTTTCTTAATTTCTCCAGTCATGGGGATATAGCTAATAATCCAATCATGTATGAGAAGGGCTTCAGCAGTTGTCTACGCCAGAACAGAAATGTCGCGCTCTTATCAACTTTATATTATAATTTCCATTGGGTTGGCAACCCACCAACTTGATGTTATATTTTTTCTATTTGCCGTTTTCTCTTTCTCTCGCCCTATCTTTTCTTCTTAGCTTCTGTTTTTTTGTTTTATTCGAGTTTTTACCTCTTTTGAAGATAGTGCGCGGTATTTTCTTACATCTAAATTAAATTGTTTATACATAAATCGAATTAAAAATAGAAAATAATTGTAAATAAAGAAAAATAAACTCAAAAGACCTAACTTAAAATCTAATAACAAAAAGCGAGTGATTAGTGTATAGTGCAAATTTCCCCACAGCCACCACAAAAACCAGCCAAGGAAGCTATCCTTGTCTATTTTTTTAAATTTGAATTGTAAGGGGTTATCCATTTCGCGGTTTCAAAAGTAAATGTAAATAAAACACATATAAAATATTTTTTTTCATGATATTTCTTTTTTATTATAAAGTTTGAACAAAATGTAACGATTATTAGCATACGAAGTCTGAGTGTAAACAATAAACAAACAAAATAAATAAATCTTTTGAAACTCTTTATTATCATCAAGCATTATATTACATGCTATATTAGTAAAAACTTCATGAATGAACAAGAATGATTGCATCATATAATTAAATTAGAATATTGACATTGTATACAGATGTTCAATAGGTTGCACATTTAAGATTTCAATATCAGGTCTATTGTTTTTATCAGAATAACGAACTAATGCAACTTCACCACCAATAAGCTGTTCAGTTACAACTTCTCGATATTCACTACATCGAATACTCATACTTCGTTTCTCGTAGTTTGAATCATAGGTGCATCGAATTGTTATGTACACTTAGCAGAAAAAGTGTACATACAAGAAGTAAACAATTCTTCGCTGCACTAAATACCAATAAGGAAACAATTTTTCTCCAAAGAAGTTATTTTTATTTAGAAGTTACAGTATTATGTTTACTTTAAGCCCAAATACATTAAATTATAATGTACAGAAAAATTTTGAGAAACAAAAGAATTCAAAAGCACCTGTTAATTGGTCAGAAAAAGCCTACGTACAGAAACGAAAACGGGACTTCCCCGCTCATTTGCTCGATCGCTTGTGCCATCAAAAGTTTTTTTTCAAAGTTCTATATTTAATACGTATCTTGGTTCGATTTTGTGCTTTGAATAATCTATTTCAAGAAGTTTAATAAAGATGAATTCAAAAAGAAAGGAAATTGGAGTTGATGAACGGAAAATTATAATAATATTATGGAAAGAAGGCCAAACTTTCCATGAAATTGCTAAAATCCTTGGGATAAAAAATATTTTGTCAATGTGTTGAATCTTACGAAACATGGTAATTGGTGGTACCAGATTCCAGCATCTCGACATCCACAAAGCGACATGGCTGTCTCCAGATCAACGTACAAGAAACCAAATTGATCATGTGGTGATTGACGGAAGGCATGCTTCCAGTGTGATGGACGTGAAATCGATCCGTGGTGCCAACATCGACTCGGATCACTACCTTGTTGCAGCTAAGGTGCGCACACGCCTATGTGTCGCAAATAACAAGAGAAGTCCCACACAGAGAAAGCTCGACGTCAGTAAGCTGCGATCACCAGAGACAGCAGATGCATTTTCCACTCGACTATCGGATCTGCTTATGCAGAACACTCCCCCACTTGATGATACATGGGCACGGTGGACACATATATCCCACTCCATGACTACTGCTGCCGAGGAGGTAATCGGTTACTACCGGCCTCTGAGGAATGAGTGGTATGATCAGGAGTGTCGCGACGCTACCGCAGAGAAAGACGCCGCCTACAGAAAAACCCTGCGTGCAGGCGTAACGCGAGCTGTTAAGGAGCGGTATAGAGAGAAAAAGAGTGCAGAGAGACGTCTTTTCAGGCGCAAGAAGAGGGAGTTGGAAAGACGCGAGTGTGAGGAGATAGAGATGTGTACCGACAAGAATGAGACTCGAAAATTCTTTGAAAAGATCAAGCGCCTGAGTGGAGGTTTAAATCCCGGAGCCTCTTCTTGTCGTGATGGAAATGGGAATCTGGTTACGGATGTCCAGAGTGTACTGAGCCTATGGAGGGAACACTTCTCCCCGTTACTGAATGGCGATGCTACGAACAATTCCGCCAGTGGAAGAGAATGCCCGATAACCCCAATTACAGATGATGGTGTTGATGTTCCACCACCCGACTATGACGAGGTTGAAACGGCCATTTTAAGGCTGAAGAACAACAAAGCTGCAGGTGCTGATGGCCTGCCTGCCGAATTGTTTAAGACCGGAGGCGATGAGCTGCTCACCCGCATGCACCAGCTCATAAGCAGAATATGGTCGGATGAAAGCATGCCTGATGATTGGAGGCTCAGTGTTCTCTGTCCTGTACATAAAAAAGGAGACCCCACAATTTGCGCCAACTACCGTGGAATAAGTCTCCTGAGCATCGCGTACAAGGTTCTATCGAGCGTACTGTGTGAAAGGTTGAAGCCTATGCTCAGCAACCTGATTGGACCTTATCAGTGTGGCTTCAGACCTGGTAAATCCACCATCGACCAGATTTTCACACTGCGCCAAATCCTGGAGAAGACCCAAGAAAAACAGATCGACACACACCACCTATTTGTTGATTATAAAGCCGCTTTCGACAGTCCGGTAAGGGATTACCTCTACGCAACAATGTCTGAGTTCGGTATTCCTGCAAAGCTCATTCGACTTTGTAGAATGACACTGCATAACTCCCGTTGTGCAGTGAAAATTGGGAAGGACCTCTCCGCATCGTTTAATACCGAACGGGGTTTCAGACAAGGTGATTCGTTATCGTGCGACTTCTTCAATCTTATTATGGAGAAAATAATACGAGCTGCTGATCTACGACATAATGGCACTATCTTCAACAAAAGTGTCATGCTGTTAGCGTATGCCGACGATATTGACATAATCGGCATGAACACGCGAGCAGTCAGTGCAGCATTCTCAGAGTTGGAAAGAGAGTCGCGTCGGATGGGTCTCACGGTGAACGAGGGCAAGACGAAGTATCTAGTGTCAACAAACAAAGAGTCCCGGCGTCTTGGACAGCACGTCACTGTTGACAACTACGCTTTTGAAGTAGTAAGGGACTTTGTCTATCTTGGAACCAGCATTAACAGCAGTAATGACGTCAGCTTGGAGATCATGCGTAGGATAACTCTTGCTAACAGGTGTTACTTTGGGCTGAGTAAGCAATTGAGAAGTCGAGCCCTCTCTCGAAGAACGAAAACTACACTCTACAAGTCTCTCATCATGCCTGTCCTAACATATGGCGCTGAAGCCTGGACAATTTCCACCTCGGATGAGCGAATACTTGGAGTTTTCGAGAGAAAAGTCCTACGCAAGATCTTTGGACCTATTTGCGTTGGTGGCGAGTACCGAATAAGGTACAACCATGAGCTGTACGAGCTGTATGCCGATATTGACATAGTAAAGCGCATCAAAATCCAGCGGCTGCGCTGGCTAGGTCATGTCGAGCGAATGTTAGAACACGCTCCAGCTAAGAAGGTGTTATATTCGGAACCCGCTGGAGGACGACGCAAAAGAGGAAGACCAAACCTCCGGTGGAAAGACCAAGTACTGGAGAACCTGACGGCGCTTGGAATTTCTAACTGGCGCCAGCTAGCGAAGAACAGAGATGGCTGGCGAAGCATGTTATTTTCGGCCTAAATCGATATTCGGTTGTTATGGCCACATAAGTAAGTAAGTTGAATCTTTATCTTTATATGTTGTCAATTTGCTGCACCTTATCACATAGCAGAAGTAAAATTAGTGGTCTATTGCTGCGGCCCACTTTTCATATCTAATATGTTTAGGGATTACATGCTTCATATAGTTGAAAATTGAATAAATAGACGATGTACGATCCTAATAGAAATCATTATTGACAACTATTTGAAGAAATAAAGTTCGAAAATAAAGCAGGAAGAAGAAATGAACCAGAACGATAATGTAAGTATACATTTATTATAAACAAATTATTTTTTTATGATATTAATAAATTATATATATATATATATATATATATATATATATATATATATATATATATATATATATATATATATATATATATATATATATAATTCGCGTGGTAGTCATTTAAATGATGTAGTATTTCACACATAATGTCAACGTTCAAACTTTATAATAAAGAAATATCATGATAAAAAATACTTTATATGTGTACATTTACATTTACTTTTGAAACCGCGAAATGGATAACCCTTTATATATATGTATATATATATATATATATATATATATATGTATATATATATATATATATATATATATATGTATATATATATATGTATATATATATATATATATATATATATATATATATATATATATATATATATATATATATATATATATATATATATATACTTTCATTACAGAATATTGTGGAAATTTTAGATGATGAAGAGATATCTGTCTCTCAGCGGTATTTAATCTGCAACAAGCAGCACCAACAACATCAACAACAACAACAACTGCAGTAGCAGCAACAACAATAACAGCAGCAACAACAATAACAATTAGAATTACAACAACAGCAACATCATCAGCAGCAGCAGAAAGAAAATGAGGAAGCCAAATATACACCGCAGGATGCAATTAACGAGTTACATAGACTAAATAATTGTAACCCAATAATCCGCATTGATACTCTGATAGTCGATCAAGGCTATCAGATAATCAAATGTGAATTAAAGCCTACGGGCCGAAAATTATGTTAACATTAAATGATGGGATGGTATTCTTACCACCTCGATTTAGTAATATGAGCGACCCACTAAAAACGCTTATAAATGCTGGTGGTTATGCCATTTATAGGCGACAAAACCCACCGGCGACTGTATCCAGGCATAACTTAAACATAGTAAAAATAAATCGCCATGAGGTACAAGAATTTTATTTGTAAAAATGAAATGTATTATTATTATTATTATTATTATTATATAAATTAATAAATATACAATATAATTTTTATAAATTTAATAATGAATAAATAAAAAACTTATACTAAAAAAATACATTTTAAAGTTTAAATTATTTTTTCCGTTGGAAGATAGGAACTTCATTGATGGTAGGTATGTTGGTTGTTGATCTTATTCTCTCTCTCGCCCCAGAGTCATATTGTATTTCAGAGTGTTCAGAAGAGAAAAGGAGTTAGAGCCCTAATAGCTAGTCCGAATTTTTATAGCATATTAATTTTTGATGAGAATATGTGTGCCATTCAAATGAATAAAATGCGAGTATTGTATAACAAACCGATATATCTGGGATTTGCAATTTTGGAATTATCAAAATTTAAAATGTATGACTTTCACTATCAATATATGATTCTAAAATTTAAGCAAAATTTATCGCTATGTTATATGGATACCGATTCTTTTATTTATAATATTCGCACCGATGATTTCTATCAGGATATTAAAGATGATATTGATAGCAGATTTGATACATCGGGCTATGCTATTGATAACCCCTTCAACATACCGTTGAAAAATAAAAAAAAATTAGGTATGATGAAGGATGAGAATAATGGGGTAATTATACGTGAATTTATTGGACTACGTCCTAAAATGTATTCATTAGATGTAGTTAATCATAATGTTCAGAATAAAGTGAAGGGTGTCCCCAAAAATATTTCATCGCGGTTAACCATCAACGATTTCACAAACATTTCATATAGTGGGGCTATACTATCTCGCCCAATACATACAATTAGATCTATTCATCATAATTTGTATACACATGAAATGAATAAAATTGTCTTAACTTCATATGATGATAAAAAACAAATTCTAGCCGATAACATTCACGCAAATGCACACGGTTATTACAACCTCAGTGAATTAGTTGAATTGCTTAATAATTCCGATGAGTGAGAGAAAAAAGAACAAAGTTTTACGTTTTTTCATTGTATTTCTTTACATAGTTTTTATTAATTATTAATGTAAAAAAATTAGATATTATACTTAGTATTAAGATTATTGTAAAACTAGAATAAACAATTCATGTCTAATATCAAGATTACTAAATAAGTATATGAATATGAGTAAATAAATATATAAAATATAAATTAATATGTTTTCATTTCAAAATTCAATAATTTTCTTAAGGCTCTAACATTGATAAAAGCACAATTTTGATTATGAATTATACAACCATCAAAATAACCATATTTTTGTCTAATTTTTTTCAAATTTTCACATCCATAATCATCTAAATTGAATATATTTGAAAGTTTAAACAATGACTCAAGCCACTTCTTCTTCTCATAACCCTTAACATAAATTTCACAATTAAATAAATTTTCCCGTATGAAATTTGATAAGCTCTGGAATGTGATTGATCCTGTACCCATTTAATGTTGAGATGTTTTGATGTAATCCAACGTGCTTATTTTTGATAGAATGGTGGATGATCGTTGAAGGGGAACGGTGGTTTTACGATAAAATGCATATTCTCATTAATGCTAAGGGATATTGCCAGATCCTTTAAAATAAATAGGTTTTCAGGCCCCTTAAATCCTTGAATATCAACAACTACTTTTTGTATATAATTAGAATGCATTTTTATATATATCCTTTTGATATTTCAAATTGAAAATTCCGTAATAAATGTCTTCACTCTTTGAAGAAAAAGATCATACTGAACATATTAAATCATTTTCTTAATTTCTCCAGTCATGGGGATATAGCTAATAATCCAATCATGTATGAGAAGGGCTTCAGCAGTTGTCTACGCCAGAACAGAAATGTCGCGCTCTTATCAACTTTATATTATAATTTCCATTGGGTTGGCAACCCACCAACTTGATGTTATATTTTTTCTATTTGCCGTTTTCTCTTTCTCTCGCCCTATCTTTTCTTCTTAGCTTCTGTTTTTTTGTTTTATTCGAGTTTTTACCTCTTTTGAAGATAGTGCGCGGTATTTTCTTACATCTAAATTAAATTGTTTATACATAAATCGAATTAAAAATAGAAAATAATTGTAAATAAAGAAAAATAAACTCAAAAGACCTAACTTAAAATCTAATAACAAAAAGCGAGTGATTAGTGTATAGTGCAAATTTCCCCACAGCCACCACAAAAACCAGCCAAGGAAGCTATCCTTGTCTATTTTTTTTAAATTTGAATTGTAAGGGGTTATCCATTTCGCGGTTTCAAAAGTAAATGTAAAATAATGTAATGATATTTCTTTTTTATTATAAAGTTTGAACAAAATGTAACGATTATTAGCATACGAAGTCTGAGTGTAAACAATAAACAAACAAAATAAATAAATGTTTTGAAACTCTTTATTATCATCAAGCATTATATTACATGCTATATTAGTAAAAACTTCATGAATGAACAAGAATGATTGCATCATATAATTAAATTAGAATATTGACATTGTATACAGATGTTCAATAGGTTGCACATTTAAGATTTCAATATCAGGTCTATTGTTTTTATCAGAATAACGAACTAATGCAACTTCACCACCAATAAGCTGTTCAGTTACAACTTCTCGATATTCACTACATCGAATACTCATACTTCGTTTCTCGTAGTTTGAATCATAGGTGCATCGAATTGTTATGTACACTTAGCAGAAAAAGTGTACATACAAGAAGTAAACAATTCTTCGCTGCACTAAATACCAATAAGGAAACAATTTTTCTCCAAAGAAGTTATTTTTATTTAGAAGTTACAGTATTATGTTTACTTTAAGCCCAAATACATTAAATTATAATGTACACAAAAATTTTGAGAAACAAAAGAATTCAAAAGCACCTGTTAATTGGTCAGAAAAAGCCTACGTACAGAAACGAAAACGGGACTTCCCCGCTCATTTGCTCGATCGCTTGTGCCATCAAAAGTTTTTTTTCAAAGTTCTATATTTAATACGTATCTTGGTTCGATTTTGTGCTTTGAATAATCTATTTCAAGAAGTTTAATAAAGATGAATTCAAAAAGAAAGGAAATTGGAGTTGATGAACGGAAAATTATAATAATATTATGGAAAGAAGGCCAAACTTTCCATGAAATTGCTAAAATCCTTGGGATAAAAAATATTTTGTCAATGTGTTGAATCTTACGAAACATGGTAATTGGTGGTACCAGATTCCAGCATCTCGACATCCACAAAGCGACATGGCTGTCTCCAGATCAACGTACAAGAAACCAAATTGATCATGTGGTGATTGACGGAAGGCATGCTTCCAGTGTGATGGACGTGAAATCGATCCGTGGTGCCAACATCGACTCGGATCACTACCTTGTTGCAGCTAAGGTGCGCACACGCCTATGTGTCGCAAATAACAAGAGAAGTCCCACACAGAGAAAGCTCGACGTCAGTAAGCTGCGATCACCAGAGACAGCAGATGCATTTTCCACTCGACTATCGGATCTGCTTATGCAGAACACTCCCCCACTTGATGATACATGGGCACGGTGGACACATATATCCCACTCCATGACTACTGCTGCCGAGGAGGTAATCGGTTACTACCGGCCTCTGAGGAATGAGTGGTATGATCAGGAGTGTCGCGACGCTACCGCAGAGAAAGACGCCGCCTACAGAAAAACCCTGCGTGCAGGCGTAACGCGAGCTGTTAAGGAGCGGTATAGAGAGAAAAAGAGTGCAGAGAGACGTCTTTTCAGGCGCAAGAAGAGGGAGTTGGAAAGACGCGAGTGTGAGGAGATAGAGATGTGTACCGACAAGAATGAGACTCGAAAATTCTTTGAAAAGATCAAGCGCCTGAGTGGAGGTTTAAATCCCGGAGCCTCTTCTTGTCGTGATGGAAATGGGAATCTGGTTACGGATGTCCAGAGTGTACTGAGCCTATGGAGGGAACACTTCTCCACGTTACTGAATGGCGATGCTACGAACAATTCCGCCAGTGGAAGAGAATGCCCGATAACCCCAATTACAGATGATGGTGTTGATGTTCCACCACCCGACTATGACGAGGTTGAAACGGCCATTTTAAGGCTGAAGAACAACAAAGCTGCAGGTGCTGATGGCCTGCCTGCCGAATTTTTTAAGACCGGAGGCGATGAGCTGCTCACCCGCATGCACCAGCTCATAAGCAGAATATGGTCGGATGAAAGCATGCCTGATGATTGGAGGCTCAGTGTTCTCTGTCCTGTACATAAAAAAGGAGACCTCACAATTTGCGCCAACTACCGTGGAATAAGTCTCCTGAGCATCGCGTACAAGGTTCTATCGAGCGTACTGTGTGAAAGGTTGAAGCCTATGCTCAGCAACCTGATTGGACCTTATCAGTGTGGCTTCAGACCTGGTAAATCCACCATCGACCAGATTTTCACACTGCGCCAAATCCTGGAGAAGACCCAAGAAAAACAGATCGACACACACCACCTATTTGTTGATTATAAAGCCGCTTTCGACAGTCCGGTAAGGGATTACCTCTACGCAACAATGTCTGAGTTCGGTATTCCTGCAAAGCTCATTCGACTTTGTAGAATGACACTGCATAACTCCCGTTGTGCAGTGAAAATTGGGAAGGACCTCTCCGCATCGTTTAATACCGAACGGGGTTTCAGACAAGGTGATTCGTTATCGTGCGACTTCTTCAATCTTATTATGGAGAAAATAATACGAGCTGCTGATCTACGACATAATGGCACTATCTTCAACAAAAGTGTCATGCTGTTAGCGTATGCCGACGATATTGACATAATCGGCATGAACACGCGAGCAGTCAGTGCAGCATTCTCAGAGTTGGAAAGAGAGTCGCGTCGGATGGGTCTCACGGTGAACGAGGGCAAGACGAAGTATCTAGTGTCAACAGACAAAGAGTCCCGGCGTCTTGGACAGCACGTCACTGTTGACAACTACGCTTTTGAAGTAGTAAGGGACTTTGTCTATCTTGGAACCAGCATTAACAGCAGTAATGACGTCAGCTTGGAGATCATGCGTAGGATAACTCTTGCTAACAGGTGTTACTTTGGGCTGAGTAAGCAATTGAGAAGTCGAGCCCTCTCTCGAAGAACGAAAACTACACTCTACAAGTCTCTCATCATGCCTGTCCTAACATATGGCGCTGAAGCCTGGACAATTTCCACCTCGGATGAGCGAATGCTTTTAGTTTTCGAGAGAAAAGTCTTACGCAAGATCTTTGGACCTATTAGCGTTGGTGGCGAGTACCGAATAAGGTACAACCATGAGCTGTACGAGCTGTATGCCGATATTGACATAGTAAAGCGCATCAAAATCCAGCTGCTGCGCTGGCTAGGTCATGTCGAGCGAATGGAAGAACACGCTCCAGCTAAAAAGGTGTTATATTCGGAACCCGCTGGAGGACGACGCAGAAGAGGAAGACCAAACCTCCGGTGGAAAGACCAAGTACTGGAGAACTTGACGGCGCTTGGAATTTCTAATTGGCGCCAGCTAGCGAAGAACTGAGATGGCTGGCGAAGCATGTTATTTTCGGCCTAAATCGATATTCGGTTGTTATGGCCACATAAGTAAGTAAGTAAGTCTATGGGTAGACTCACCAATATAGTTAAATAGAATGACGATAGAACATTCATAGTTCAATTCCAAAAAGTTGTAACTCGTTATATGCACGTATACAAAAAAGTCAAATTATATTGAACATAAAAACAAGGTAAAAATTTGTCGTTTCCGAGATTTTATTGGAATATAGAAAGATGTACACCGTTATAAACACATACATCTTTTCTATATGAAATTATATATATATATGCATATATATATATGTATATATATATATATATATATATATATATATATATATATATATATATATATATATATATATATATGTATACATATATATATATATATATATGTATATATATATATATATATGGATATATATATATATATATATACGGATATATATATATATATATATATATATATATATATATATATATATATATTGTATATATATATATATATATATAAAATATATATATATATATACAGTGGCTCCCAGCTTATTTCGTACAGTGACAGTTTAAAAATTGCTGCAGTCGTAATTCCTAATATTGCAAAAATTTGAACAAAATATAAATGCCATTTTTGAAAGGAAGGTTTGTTTTTTATTTTCCAAAATTTACTTTTTCAAAATTTTAGTGTTTGACACTATAAAAAAATAAAATAAGAAAAAAATAGGAAAATTCATGTCACAGCTTATTTCGTACAGTCTCTTTAAGTTCAAACTAAAAACAAAGTAAGTTGATTTTAATATTTAGTTGACATCCCTTAGCGTTAATGATAGCCTGGAGTCTATTTGGCATTGAATCCACCAATTTTTGAGTGATGTCTGGTGTGATTTTTTTCCATTCCTCCATCAGTACCTTCTTTAGGTCTTGCTTATTAGAAATCTTGTGTGTTCTTATTTTATTGTCCAAAATAGACCAAAGATTTTCAATCACATTCATGTCAGGTGACTGTGGTGGTGGAGACATCAAGTGTGGGCAGTTCCAAATAAGCCAAGATTGCACAATTCCAGATTTATGTTTTGGGTCATTATCTTGGTAGTACCGAAATTCTTCCCGCAAATCCAGTTTGTCTGCACTTTGAAGTAAATTGTTTTTCAGAATCTCGAGGTACTTCATTTTGTCCATTGTTCCCTCAATAAAAACCAATTCACCTACTCCGGCTGCTGACATACAGGCCCAAACCATCACGCTACCGCCACCATGCTTCACTGTGGGCTTAAGGTTCTCCTTGTTTAGCTCGGTATTCGCTTTACGCCAAACATATGACATTCCGTCCGAACCAAAAATATTAAACTTAGACTCATCCGCGAAAATAACGGTATTCCAGAACGCAGGAGTCTTAATAATATGCTCTTTGGCGGAGTCAAGTCGGCATTGTATATTCATTTTTGAAATGAATGGTTTCTTTCGGGCTACTCGACCGTTCAAGTCATGATTGCGCAGCACACGTCGGACAGTTTCAGCACTGGATGATTTCCTATTTCACGCTGAACCTCTGCAGCCAACTTCGGAGCGGATAACTTTGGATTTTTCTTAATTTTTCGTACAATATAACGCTCGTCTGATGCGTTGAAAATCTTATTAGGTGCTTCTCTGCCCTTGTTCTCCAACCGATTTTAGCGAACGAAGCGTGGAATGATGTATTGGACAGTTGAGGCACTTAAATTTGTCATTTCAGCAATTTTTCGCACACTCTGACCTTTCCTAAAATGGTTAATTACCAGTTTACGCTGTTCCATCGTTGTACGACGCCCATAACGCTAAATGTTTAATTTACAGCACTTTAACTATTTAAAATAATAATAATAAAAATTGTTATAATAGTTAAAAAGGTCCAAAAACTCATACAATTCAAAAAAACTTTGTAACTGCGCGGCAGAATGAAACTTACTTACATTGAAGTTTGTGTACGAAATAAGATGTGAGCTGAAAATCAGCTGATCAATAGTTTTTCTCTCTTGCATGACAAAAAGAACAATTTTTGGGGTTCCCCGTTTTCTTATTAGGTTTACTAAACACATACACAGACATCTACATTCAAAACTTATCGATAAGTTTTTTAGTTTCGATGTTACAGCCATGTACATAAAAATATATACACTGTACGAAATAAGCTGTGAGCCACTGTATATATATATAGATATGGATATGTATATATATATATATATATATAGATATGGATATGTATATATATATATATATATATATATATATATATATATATAGATATGGATATGTATATATATATACATATATATATTGTATATATATATATGTATATATATATATATATATATATAAAATATATATATATATATATATATAAAATATATATATATATATATATATATATATATATATATATATATATATATATATATATATATATATATATATATATATATATATATATATATATATATATATATATATATTTATATGTGTATATATATATGTGTGTGAAATAGTTTTTAAGTTACCGGAAAAAATAATAGTTGAAATCCTCGGTTACCGCCGCCACTGCCTTTTCTATTTACTTCTACAGGGTGATTTTTTTAAGAGCATTTTAATTTGATTTAAAGAAAACACATAAAATTTAGAGAAATGTATGAAAACTTTATTTGAGTCGATAGAACGATCTATATAATTCAATGTTTAAATTTTTTTTTTTTTTTTTTTTTTGTTAGCTTATTTTTTTTTATTGAATCTTTCTTAAATACAAGAAACTAACAATAAGTATTCAAATCTTACAAACTAAATAAAATTATGTGATATCCCCTACGTTCCATCACAATTTGGTGAGTCGCGAGACGTAGCAATTTTACAGCATATTCAGTGTGTCTTTTCTTTTTAATCGGCAACAATTGCCTAGCAAGGGGATTCGGATGATTGTGTAATTTTTGAATGTAGCTTCTGCAGGACATTGCAACTTCCTCAGAAATTGTGGATACATTTAAATCTCAATGGATGTTAACGTTAATGTTTAAAATGATTTCATGTAATTGCTGACCTCAAATGGTACAATTTTGGCATACTCTCTCCAACATATCGGCCGGTACCTCACGAATAAATCGATAATTTACGGTCGTCAACAACACTAGCGGACACAACTGCGATATTTTCCTTTGTCCGCACTCTACGTATGCTTGTTGGTGGTTTAATGTCCAATAATGTAAATTTGGTGCGAAATTTAGTCACAAGATTCCGAATAGCCGCCTCAGAAGGTAGCCCAAATTGACCATAACATGAATGAATGAATAAACCGAGGATGAATTTTGATAATAAAATTCAATAATCTGCAAGCGTATTTCGTTTGTAAGTCGATTCATAGTTTGATTATAAACCAAACTGAACATGTTTGAGAGTAACATGTTACACGAAAACAGCTGAGCTGCCAAAAAAGGGTTGCCAAAAAGAAAGTTGCTAAAAAATCACCCTGTACATTAGTTATTGCTTATCTTATGTTCTCCTTCTCTGAATTTCAAAGGAATACATTACATGCTTACAAACATCCATTTGGATCGTGTGTTAACATGTGTGTTAACATATATATTAATATTCCATTGTTCTCTAGTTATGGAACTGACGTTATCATCAGGTGATGATCAATTGCTTAAATAGGCTTTGTATACTAGAATCAAGCTTCGGTTATATTCATCATGCAGTAAGAGAACATATTGCTTTAAAGCTTCACCATACCTCACTTGTATTACACAAATGATTAAATTTTGAAAGTTGTTTTCTGCTTGACTAGAGTTGAAGGCCTCAGTTCTTTTAAACAATATAAAAGGCTTTATTAAGTAATTTGAATGCACTCGAAGTGGCGAAAACCCTAAATCCCACATTTTAGGAAAGCCAAATTATCATGCTTCCAATAATATCGGAAACAGATTTCAATTGCAATAAATGCGAATCGTTGTATGGTGCAATGCGACTCTTGCGATAAGTGGTATGATCTTCAGTGTACTGCGGTAGATTCTAATGTTGCGAATGTAACCTGGATTTTTGCTAATTGTTACGAGCCAACCTAGGCTCTAACGAATGTGCCTAAATCTACGCAACAAATGCCGCTTGCTAACAAAATCACTAATTTTTTCGCCGAGCTGCAAGTTGCATCATCACCACCGCCAATGGATACCAGTCATGAAAAAGCCGTATATAAAAAGGCACATCAACAACGCTTGGATAATCAAGAATCCGGCAAAGCAACACATACAACCACGATGTCTCAAGATATCGTCGTTCCAACTAAAACGACTCCGCCAACCGGCATACAAAATAATGAGTCTATGCAGCATATTTTTCATAAAACCAGTACGCCAAGTGTACCTGAGCACGATCTGTCCTCTCAAAAACAGTTGCAGCTACAAATGTTGGAGGAGGAAAAAGCTTCAACTATAGAAATATAGGATTCTTCCCATAAAGATCTAGCGCAGGTCTCGTGCCCATTTGAAATAGTTTTTACTCGCTTCAACTAACGCTGGTGCAAATTGCTGCCAGTAATACATAAGGAACTATCCAAGCTCTACGGTAATCCAGAAGACTGCCCGCTTTTCATCATAAACTACAGAAATTGTACCGAGCTGGCCGGTAGAGTGATGGTGAAAATTTAATGCGTCTCCAATCGTGCCTTCGTGGTATCGCTAAGGAACTGGTAGAAAGCAAATTACTAATTTTATCCATGGTAGATAAAATAATCAAATCTTTGGAAATGTGCTTCGGTCGCTCAATACATATTCTGGACAACATAATAGAGAAAGCGACAAAAATTCCTCCTTTAAAAGACAAATTGGATGGTATAATCGAATACTGAAATGTTTTCTTTACGATAGAGGGGTGTAGACGTGCACTTTAGAATCCTGCCAATCCGAGTTTATTGTAATAGTGGATCCGAAACGTACGCGTTCTCGGGTGGATGCTCGTCAGTAACTGTAATCGAGCAAGCATTTTTAATAAAATGGGTCCGAAAGGTATCCAGTGTTCAGGTGAAGGTGAACATGGTCAGACAATTGCAACGATAACCCGTTTAGGCTGATATTGCGAGAAGTCGAGCTCTCTCTCTTGAAGAACGAAAACTACACTCTACAAGTCTCTCATCATGCCTGTCCTAACATATGGCGCTGAAGCCTGGACAATTTCCACCTCGGATGAGCGAATGCTTGGAGTTTTCGAGAGAAAAGTCCTACGCAAGATCTTTGGACCTATTTGCGTTGGTGGCGAGTACCGAATAAGGTACAACCATGAGCTGTACGAGCTGTATGCCGATATTGACATAGTAAAGCGCATCAAAATCCAGCGGCTGCGCTGGCTAGGTCATGTCGAGCGAATGGAAGAACACGCTCCAGCTAAGAAGGTGTTATATTCGGAACCCGCTGGAGGACGACGCAAAAGAGGAAGACCAAACCTCCGGTGGAAAGACCAAGTACTGGAGAACCTGACGGCGCTTGGAATTTCTAACTGGCGCCAGCTAGCGAAGAACAGAGATGGCTGGCGAAGCATGTTATTTTCGGCCTAAATCGATATTCGGTTGTTATGGCCACATAAGTAAGTAAGTTGAATCTTTATCTTTATATGTTGTCAATTTGCTGCACCTTATCACATAGCAGAAGTAAAATTAGTGGTCTATTGCTGCGGCCCACTTTTCATATCTAATATGTTTAGGGATTACATGCTTCATATAGTTGAAAATTGAATAAATAGACGATGTACGATCCTAATAGAAATCATTATTGACAACTATTTGAAGAAATAAAGTTCGAAAATAAAGCAGGAAGAAGAAATGAACCAGAACGATAATGTAAGTATACATTTATTATAAACAAATTATTTTTTTATGATATTAATAAATTATATATATATATATATATATATATATATATATATATATATATATATATATATATATATATATATATATATATATAATTCTCGTGGTAGTCATTTAAATGATGTAGTATTTCACACATAATGTCAACGTTCAAACTTTATAATAAAGAAATATCATGATAAAAAATACTTTATATGTGTACATTTACATTTACTTTTGAAACCGCGAAATGGATAACCCTTTATATATATGTATATATATATATATATATATACATATATATATATATATATATATATATGTATATATATATATGTATATATATATATATATATATATATATATATATATATATACTTTCATTACAGAATATTGTGGAAATTTTAGATGATGAAGAGATATCTGTCTCTCAGCGGTATTTAATCTGCAACAAGCAGCACCAACAACATCAACAACAACAACAACTGCAGTAGCAGCAACAACAATAACAGCAGCAACAACAATAACAATTAGAATTACAACAACAGCAACATCATCAGCAGCAGCAGAAAGAAAATGAGGAAGCCAAATATACACCGCAGGATGCAATTAACGAGTTACATAGACTAAATAATTGTAACCCAATAATCCGCATTGATACTCTGATAGTCGATCAAGGCTATCAGATAATCAAATGTGAATTAAAGCCTACGGGCCGAAAATTATGTTAACATTAAATGATGGGATGGTATTCTTACCACCTCGATTTAGTAATATGAGCGACCCACTAAAAACGCTTATAAATGCTGGTGGTTATGCCATTTATAGGCGACAAAACCCACCGGCGACTGTATCCAGGCATAACTTAAACATAGTAAAAATAAATCGCCATGAGGTACAAGAATTTTATTTGTAAAAATGAAATGTATTATTATTATTATTATATAAATTAATAAATATACAATATAATTTTTATAAATTTAATAATGAATAAATAAAAAACTTATACTAAAAAAATACATTTTAAAGTTTAAATTATTTTTTCCGTTGGAAGATAGGAACTTCATTGATGGTAGGTATGTTGGTTGTTGATCTTATTCTCTCTCTCGCCCCAGAGTCATATTGTATTTATTCATTAAATGTACGATATAGGTGAATATTGAACTATATATGTGACAGATGCAAGTATATGACTCATTATTCGTAATGAGTCTATTCCGTATACAGTCCTTACTATGGATTACATTGTCACTTTCGCAAAAATCCGTAACTGCGAAATCATTGAAAGTATTCATAATATATAATAAGTTTTGCTTTTCTTCCACAGTGATAATATACTCATTTTTATTTAAAAAAAATTGAATAGCATCACTAATTTCACCCATTCCTTTATAGAGTAATTTCACTTCAATAATCATCAGGGTACTGAATGAAATTCGAGTTAATTTCCTTCAAGAATATCATGATTTTCGTTCACATCATCATCTGTAACGAAAGACTTTCCAGTAGTAGTAGTAGTAGTAGTAGTATAAGTAATTTCTTCATCACGCTTTAAGCGACTACCCCATCCCTCATCATCAGAGAATGGACAGTCCCCTAAATATTTGAAAACATTGGTGCTTCTATAAGCTCCATCATATGATTGACCCGCCAACACTATTTCACCTCCTAAAACTTCAATTTGAACATGTCGATCTGATTTAAATTTGAATTCCAAATCTCGTAATAAAACACCCCCATTTCGAGTTACACGCAATATTAAAGATCGAAGTCCATCCTCTGATTTTACGAATACCTCCATAACTCCGTGAATAATGAGGAATATGAAGAATAATGAGAAATATGAAGAACCTACCTCAATAAAAACTTATATTATTTTTTGATACTCATGCTAGCTACATATATATTAAGCTATAAATAGTCTAATATATATGTAGGTTATACCGACCGCATAGCTCGTATAGCTGATAAGCTATTCTAAGCGATTCAACATATGAGTCAATTGTAAACAACTAATTCAAATATAATTTGTATACATTAACCTCTTCAACATGAATAATGAAAAAAAAGAAAAAAAAATATATATATGAATAACCTACCTCAACAAAAAGTATGTGTAGCCTATGTAGCTACAAGCCATAGCCATACACACAAATGCATGTATATGTATTTACTATACTGAGGGCATAGCTCGCATAGCTGATAAGCTACCCTAAGCGATTCAACATATGAGTCAAGCATTTAGCCACAACCTAATATCATATCATATGATACATACACACACACACACACACACACACACATATGCACTTACTATATAAACCACTATTAAACATAGCTCGATTCAATATCAACGCCGCCACTCCCCTCGCCTACCGATCATGCTACCCTGGTAGCACAGTTCGAATCAATACCAACGCCGTCATTCCTCACGCCTAAGCCACCCCACCACACCCTCCGCCCCAACGCCCCCACTCCTCACATTGGCCACAATCCGCATCAAGGCAATATTCTTCAACATCAGCCTTATATGTGCCCACGCTCCGACGAATGAGAAGGACAATCTGATCAAGGAGAGCTTCTTTCAGCGCCAACGAACAAGAAATCAAATTGATCATGTGATGATTGACGGAAGGCATACTTCCAGTGTGATGGACGTGAAATCGATCCGTGGTGCCAACATCGACTCGGATCACTACCTCGTTGCAGCTAAGGTGCGCACACGCTTATGTGTCTCAAATAACAAGAGAAGTCCCACACAGAGAAAGCTCGACGTCAGTAAGTTGCGATCACCAGAGACAGCGGATGCATTTTCCACTCGACTATCGGATCTGCTTATGCAGAACACTCCCCCACTTAATGACACATGCGCATGAGTCCCACTCCATGACTACTGCTGCCGAGGAGGTAATTGGTTACTAGTGTCGGGACGCTACCGCAGAGAAAGACGCCGTCTACAGAAAAACTCTGCGTGCAGGCGCAACACTAGCTGTAAAGGAGCGGTATAGAGAGAAAAGGAGTGCAGAGAGACGTCTTTTCAGGCGCGAGAAGAGGGAGCTGGAAAGACAAAAGTTCGAGGAGGTAGAGATGTGTACCTACAAGAACGAGACTCGAAAATTCTTCGAAAAGATCACGCGCCTGAGTGGCGGCTTAAATCCCGGAGCCTCTTCTGTCTTGACGGAAATGGGAATCTGGCTACAGATGTCCAAAATGTACTGAGCCTATTGAGGGAACACTTCTCCACGTTACTAAATGGCGATGCTACGAACAAATCCGTCAGTGGAGGAGATTGCCCGATAACCCAAATTACAGATTATGGTGTTGATGTTAAACCACCCGACGACGACGAGGTTGAAACGGCCATTTTAAGGCTGAAGAACAACAAAGCTGCAGGTGCTGATGGCCTGCCTGCCGAGTTGTTTAAGACCGGAGGCGATGAGCTGCTAGTCTGCATGCACCAGCTCATAAGCAGAATATGGTGGGATGAACGCATGCTTGATGATTGGAGGCTCAGTGTTCTCTGTCCCGTACATATAAAAGGAGACCACACAATTTGCGCCATCTACCGTGAAATAAGTCGCCTGAGCATCGCATACAAGGTTCTATGGATCGTACTGTGTGAAAGGTTGAAGCCCATGCTCCACATCCTGATTGGACCTTATCAGTGTGGCTTCAGACCTGGTAAATCCACCATCGACCAGATATTCACACTACGTCAAATCCTGGAGAAGACCCAAGAAAAACAGATAGACACACACCACCCATTTGTTGATTATAAAGCCGCTTTCGACAGTCCGGTAAGGGATTACCTCTACGCAACAATGTCTGAGTTCGGTATTCCTGGAAAGCTCAATCGACTTTGTAGAATGACACTGCATAACTCCCGTTGTGCAGTGGAAATTGGGAAGGACCGTTTAATACCGTTTAATACCGAATGGGGTTTCAGACAAGGTGATTCGTTATCGTGCGACTTCTTCAATCTTATTATGGAGAAAATAATACGAGCTGCTGATCTATGACATAATGGCACTATCTTCAACAAAATTGGCATGCTGTTAGCGTATGCCGACGATATTGACATAATCGGCATGAACACGCGAGCAGTCAGTGCAGCGTTCTCAGAGTTGGAAAGAGAGTCGCGTCGGATGGGTCTTACGGTAAACGAGGGCAAGACGAAGTATCTAGTGTCAACAAACAAAGAGTCCCGGCGTCTTGGACAGCACGTCACTGTTGACAACTACGCTTCTGAAGTAGTAAGGGACTTTGTCTATCTTGGAACCAGCATCAACAACTGTAATGACGTCAGCCTGGAGATCATGCGTAGGATAACTCTTGCTAACAGGTGTTACTTTGGGCTGAGTAAGCAATTGAGAAGTCGAGCCCTCTCTCGAAGAACGAAAACTACACTCTACAAGTCTCTCATCACGCCTGTCCTAACATATGGGGCTGAAGCCTGAACAATTTCCACCTCGGATGAGCGAATGCATGGGGTTTTCGAGAGACAAGTCCTACGCAGGATCTTTGGACCTATTTGCGTAGGTGGCGAGTACTGAAAAAGGTACAACCATGAGCTGTACGAGTTGTATGCCGATATTGACATAGTAAAGTGCATCAAAATCCAGCGGCTGCTCTGGCTAGGTCATGTCGAGCTAATAGAAGAACACGCTCCAGCTAAGAAGGTTTTATATGCGGAGCCCGCTGGAGGACGACACAGAAGAGGAAGACCTAACCTCCGGTGGAAAGACCAAGTACTGGAGAACCTGACGGCGCTTGGAATTTCTAACTGACGCCGGCTAGCGAAGAACATAGATGGGTGGGAAAGCATGTTATTTTCGGCCTAAATCGATATTCGGTTGTTATGGCCACATAAGTAAGTAGGTATCAACAAGGTTGCCAAAATATGTAGAAAACGATGGACAGTACTTTAGATAAAATTGTATAACTTTCCCTTTTTATTTTCTTATAAAAAACTCTCACTTTATATGCTTGCATCATCGTAAATAAGAAAACGGTAAATCAGGTTAAAAACCGCAAAGCAAATATTTCAACTTCTGTTTGTCGAATTTTTGTATACCCTGCATCTAAGAGTGACGGCATGTTGATTTACACATCGCTGCTGAAATGTAAATCAGCCCAAACTGATTTTTAAAAAAAATTTGTATTTTTCGAGGACATCAACCAGCTGGATAGGAG
Organism: Megamerina dolium; assembly: GCA_963854835.1. Classification (NCBI taxonomy): domain Eukaryota; kingdom Metazoa; phylum Arthropoda; class Insecta; order Diptera; family Megamerinidae; genus Megamerina; species Megamerina dolium. The sequence goes on along the minus strand of OY978530.1, from coordinate 15,614,775 downwards.
CACCCTCCCTATAAAGGGACCGGACATTCCAGGTGCATATTCGTAAATCTTGGTTTTTTTTTCGTTTGCGGGGGTCATCAACCAAAGCTGTAGTCCTTATCCGGGGCATTGCTGTTTTCTTCACTGGGGGGATTTTTTATGTGGCGGGTCCCAAACTCAACACACAACCTCTATTCGAGGAGATTTTTGCCACTCACTTCAGCCGCCTCCAGCGAGTGCCAGGAGGACGTTGCCCGGTGGTCGCCCCGTGGAGGACCCCATTAATAATAATGAAGGCGCCATGACATAATAACCAGAACAAGCTACATTACTACCCCTCATTAACAAATAAAGGTATCATCACATAGCGCTCAGATCAAACTACATGACAGCCAATGAGTTGACTTGCGATGAGTTCAACAAGGATTGCGCTAGTCCCACCCTGTTGAGACAGTTAGACACGTTACCTTGCGAAAACACCACCAGACCAACATCAAATACAGTATCTAGTATGGAAATGAACTTCGTTAAATGTCTTTAAACTTTATCCATCGTTATGGTGTAATTTTAAATTAAAAAAGAAAAGCAATATTTTTGTGAAAAGAACTGATAGTTTTATTTTAATCCAAAGTACAAGCTCTGAGGTTAATAATGGAACACAATATATGCCAAATATCCTCCGCGGCACTTCTGCATTCTTTTGGTGAAAATTTTCATAATATTTTCACATAATGTCGACTGTGTCTCGCGATCAACATCTCTAATATTGTTTTTAAGTGCTTCAATATTTGCTGGAGCATTGCCGTAGACTTTATCTTTAACCAGCCCAAAGAAGAAAGTCTAATGGTGTTAAGTCGCACAATCTCGGCGACCGACCACTCAAGGTATCTACTTCGAGAAATCATACGTCCAGAAAATTTTTCACGCTAGAGAACAACTGTTTCAGCAGCTGTATGTCATGTGCGCTACCCTGCCACAAAAAACGGTAAAGCAATATATTCGCTGAAACGGTCGCACCAGCATCATTTTATGGTCCAATGGCTCAATGACACCACCCGTGTAAAAATCGCACCAAACTTTCACTCGTTGTGGATGTAGAGGTTGTTCGACAATTTCTCTTGAATTTTTGGAGCCCCAGATATGACAGTTTTGCTTATTACGTACCCAGACAGATGAAAATGAGCCTCATCACTCATAATAATTTGGTTTGAGAAATTATGATCTCCTTCATGCATTTCTAGCATCCAGCATATTTTCAGTCTCCCTAATCGGACGAGCAGCAGTTGGAGTCTTTAATTGTTCGAGACATTCGAAGTTATCGATTAATTTCACTAAAGCTGTGCACTAAAGAAGGCACTTGATGATGGCCAAAAGCAGTCTGAACTTTACGAATTGTGTTCTCTATATTTTCACCATTTTTGTAGTGAAGTTTTACTATTTTAATGCGTTGTGACAGCATGTATCTATTCATATCAGAAAATCTGTACTTCTTCTTTGTCAAATATCAACGGACGACAGTTGTATTGCGGCACCTGAAAAAATAATCCATACATCCCCGCTAAATTATATGTTGCGCTTCTCCATATACTTTTCAGCTCTATATTGCCTTCGGTATGTGTAGAGAAAAAAAATTGTTCTAGTCTGACTGAAACCCTTTTATTTTCTCTTACTGTTTACCTTTTATGTATCTCCCTCACACCATGCAATGGAGTTATCATACATAACCTTCAGCTATGGTCATTAACACCATAAAATTAAACAAATTATATTAAAATCCGATTTACTACAACAACAATAAAATAAAAGGTTCCAAAACTGATATAAAATATATTCCCACGAGATGAAATGACCATAAGCTGATGTGCTTCTGTTGCTATGTTGCTATTATTGTTGTGCCACATATATAGCAATTGCTCGCTGATTTTGCTGTATTTTTTCTCTAGCCTAGTAATTTGTTCGGAATTGTCGCCACTTTTAATTATTTTTACCCTTTTCGCGTTATTTTCGCAACAATTAAACAGTTTAGATGTATATGCTGCTGACCCCAGAATTAATTAACATACATATGTAAGAACAAACGTGAAACGATTGTGGGTGACACATTCATTAATACATGAATCGGCATAATGGACGTAATGCTCATTCATAATTTTGTTCATTATTTTGTTATTTGTGCCGTAGTTCAGTGGTTAGTGTGTTGGCCTTCTGATCTGTAGGTTATGGTTTAATCCCCGGATGATGAATAACAAATTTAATATCGATAAGATTTTTCTTTCAAATGGTACCCACCTGTCGGCAAGCAATTGGCAATTCTTTGTCACAGAGTTCTTTTAGAAGCTTTTTCATGGCAAGTTGTTACTTTACACAAAAAAGAAATAAAAATGTGGCACTTAAAGCCCCAAAGGGCTCATTGGCCGATCTTCTCTTCCATTACTGTTGTGCGTCTTAAATTTGGACAGTATTAGAAGGGACCTACTTATTTTAACCGGTTCCGAACGGCAGAACACTTGTGACATCACTTTTTCTGAGCTTTGTCACAGAGTTCTTTTAGAAGCTTTTTCATGGCAAGTTGTTACTGTCGGAAGAATTGCCAATTGCTTGCCGACAGGTGGGTACCATTCGAAAGAAAAAGTTCCTTTTTGTTTTATAAAAAAATATATTTTGAATGGTTCAAGGAATATTTTTTATGGCTTCTTTTATATTTATTATTATAAATAATTGTTCTAATTATTTTTTAAATATTTCTTATTTTTTAGGTTATGATTTATTTTCTTATGGTCTTATTATTTTAAGCTTTTGAATTTGTTCTTTAATATTGATGGCAAGAGAAAAAATTTATAGCTTAAAAAATTATAATAATTTATTTTTATTAAATTTATTATTTTTATTATAATTAATTTTAATTTATATATATATATATATATATATATATATATATATATATATATATATATATATATATATATATATATATATATATATATATATATATAAATATGTGGCACTTAAAGCCACAAAGCAAATTGTTACTGCCAGAAGAATTGCCAATATTTGTCGACAGATGGGTATCGTTTGGAAGAAATATCTTTTCGATATTAAATTTGTTATGCTTCAGCCGGGGATTGAACCCAGAACCTACAGATCAGAAGCTCAACACTCTAACCACTGAGCTACGGCACCCACAAATTCAAATATGTTTTGTAAATACAAAAACGGATTATTTATGTGATAACTTTAATAGGTAAGTGAGTATATCGTATATAGTATAGTATAGTATGGGTGCCGTAGCTCAGTGGTTAGTGTGTTCGCCTTCTGATCTGTAGGTCGTGGTTCAATCCCCGGCTGATGCACAACAAATTTTATATCGATAAGATTTTTCTTTCGAACGGTACCCACCTGTCAGCAAGCAATTGGCAATTCCTCCGACAGTAACAACTTGCCATGAAAAAGCTTCTAAAAAGAACTCTGTGACAAAGCTCAGAAAAAGTGATGTCACAAGTGTTCTGCCGTTCGGAACCGGTTAAAATAAGTAGGTCGATTCTAATACTGTCCAAATTTAAGACGCACAACAGTAATGGAAGAGAAGCTCGGCCAATGAGCCCTCTGGGGCTTTAAGTGCCACATATTTATTTTTTTTTTAGTATAGTATATTAAATATATAGCATATGAAACATAGTATGATATAATGTACGTAGGTATAATATATTGAGTAAATGGAACCAAAAAAATACCATAGATAAACAAGTTTATTATGGTATCATAAAATCAAACATATGCCCAAAGTCTAAAGGCGATGCTAGCATGAAAAAATGCAGGAATTGTGGAGGTAATCACACCGCAAATTATAGAGGTTGCCCAGTATATACAACCCTAAAGCTAAATTTCTCCGCTAGCAATCAACCTCTAAAACCAGTTGAGCAAACTCAGATAGCCAACTCAAGTAAGAGACAAAATATTGAGGCAACACAATTCTTCTCAGCAATCTCAAACAAGAATGAAACCAATTCATACGCTAGTGTGTTACAACAAAACCCACACCAACAAAACAAAGTAAATAATGAGCAGAAACACTCACTGCCTACCCAACAGCCAAGTACCCTTGAACATTTGCTTCAAACATTAATTCAGAATATGAACCAATTCATGAACTCAATGCAAACAATGATGCAAGAAATGATGAAAAATCAATCGATGTTACTCCAAACATTGCTATCCAGACCATGAGTCGTCTCAAGATATGCCACTGGAACGCCAACGGCTTATGCCAGCACCGTTTGGAGCTTATTCAATTCCTTGAATCCATCCAGATCGACATAATGATGATATCTAAACCCATTTCACTGACAAAAATTGCTACCAAATACCATATTACAAACTGTACACCACAAATCATCCGCATGGTAAGGCACGCGGAGGAATTGCCATATTGATAAAATGCAGAATAAAACATCATGTTCTCGAATATTTCAGTAGCGTCTACTTGCAAGCAACATCTATATGTCTGGAAGAATACATCTCTAAGCTAGTAATATCTGCGATATACTGTCCCCCAAGATACAGTATTACCGAACAGCAATATAAAGAATTTTTATCAACTCTTGGTAGCAAATTCTTGGTTGCTGGCGAATTCAACGTCAAACACACTCACCGGGGATCCCGCTTAATAACTCCAAAAGGCAGAAGACTATGTTCAATCATCACTAACCACGGCTATGATGTAATCTCAAAAGGTCAACCGACATATTGGCTTCTCGACCTCATGCTTCAAAGCAAGTCACAACATACTTGGAAAATGGGAGGTCCTACTCCACCTCCGTATTCTCCAATATTGCACCATCTGGTTACCACTGGTTCCGATTATCCGATCAATGGCTCACGACCTGACTGAGCAGCACTACCGTATATATATATATATATATATATATATATATATATATATATATATATATATATATATATATATATATATATATATATATATATATATATATATATATATATATATATATATATATATAAAGGGTTATCCATTTCGCGGTTTCAAAAGTATAGGGCTAGAATTCGACATCTGTCAAACTGAGTTGTTAAAACAATTTCTTTCTTTTTCAGTTCAAAGTCTGACATTTGCGAAAATCGCTTAACTATCGCACAACGTATTAAAATTGTAAAAACCTACTACAAAAATGGTGATTCTGCCACAGCCACATATCGTTCTTTAAGAGGAGATTATGGTTTACATAATCGTCCAACTACGCAAGCAATTGGCAAAATTGTGAAGAAATATGAAGAGACTGGATCGGTTACAGATATTGTAAGGCCTGTGCATCATCGTTTCGCTCGTGCCACCGAAAATATCACTGCTGTAAGTGAAAGTGTTCCCGAAGACCCGAATGTGTCGATTCCTCGTCGTTCTCAGGAATTAGGACTGTCTTACGGCACATTATGACCTATTTTGCATTTGGATCTACACCTACATCCATATAAAATCCAGCTCACATAACAACTGAAGCCAGCTGACCATTCACAACGTCGTAGATACGTCGAATGGGTGCTGGAACACCAGGCGGTGGACGGCGATTTTTCGAACAAAATTTTCTTCAGCGACGAAGCACATTTCTCACTCGGTGGGTATGTTAACAAACAAAATTGTCGTATTTGGGGTTCTGAGAATCCTCAAGTAATTGAAGAGAGGCCACTACATCCACAAAAAGTCACTGCTTGGTGCGCTCTTTGGTCCGGAGGTGTGATTGGACCTTACTTCTTCGAAAACGACGATGGAACGACTGTCACCGTCGATTCGGAGCGTTATGGTCATATGATAACCGACTTTTTGTCAACGTTCAAACTTTATAATAAAAAAGAAATATCATGATAAAAAGTATTTTATATGTGTTTTATTTACATTTACTTTTGAAACCGCAAAATGGATAACCCTTTATATATACATGCATAATATTTTGCTATCGAGCCAAGTTTTGTTAGTTATTGTTCTGCTATGCTATAGGATATCGAGATCAACGAACACAGATCCTAATTTTTTTCATCTCCCTAATTTCTGTGATGACCATCCCTGCTAGCCATGACTACCCACTTCCCCTTAAAATTCCAATACAATCTCACACTTTTTAGTCTGAGTACAAATACTAAGGCATATTTCTGGGATATTTCTTATTGCTTTATTTTTCATGTAATGAGTGCGAATGAAATAGCATGACGTTAATTGACAAAATAATTTGAGATTTCATTCTTGCTTTATGAAATCTGTCAAAGTGATAAATTCAAAAATATTTTGACACATTAACCCCTGCTTATGTATGAGGATCAAACTTCTAAAATGCATTTAATTATTTTTTCTTTTCGATTAATATTAATTTCATATTAATTACATTAACTTATAAATCTTTTGTTAATTGTTACTATAATTAAAATGAGCAAAAATTTGTTTAAGGATCAGTGTCTTGCTCTCTAAAATTAAAAATATACATTCAAAATCTTGGGGTCAATCAGATGGTTAATAATGTTGACAATAAACAAATGTTGAACTGTCAAAAAAATTGTAATAATTTTACATTGAAGCGATTAAATTGGTAAGTTGGCAAATATTTTATAAGATTTTATTAAATTTAATTATATTAACAGAAAAGAAGCAAGCAAAGAAGAATCATCAAGATAAGGTAATAAGTTCAAGTAAATAAAATAACAAGATATTTCAAGAGAAGTTATACAAGCCATCGATTTGGTAATTTTTGATATATCCAACAGCTCAAGTAAGTACATTGTTTGCAATTTACTTAGATTTTGGTATATTGCATTTATCATTTATAAATTTATATTAACAGAAAAGAAGCAAGAAAGGAAGAAGAAAAAATATCTATATTAAGCAATACAATTGTTAATTTTGGATACTGCCAATAGCTGAAGTAAGTGAATTGTTTACAATTTTTTTTTTTGATTTTATTAAAGTGCATCTATGTAGAATATGCAATTGAAAAAAAAGAAGAGTGAAAGTGCTGTATTTCGTAGTGAAATAGGACAGAATTTAGTTAAAATTTGTTAAATTTGCATCCATTGTAATGCTTTTAATTTATCTAACTTTTGTGGTGAAATGCAATTGGTGGTGAGCGCTTCAGTGCAGTCAAAATCGGACCAGATCATAAATTCGCAAAAGTGAATTGTAATCACATTTAGTTTTTGTGAACATATTTGGTCATAATGATGAAATATGCGCACACGAATTTATGGTCTGGAATATTGTGTTGTATGTGTCAACATTATAAAATTACAGCGTTCGTTAATTTACATATTCAACATAGTATTATGGGCACAACAAATAAGCCTTAATCTCTGGCTTATTAATAATTTATAAATGCTTTTATTGATTTCTTTATTAATTTTATTATTTGCAGATTATTATTATCACTGTTATTACTAATATCATTAATATTAGTTTTTATTATTAATATTAGTATTATTTATTATTAATTTTATTTTTTATTTTTTATTATTTATTATTATTAATACTTTTATTATTCATTATATTACAAGGTAGGACAATTATGTATTAAGACTACCTCTAGAAAACACAATAAAAACACGATATCTGCTAATTTTTCGGTATATTTATTCGAAATATTCTCCTCCTGATTCAATACACTTGTTACATCGGTTTAATAGTGATTTTTTCGGAATTGCCTCTAATGCCCTCGTCGAAGCCCGTTGTATGGTCTGAATGTCATCAAAAAAGCATCCTTTCAACTTAAATTTCAGTTTTGGGAACAAAAAGAAGTCGCACGGTGCCAAATCAGGCGAATACGTCGGGTGTTTCAACACACAGACCTCATTCCGAGCCAAAAATTGAGGAACAATGAGTGCTGTGATTTAAAGACCGGTCTTTGCTCCATGTTAAAATTTCAACATCAAACGAACACGTGTTTTGTAAAATGAATGTCAATAAACATTAAATGTCAACCAAATGCCATGAAATTTTAACAGTTAGTAGAGGAAGTTGGAGGAAGGTTGAAGCTTCAAAACACATGTGTTCACACATAGATGGCGCGCTTGGTTGCTGAGATATGGTTCGAGTCTTAATACATAATTGTCGCACCTTGTATATCTATTATATCATTATTATTAACGCTATGCATAAAAAATAGTAAAGATACTAATTTTTATCTTGTGATATAGAATTGCATTGACACCATCATAATTTAAATTTAAAAGTACTGCTTTGCTGACAATATTAGTAAACCTTTTATTTAGCCCTTGCACACATCTTTAATATTAGCAATCTGTGAAGAAAATTATAAAATATCAGGTGTACTAAAAAGAAATCCATTATATTTCCCATAGATGGATTTAGTAATCTGTATCTCGCGTTCTATGAGCGCGATCGGGTTACTCTAGATGGCGTTAGAAAGATAGGATTTCGTACTAAATCTTAGTAGTTTTGTGATTGCTTGACTCAGTGTTGTTTAAGCACTCGTCAAAGATGGGCACCAATAAAGAGAAAACGCAAAATTTTTCTTCGATAAAGGCGAAAACGCAAGTCAGACGGCTGAAATTGTGAATAGTGTTTATGGTCGTGATACTGTAACAGCCAATCACGTGCAATTTTGGTTTCCGTGATTCCGTTCCGGTAATTTTGATGTCAAAGATGCTCCACATTCTGGAAGGCCAATTGTGGAAAATATCGATAAAATAATGGAAATCGTAGAGTCTGATCGTCATGTAAGCACTGTTTCAATTGGCCAGGAGCTAAACATTGCACAAAAAACCGTTTGGAACCATTTAAATAAGGCTGTATTCAAAAAGAAGCTCGATGTATGGGTGCCAGATGAGTTAAAGCAAAAAAACCTCATGGACCGAATTTTCATCTGAAATGATGAAAAGTGTGTCACTTACGACAACGTCAAGCGCAATGGTCGTGGTCGAATAGCGGTGAGCCGGCGCAATCGGTGGCCAAGCTAGGATTGGCCGTCAGGAAGATTTTGCTATGTGTTTGGCTGGGATTGGCAGGGAATCATCTACTATGAACTGCTCCCCTACGGCCAAACTCTTAATTCGGACCTGTGCTGTCAACAATTGGACCGTCTGAAGGAAGCAATCGCCCAGAAGCGGCCAGATTTGGCCAATAGGAGAGGAATTGTGTTCCATCACGACAACGCCAGGCCACACACATCGATAGTGACTCGCCAGAAGCTCCGGGAGCTTAGTTGGGAGGTTCTTATGCATCCACCTTATAGTCCGAACCTGGCACCAAGTTATTACTACCTGTTCCTGTCTACGGCGAATGATTTTGCTGGTGAAAAATTCGCCTCAAAAGAAGCTTGTGAAAATCGACTGTCCCAGTTTTTTGACAATAGGGAAGATGGTTTCTGTGAGAGTGGCATTATGAAATTGTCAAAATTGCAACAATTTATCGAACAAAATGGTGCATATTTGACCTAAATCGGATCATTCTAACTATGCTAAAAATAATTTATTTTTAGTAGACCTTATATTACACAGTATTGATATTATAAAATACAATATTACACATATTATATAAAAAATGTTTATAATGTTATTAAGTACATAGTCAGGGCATTACTACCTGAAATTTCACCTTGAAGAGGATGAAACTACAGAGCATATACTGTGCGACTGTATTGCATTGGCAAAAAAAAAGAATGTAAGTTTTTCCCCGTAATCGACTATATTCCCAGGAATTAATAAAGGCTCCTGTTGTGGATATACTCAAATTCATCCGCAAAGCGAAAATGATACTGGAAGCACATGGATTCCAGCTGATTCCATTCCTTCTTCTTCTTATGTGGCCATAACAACCGAATATCGATTTAGGCCGAAAATAACATGCTTCGCTAGCCATCTCTGTTCTTCGCTAGCTGGCGCCAGTTAGAAATTCCAAGCGCCGTCAGGTTCTCCAGTACTTGGTCTTTCCACCGGAGGTTTGGTCTTTCTCTTCTGCGCAGTTCTCCAGCGTGTTCCGAATATAACACCTTCTTAGCTGGAATGGTTGTACCTTATTCGGTACTCGCCACCAACGCAAATAGGTCCAAAGATCTTGCGTAGGACTTTTCTCTCGAAAACTCCAAGTATTCGCTCATCCGAGGTGGAAATTGTCCAGGCTTCAGCGCCATATGTTAGGACAGGCATGATGAGAGACTTGTAGAGTGTAGTTTTCGTTCTTCGAGAGAGGGCTCGACTTCTCAATTGCTTACTCAGCCCAAAGTAACACCTGTTAGCAAGAGTTATCCTACGCATGATCTCCAAGCTGACGTCATTACTGCTGTTAATGCTGGTTCCAAGATAGACAAAGTCCCTTACTACTTCAAAAGCGTAGTTGTCAACAGTGACGTGCTGTCCAAGACGCCGGGACTCTTTGTTTGTTGACACTAGATACTTCGTCTTGCCCTCGTTCACCGTGAGACCCATCTGACGCGACTCTCTTTCCAACTTACACATGTAATATCTAGGTAGAAAGGGATGTAATGCTATGGCATGTTTGAAACATTGGTGCTAGACCTATAGGGTATAGTAGATTGGATGGTTGTGATCGCACGGATCACAATTTTATAAATGTAGCGGGACAAAAAAAATGTTTTAGGTCGCAGTGTCGGCCTTTGGGCAACCTATGGCAATAAATTTTTATTATTTAAGTACATAGTGGTGGTAGTGGCTCTCCCATGTCTTCATCAGTTTTGGTCAAATTTTCTACAGTTTCTATTGGAAATGTTCACCCTTCTTTCTGTGTAAGAATGTGCCCTAATAATTTATTGTTTTTGGCTTGATTATTTAGAGTTTGTTGTAGCAAAGCTTTATACTCAGCCATTTCGTCTAAAAATAAATTTTTTTAAATAATCTATCTCATTTATATCATTGATCAAATATATTGTATTAGACTAAAAAAAGAGCGGTATATCGACGGTTTATACATACTTAATACAAATTTAAAATTTTAACGAAAATTATTTCGTGATGAAAAATATTTATCTTACTTAATTTGGCAATTTGTTGTTTTTTTTACGGAATATTGAATACATCGATATATATAATAAATAGTTTTAGAAAAAATAAACCTTTTAAAATTTGGACGTCATTTTTTAACGCTTCGGTTAAAGAATTTCTTGAATCTGAAATGGAAAAAGAAACAATTATATCAAAAACATTTTATATATTAAAAAATCTCTTGCCTGGATGTACGTTTTTGATCGAATTCAAATTGTGTGAGGTATCGCGAAATTTCTTCATTTTGCTTTGTTTTAAAATTAGTTTTTTAATCACTTCTAATGTGTATAATTGGAAGAAATAGGTGCATATTTTTAAAAGTCAGGCGCGTTAGCGGTATCTACAAAGTCCAGTACAAGAATTCCTAAAGTGTCAATTGAGCTAACATGTTGTGAAGAAATTATCACAATTTAAGAGAGTCTAACGAACATAAGAATTTCATTATTTTTTCTTGAAAACTTTCGATACTAACAGCTACTCCAGTTTTTAAGTAACAGTACTTTTCATAGTGGTCATAGTGGTGGTCTGGTGGTGTTTTCGCAAGGTAACGTGTCTAACTGTCTCAACAGGGTGGGACTAGCGCAATCCTTGTTGAACTCATCGCAAGTCAACTCATTGGGTGTCATGTAGTTTGATCTGAGCGCTATGTGATGATACCTTTATTTGTTAATGAGGGGTAGTAATGTAGCTTGTTCTGGTTATTATGTCATGGCGCCTTCATTATTATTAATGGGGTCCTCCACGGGGCGACCACCGGGCAACGTCCTCCTGGCACTCGCTGGGAGGCGGCTGAAGTGAGTGGCAAAAATCTCCTCGAATAGAGGTTGTGTGTTGAGTTTGGGACCCGCCACATAAAAAATCCCCCCAGTGAAGAAAACAGCAATGCCCCGGATAAGGACTACCGCTTTTGTTGATGACCCCCGCAAACGAAAAAAAAACCAAGATTTACGAATATGCACCTGGAATGTCCGGTCCCTTTATAGGGAGGGTGCTCCTATCCAGCTGGTTGATGTCCTCGAAAAATACAAATTTTTTTTAAAAATCAGTTTGGGCTGATTTACATTTCAGCAGCGATGTGTAAATCAACATGCCGTCACTCTTAGATGCAGGGTATACAAAAATTCGACAAACAGAAGTTGAAATATTTGCTTTGCGGTTTTTAACCTGATTTACCGTTTTCTTATTTACGATGATGCAAGCATATAAAGTGAGAGTTTTTTTTAAGAAAATAAAAAGGGAAAGTTATACAATTTTATCGAAAGTACTGTCCATCGTTTTCTACATATTTTGGCAACCTTGTTGATACCTATTTACTAAGTACTGGAGAACCTGACGGCGCTTGGAATTTCTAACTGGCGCCAGCTAGCGAAGAACAGAGATGGCTGGCGAAGCATGTTATTTTCGGCCTAAATCGATATTCGGTTGTTATGGCCACATAAGTAAGTAAGTAAGTAGTACTTTTCATAGATTTCTCTAAGTAAGTAGTACTTTTCATAGATTTCTCTAACAGATAACAGTCTATAGCAATGTCGGCCACACGAATACTAAAATAATTGCATTAGTGTGTGTGTGTGTACGTGCTTGCACAGTTTTTCTTTCAAACATGCGCAACAGTATGCAGGTATATAGTATAAACTGACGAAATTCAGTGGCTTTCCACATCATTATTTCACCTCTACTTCTTGGATTTCTCACGAATTCTTTCGGAATGTATGGTACAAAAGATAAAAACCTTTTGGAAATGGCATTTTTATCATTCGAGTTCAACTTAAAATACTTCGTTTTCACTTTTAGCGCACAGATCAGCATCTGTTTTACCACATCCAAATATTAAAAAATGCATGAGATCAAAAGGAAACTATGTAGCCATATTAGTGGCCAAAGTTTCCAAAGATAAGTAGTCGTCTGGGCTTAACTTATGGTAATTATAATCACAGCGGTTTCTAAAATCGTCATCTGTACGTAATTGTGCTGTTGTTGTAATAAATGTAGTGGTGTTATTAATACTTACAGGAAATACATTTTCATTTGGGTCACCAACTACTCTGGCTAATATAGGCTACAAAGATAAAATATTGTTTTCAGAAAGCGAGAGACCATCTATGTTGATATCGAGAAGAATAGAATCCATTTGAGTATGACATTTACGTAATTGCTTTTCGAGTCCTATGTGCATATACGAAATGGGTGACACTGTACGCAATACGGATTTTTCACTTTTTATTCAAGTTTTAGAGGACACTGGTGCACACATTCCTTCAAACCGCAATATAAAAAGGAGTTCATCAAAACACTTTCTTGAAACACCATATGCATTGCTCCATTGGCAAGCTTCTCACACAAACTGGCTGATTGGCCAGTTGGCTGACCACCATTGCTACGTGTTCTCAGTTATGGACGCGTATTTTTTAACAATCGGTTTCACATACCTCTTCTTATATGAAAAAAATTCGCGCGTGCAGAACTGTACACGTGATAAAAATAAAACTTCTTAAAATATTAAGAAAAAGAGAGATTTAATGTGGGAGGCAGAGAGAAAATCTGAAAAGATATACAATACAATAATTTGCATAAAAATAATTCGTTTATTCAATATTTGCACTGTCATTATTTGGCTGCAATTGGTATTACTGATATTAATGGCTTGTGATAACTAAAATATTATATATAAGTTCGTGATTTAATATTTTCGAGATAACTTGTGAAAATGGCATCTATTGTAGTTCCGGATTTTGTTGTTGATTGGTTGGGTTTGTTATTTATGACCAGGACAAATTTTTCACGAAAGAAGATAGTTAGTGGTATAGAATCATCTGAAGCACAATTTACGTTAAAATCTCCCCTGAGAATCACAGGAATTTTATCTTCGTCCATTCCAAGAGCATGAGCACCTGCATAACTGTAAATCAGTAAAGAACGGTGTATGAAATATATTATATTCTCAAGATTCTGATTCGGTGTTATATAAATGGCCACAAACACTATATTTTTACTTCCGTTTAACGCTTGACACCCTGTAATGCAAATATCGCCAATTGGTGTCACTGTAGAAGAATATGATTGAGACTGCTTAGCAGTAATTTCCACATTGGGTGTAAGGATATTTACAGTATCATTATTATTATTATGATATATTGCCAATCATCCTGCTCGAACATTCGAACATATATTTAATAACGCAATTAAAATTTGGTATGCTGGCATCGTCGTCATTGTTTAATCAAGTTTCTGACAAAAGTAGAATATCTGATTTACATATGACAGGGTCTGTTAAATCGGCAGAATGTGCTCGGATGCTCTGACAATTAAAGGTATATATAGATAATCCACTCGTCTGACTCATCAAATTAATTGTTTGTCTATCCACAGTCTGCAATCTATTCAATGAAAGTCTTCGGAATTCGTCTTGTAAATGACGCATACATAGCTGCTCTTCGACCATGATAAAATGTAGAATCACCACCATCTTTTGTAATCCACAATCCGTCAATACTAGTGACACGTGATAGAGCAACGTAAATTAATGATTGTGAGTATTTTTTGTCATATTCGTAAACAACTTCAGAATACGTGCTCCATTGAGACTTGTGAGTAGTCGTCGCACAAGCACAGACTAATAGTAGATATGATCATTTTATTTTTGTTAAAAGGGATTGTTGACGATCGTCTTCCTATTGGTACAGCCGTTTTACTAATATTATTTGCTGCTACATGGGCAGCAATTTTCTTTCGAATTCTTTCACCAATATTAGATGACTCCAAAAATTCGAGCCACGCATCGCTGACTTCTCCAGCATCATCAAAATCGATATACGTTAATTTGCCTACTGCGCCGTTTGCCAAACCATCTGCCACATCAATATATTTATAATATACCGATAACGAATACCGTTTCATATGGCAATCCTCCAGTGTCAGAACGATAATGTGTAGTTTTTGGCGTACGAAAGCTTCTTGCTCAGCCGATGTGCAATCAATGTATACATCTTTGGCTATGGATATTGTTTTTTCTTGTGCTTTATTCAGTATTTTATTATTCTAAGTAATTACAGAGTGGTTAGTATTAAATATCCGAATCCAATAAATATTTGCTCTTCCGTTGTAAAATATCTGGACTCAATTAATTGTAGTTCGTGTTCTTCAAGTCGTTCGCCCTTACCAATTTTTGTTAAAGTAGATGAAAATAAAATTTTAGGCCTCTCCATAAGACGGGTCCAACAATCTTTTGTTTTTGTTGTTTGTATATTGGTGTTGCTCGAACATGTGGCAACTGTCGCAAACCTCCGATTAAAATAAGATCAATTCCACCAAAATTTGTGCTATAATTGTCAGTAATTTATTTAAGACGGGCATCAATTTGTGCAAGTAATTCAGCTCCAATCATGGGAATTTCATCAATAATCAGGACTTGTACATAATTAAACAATGCTCGATATTGATAAACTACTTGGATCGATAATGGTAATAATTTTGATAATGAAATTTTTAATGCCGTATGCACGGTGGTACCATCGATGGCTACAGCTGCTTTACCTGTAGAGACGCAAGTTATATATGCATTACAGTGTCCGTTATTATTTGTGAAACGGTTATAGATGTCCATAATGAGTTTTAAGACGAAAGTTTTACCAGATCTAGCTGGATTGCTTGACTCAGTGTTGTTTAAGCACTCGTCAAAGATGGGCACCAATAAAGAGAAAACGCAAAATTTTTCTTCGATAAAGGCGAAAACGCAAGTCAGACGGCTGAAATTGTGAATAGTGTTTATGGTCGTGATACTGTAACAGCCAATCACGTGCAATTTTGGTTTCCGTGATTCCGTTCCGGTAATTTTGATGTCAAAGATGCTCCACATTCTGGAAGGCCAATTGTGGAAAATATCGATAAAATAATGGAAATCGTAGAGTCTGATCGTCATGTAAGCACTGTTTCAATTGGCCAGGAGCTAAACATTGCACAAAAAACCGTTTGGAACCATTTAAATAAGGCTGTATTCAAAAAGAAGCTCGATGTATGGGTGCCAGATGAGTTAAAGCAAAAAAACCTCATGGACCGAATTTTCATCTGAAATGATGAAAAGTGTGTCACTTACGACAACGTCAAGCGCAATGGTCGTGGTCGAATAGCGGTGAGCCGGCGCAATCGGTGGCCAAGCTAGGATTGGCCGTCAGGAAGATTTTGCTATGTGTTTGGCTGGGATTGGCAGGGAATCATCTACTATGAACTGCTCCCCTACGGCCAAACTCTTAATTCGGACCTGTGCTGTCAACAATTGGACCGTCTGAAGGAAGCAATCGCCCAGAAGCGGCCAGATTTGGCCAATAGGAGAGGAATTGTGTTCCATCACGACAACGCCAGGCCACACACATCGATAGTGACTCGCCAGAAGCTCCGGGAGCTTAGTTGGGAGGTTCTTATGCATCCACCTTATAGTCCGAACCTGGCACCAAGTTATTACTACCTGTTCCTGTCTACGGCGAATGATTTTGCTGGTGAAAAATTCGCCTCAAAAGAAGCTTGTGAAAATCGACTGTCCCAGTTTTTTGACAATAGGGAAGATGGTTTCTGTGAGAGTGGCATTATGAAATTGTCAAAATTGCAACAATTTATCGAACAAAATAGTGCATATTTGACCTAAATCGGATCATTCTAACTATGCTAAAAATAATTTATTTTTAGTAGACCTTATATTACACAGTATTGATATTATAAAATACAATATTACACATATTATATAAAAAATGTTTATAATGTTATTAAGTACATAGTCAGGGCATTACTACCTGAAATTTCACCTTGAAGAGGATGAAACTACAGAGCATATACTGTGCGACTGTATTGCATTGGCAAAAAAAAAGAATAAGTTTTTCCCCGTAATCGACTAGATTCCCAGGAATTAATAAAGGCTCCTGTTGTGGATATACTCAAATTCATCCGCAAAGCGAAAATGATACTGGAAGCACATGGATTCCAGCTGATTCCATTCCTTCTTCTTCTTATGTGGCCATAACAACCGAATATCGATTTAGGCCGAAAATAACATGCTTCGCCAGCCATCTCTGTTCTTCGCTAGCTGGCGCCAGTTAGAAATTCCAAGCGCCGTCAGGTTCTCCAGTACTTGGTCTTTCCGCCGGAGGTTTGGTCTTTCTCTTCTGCGCAGTTCTCCAGCGTGTTCCGAATATAACACCTTCTTAGCTGGAATGGTTGTACCTTATTCGGTACTCGCCACCAACGCAAATAGGTCCAAAGATCTTGCGTAGGACTTTTCTCTCGAAAACTCCAAGTATTCGCTCATCCGAGGTGGAAATTGTCCAGGCTTCAGCGCCATATGTTAGGACAGGCATGATGAGAGACTTGTAGAGTGTAGTTTTCGTTCTTCGAGAGAGGTCTCGACTTCTCAATTGCTTACTCAGCCCAAAGTAACACCTGTTAGCAAGAGTTATCCTACGCATGATCTCCAAGCTGACGTCATTACTGCTGTTAATGCTGGTTCCAAGATAGACAAAGTCCCTTACTACTTCAAAAGCGTAGTTGTCAACAGTGACGTGCTGTCCAAGACGCCGGGACTCTTTGTTTGTTGACACTAGATACTTCGTCTTGCCCTCGTTCACCGTTAGACCCATCTGACGCGACTCTCTTTCCAACTTACACATGTAATATCTAGGTAGAAAGGGATGTAATGCTATGGCATGTTTGAAACATTGGTGCTAGACCTATAGGGTATAGTAGATTGGATGGTTGTGATCGCACGGATCACAATTTTATAAATGTAGCGGGACAAAAAAAAATGTTTTAGGTCGCAGTGTCGGCCTTTGGGCAACCTATGGCAATAAATTTTTATTATTTAAGTACATAATGGTGGTAGTGGCTCTCCCATGTCTTCATCAGTTTTGGTCAAATTTTCTACAGTTTCTATTGGAAATGTTCACCCTTCTTTCTGTGTAAGAATGTGCCCTAATAATTTATTGTTTTTGGCTTGATTATTTAGAGTTTGTTGTAGCAAAGCTTTATACTCAGCCATTTCGTCTAAAAATAAATTTTTTTAAATAATCTATCTCATTTATATCATTGATCAAATATATTGTATTAGACTAAAAAAAGAGCGGTATATCGACGGTTTATTATAATTTTAACGAAAATTATTTCGTGATGAAAAATATTTATCTTACTTAATTTGGCAATTTGTTGTTTTTTTTTACGGAATATTGAATACATCGATATATATAATAAATAGTTTTAGAAAAAATAAACCTTTTAAAATTTGGACGTCATTTTTTAACGCTTCGGTTAAAGAATTTTTTGAATCTGAAATGGAAAAAGAAACAATTATATCAAAAACATTTTATATATTAAAAAATCTCTTGCCTGGATGTACGTTTTTGATCGAATTCAAATTGTGTGAGGTATCGCGAAATTTCTTCATTTTGCTTTGTTTTAAAATTAGTTTTTTAATCACTTCTAATGTGTATAATTGGAAGAAATAGGTGCATATTTTTAAAAGTCAGGCGCGTTAGCGGTATCTACAAAGTCCAGTACAAGAATTCCTAAAGTGTCAATTGAGCTAACATGTTGTGAAGAAATTATCACAATTTAAGAGAGTCTTAACGAACATAAGAATTTCATTATTTTTTCTTGAAAACTTTCGATACTAACAGCTACTCCAGTTTTTAAGTAACAGTACTTTTCATAGTGGTCATAGTGGTGGTCTGGTGGTGTTTTCGCAAGGTAACGTGTCTAACTGCCTCAACCAGGTGGGGCTAGCGCAATCCTTGTTGAACTCATCGCAAGTCAACTCACTGGCTGTCATGTAGTTTGATCTGAGCGCTATGTGATGATACCTTTATTTGTTAATGAGATTTAGTCATATATCTTGCTCTGCTTACTCTGTGATGGCGCTTTCATTATTATTAATGGGGGCCCTCCATGTGGCGACCACCGGGCAACGTCTTCCTGGCACCCGCTGGGAGGCGGCTGAATTGAGTGGCGAAAATCTCCTCGGTTAGAGGTTGTGCGTTGGGTTTGGGACCCGCCACATAAAAAACCCCCCCAATTAAAAAAACAAATATGCCTCGGATAAGGACTACCGCTTTTGTTGATGACCCCCGCAAACGAAAAAAGGACCACGATTTACGGATATGCACCTGGAATGTCCGATCCTTTATAGGGAGGGTGCCTCTATCCAGCTGGTTGATGTCCTCGAAAAATACAGAGATGACATCACCGCTCTCCAGGAAATGCGATGGACAGGACAGGGCTGCTCCAAAAGAGCGTCCTGTGACATCTACTACAGTGCCATGCTGAAAGGCACGAATTAGGATGTGGATTTTTGGTCAGCAAGAGACTACGACATCTTGTCTCACAGTTCACGCCTGTGAACGAACGGCTGGCCACAATCCGCATCAAGGCAAAATTTTTCAACATGAGCCTTATATGTGCACACGCTCCGACGGATGAGAAGGGCAATGTGACCAAGGAGAGCTTCTTTCAGCGCCTCGAAGAAGCTTATGACTGCTGCCCCCGCCACGATATCAAAATCGTGCTTGGCGACTTTAATGCCAGGGTGGGCAAGGAAGGTACCTTTGGTCCAACTGTCGGAAAATTCAGCCTCCACCAGAACACCTCCGATAACGGAATGAGGCTGATCGACTTCGCCGCAGCACGAAACATGGTAATTGGTGGTACCAGATTCCAGCATCTCGAAATCCACAAAGCGACATGGCTGTCTCCAGATCAACGTACAAGAAACCAAATTGATCATGTGGTGATTGACGGAAGGCATGCTTCCAGTGTGATGGACGTGAAATCGATCCGTGGTGCGAACATCGACTCGGATCACTACCTTGTTGCAGCTAAGGTGCGCACACGCCTATGTGTCGCAAATAACAAGAGAAGTCCCACACAGAGAAAGCTCGACGTCAGTAAGCTGCGATCACCAGAGACAGCAGATGCATTTTCCACTCGACTATCGGATCTGCTTATGCAGAACACTCCCCCACTTGATGATACATGCGCACGGTGGACACATATATCCCACTCCATGACTACTGCTGCCGAGGAGGTAATCGGTTACTACCGGCCTCTGAGGAATGAGTGGTATGATCAGGAGTGTCGCGACGCTACCGCAGAGAAAGACGCCGCCTACAGAAAAACCCTGCGTGCAGGCGTAACGCGAGCTGTTAAGGAGCGGTATAGAGAGAAAAAGAGTGCAGAGAGACGTCTTTTCAGGCGCAAGAAGAGGGAGTTGGAAAGACGCGAGTGTGAGGAGATAGAGATGTGTACCGACAAGAATGAGACTCGAAATTTCTTTGAAAAGATCAAGCGCCTGAGTGGAGGTTTAAATCCCGGAGCCTCTTCTTGTCGTGATGGAAATGGGAATCTGGTTACGGATGTCCAGAGTGTACTGAGCCTATGGAGGGAACACTTCTCCACGTTACTGAATGGCGATGCTACGAACAATTCCGCCAGTGGAGGAGAATGCCCGATAACCCCAATTACAGATGATGGTGTTGATGTTCCACCACCCGACTATGACGAGGTTGAAACGGCCATTTTAAGGCTGAAGAACAACAAAGCTGCAGGTGCTGATGGCCTGCCTGCCGAGTTGTTTAAGACCGGAGGCGATGAGCTGCTCACCTGCATGCACCAGCTCATAAGCAGAATATGGTCGGATGAAAGCATGCCTGATGATTGGAGGCTCAGTGTTCTCTGTCCTGTACATAAAAAAGGAGACCCCACAATTTGCGCCAACTACCGTGGAATAAGTCTCCTGAGCATCGCGTACAAGGTTCTATCGAGCGTACTGTGTGAAAGGTTGAAGCCTATGCTCAGCAACCTGATTGGACCTTATCAGTGTGGCTTCAGACCTGGTAAATCCACCATCGACCAGATTTTCACACTGCGCCAAATCCTGGAGAAGACCCAAGAAAAACAGATCGACACACACCACCTATTTGTTGATTATAAAGCCGCTTTCGACAGTCCGGTAAGGGATTACCTCTACGCAACAATGTCTGAGTTCGGTATTCCTGCAAAGCTCATTCGACTTTGTAGAATGACACTGCATAACTCCCGTTGTGCAGTGAAAATTGGGAAGGACCTCTCCGCATCGTTTAATACCGAACGGGGTTTCAGACAAGGTGATTCGTTATCGTGCGACTTCTTCAATCTTATTATGGAGAAAATAATACGAGCTGCTGATCTACGACATAATGGCACTATCTTCAACAAAAGTGTCATGCTGTTAGCGTATGCCGACGATATTGACATAATCGGCATGAACACGCGAGCAGTCAGTGCAGCATTCTCAGAGTTGGAAAGAGAGTCGCGTCGGATGGGTCTCACGGTGAACGAGGGCAAGACGAAGTATCTAGTGTCAACAAACAAAGAGTCCCGGCGTCTTGGACAGCACGTCACTGTTGACAACTACGCTTTTGAAGTAGTAAGGGACTTTGTCTATCTTGGAACCAGCATTAACAGCAGTAATGACGTCAGCTTGGAGATCATGCGTAGGATAACTCTTGCTAACAGGTGTTACTTTGGGCTGAGTAAGCAATTGAGAAGTCGAGCCCTCTCTCGAAGAACGAAAACTACACTCTACAAGTCTCTCATCATGCCTGTCCTAACATATGGCGCTGAAGCCTGGACAATTTCCACCTCGGATGAGCGAATACTTGGAGTTTTCGAGAGAAAAGTCCTACGCAAGATCTTTGGACCTATTTGCGTTGGTGGCGAGTACCGAATAAGGTACAACCATGAGCTGTACGAGCTGTATGCCGATATTGACATAGTAAAGCGCATCAAAATCCAGCGGCTGCGCTGGCTAGGTCATGTCGAGCGAATGGAAGAACACGCTCCAGCTAAGAAGGTGTTATATTCGGAACCCGCTGGAGGACGACGCAAAAGAGGAAGACCAAACCTCCGGTGGAAAGACCAAGTACTGGAGAACCTGACGGCGCTTGGAATTTCTAACTGGCGCCAGCTAGCGAAGAATAGAGATGGCTGGCGAAGCATGTTATTTTCGGCCTAAATCGATATTCGGTTGTTATGGCCACATAAGTAAGTAAGTAAGTAGTACTTTTCATAGATTTCTCTAACAGATAACAGTCTATAGCAATGTCGGCCACACGAATACTAAAATAATTGCATTAGTGTGTGTGTGTGTTAAAGGGAGTACGTGCTTGCACAGTTTTTCTTTCAAACATGCGCAACAGTATGCAGGTATATAGTATAAACTGACGAAATTCAGTGGCTTTCCACATCATTATTTCACCTCTACTTCTTGGATTTCTCACGAATTCTTTCGGAATGTATGGTACAAAAGATAAAAACCTTTTGGAAATGGCATTTTTATCATTCGAGTTCAACTTAAAATACTTCGTTTTCACTTTTAGCGCACAGATCAGCATCTGTTTTACCACATCCAAATATTAAAAAATGCATGAGATCAAAAGGAAACTATGTAGCCATATTAGTGGCCAAAGTTTCCAAAGATAAGTAGTCGTCTGGGCTTAACTTATGGTAATTATAATCACAGCGGTTTCTAAAATCATCATCTGTACGTAATTGTGCTGTTGTTGTAATAAATGTAGTGGTGTTATTAATACTTACAGGAAATACATTTTCATTTGGGTCACCAACTACTCTGGCTAATATAGGCTACAAAGATAAAATATTGTTTTCAGAAAGCGAGAGACCATCTATGTTGATATCGAGAAGAATAGAATCCATTTGAGTATGACATTTACGTAATTGCTTTTCGAGTCCTATGTGCATATACGAAATGGGTGACACTGTACGCAATACGGATTTTTCACTTTTTATTCAAGTTTTAGAGGACACTGGTGCACACATTCCTTCAAACCGCAATATAAAAAGGAGTTCATCAAAACACTTTCTTGAAACACCATATGCATTGCTCCATTGGCAAGCTTCTCACACAAACTGGCTGATTGGCCAGTTGGCTGACCACCATTGCTACGTGTTTCTGCTTCTTCTTCTAACCTATTTTTACAATATTCTTCAATATCACTGTCCGTACAAATAGTTGCACTATTGAGAACATTTTCTTTTCCTTTCCAATTATACACAAAAGCACTTGTTCGCTGGTTCACGCTAGAAATTCAAATAAGTATTGCGTCAGCCAAAAGAAAGAATACAAAATTTGTAAAATAAGAAACTTTGTCGCTCAACAAGCATAGGCACCAACAAAAGAGGAACAAAAGAAACGTATGTGTTCCCAGTTATGGACGCGTATTTTTTAACAATCGGTTTCACATACCTCTTCTTATATGAAAAAAATTCGCGCGTGCAGAACTGTATACGTGATAAAAATAAAACTTCTTAAAATATTAAGAAAAAGAGAGATTTAATGTGGGAGGCAGAGAGAAAATCTGAAAAGATATACAATACAATAATTTGCATAAAAATAATTCGTTTATTCAATATTTGCACTGTCATTATTTGGCTGCAATTGGTATTACTGATATTAATGGCTTGTGATAACTAAAATATTATATATAAGTTCGTGATTTAATATTTTCGAGATAACTTGTGAAAATCGCATCTATTGTAGTTCCGGATTTTGTTGTTGATTGGTTGGGTTTGTTATTTATGACCAGGACAAATTTTTCACGAATGAAGATAGTTAGTGGTATAGAATCATCTGAAGCACAATTTACGTTAAAATCTCCCCTGAGAATCACAGGAATTTTATCTTCGTCCATTCCAAGAGCATGAGCACCTGCATAACTGTAAATCAGTAAAGAACGGTGTATGAAATATATTATATTCTCAAGATTCTGATTCGGTGTTATATAAATGGCCACAAACACTATATTTTTACTTCCGTTTAACGCTTGACACCCTGTAATGCAAATATCGCCAATTGGTGTCACTGTAGAAGAATATGATTGAGACTGCTTAGCAGTAATTTCCACATTGGGTGTAAGGATATTTACAGTATCATTATTATTATTATGATATATTGCCAATCATCCTGCTCGAACATTCGAACATATATTTAATAACGCAATTAAAATTTGGTATGCTGGCATCGTCGTCATTGTTTAATCAAGTTTCTGACAAAAGTAGAATATCTGATTTACATATGACAGGGTCTGTTAAATCGGCAGAATGTGCTCGGATGCTCTGACAATTAAAGGTATATATAGATAATCCACTCGTCTGACTCATCAAATTAATTGTTTGTCTATCCACAGTCTGCAATCTATTCAATGAAAGTCTTCGGAATTCGTCTTGTAAATGACGCATACATAGCTGCTCTTCGACCATGATAAAATGTAGAATCACCACCATCTTTTGTAATCCACAATCCGTCAATACTAGTGACACGTGATAGAGCAACGTAAATTAATGATTGTGAGTATTTTTTGTCATATTCGTAAACAACTTCAGAATACGTGCTCCATTGAGACTTGTGAGTAGTCGTCGCACAAGCACAGACTAATAGTAGATATGATCATTTTATTTTTG
This sequence comes from Megamerina dolium, assembly GCA_963854835.1. Taxonomy (NCBI): domain Eukaryota; kingdom Metazoa; phylum Arthropoda; class Insecta; order Diptera; family Megamerinidae; genus Megamerina; species Megamerina dolium. Next base: position 15,590,298 of record OY978530.1, on the reverse strand, counting down.
TTAAAAGGGATTGTTGACGATCGTCTTCCTATTGGTACAGCCGTTTTACTAATATTATTTGCTGCTACATGGGCAGCAATTTTCTTTCGAATTCTTTCACCAATATTAGATGACTCCAAAAATTCGAGCCACGCATCGCTGACTTCTCCAGCATCATCAAAATCGATATACGTTAATTTGCCTACTGCGCCGTTTGCCAAACCATCTGCCACATCAATATATTTATAATATACCGATAACGAATACCGTTTCATATGGCAATCCTCCAGTGTCAGAACGATAATGTGTAGTTTTTGGCGTACGAAAGCTTCTTGCTCAGCCGATGTGCAATCAATGTATACATCTTTGGCTATGGATATTGTTTTTTCTTGTGCTTTATTCAGTATTTTATTATTCTAAGTAATTACAGAGTGGTTAGTATTAAATATCCGAATCCAATAAATATTTGCTCTTCCGTTGTAAAATATCTGGACTCAATTAATTGTAGTTCGTGTTCTTCAAGTCGTTCGCCCTTACCAATTTTTGTTAAAGTAGATGAAAATAAAATTTTAGGCCTCTCCATAAGACGGGTCCAACAATCTTTTGTTTTTGTTGTTTGTATATTGGTGTTGCTCGAACATGTGGCAACTGTCGCAAACCTCCGATTAAAATAAGATCAATTCCACCAAAATTTGTGCTATAATTGTCAGTAATTTATTTAAGACGGGCATCAATTTGTGCAAGTAATTCAGCTCCAATCATGGGAATTTCATCAATAATCAGGACTTGTACATAATTAAACAATGCTCGATATTGATAAACTACTTGGATCGATAATGGTAATAATTTTGATAATGAAATTTTTAATGCCGTATGCACGGTGGTACCATCGATGGCTACAGCTGCTTTGCCTGTAGAGACGCAAGTTATATATGCATTACAGTGTCCGTTATTATTTGTGAAACGGTTATAGATGTCCATAATGAGTTTTATGACGAAAGTTTTACCAGATCTAGCTGGACCAGTCAAAAATATTTGAAATGGAGTAATTTCCGAAGACAATAGTTGATATATTACGTGTTGAAGAAGCTCGCCTTGCTTCTCGTTTGCCATTCTCATTAATTTACAAAATTCTGCATTAGGTATTAAATTTTCTCTCTTCTTCGCGATAGGTCCAAGCTAATTTAATACAGCCAAATGAATGTCTACATTCGCATCTGAGTTTCGATTGTTATATAATCGCTGGAATGAATCAGGTTTCACTGGGATCGTTATCGTTTTCGCGACACAAATTTCGACAAATTTCGATTGTTTTTTTGAATATCTAATGTAGATTAAAATTCCTTTCTGCGATTTAAAATTTGATCCTCGTTATCGTCATATATTTGTATGAACTTAAATTCAGCCAGTATTTCTGCATCTTCGTTCCGAAATGGAATATGTAAAGTCACCATTTCTCGTTTATATTCGTTAAGATCTTGTCGCATATCGTAATAACGGTAACGAATAATACGAGGCTTAGCTCTCTTTCTGTAAGTCCCTTTGGTACAAACTGTATAATTGGCGACAAACTGCGCAAGTGTAATGACTTCTAGATCCTCTTGTCTTCTCTCGTACTTTTCGAACCAATCATGTTTCCAAATATCAGTGGAGTATTCTCCAATACCCATTTGTTCTAATTCTTTTTGGGTCTTATGGATTCGTTGCCGATCAATAGGCCATATTTTTATTTATTTATTATTTTTTTTTTTTGAAGTTCCATTTTATTGTGTTTTAAATTTATCCGTTCTCCGAAGAAATCGGAGTAGATCCTGTGGTGTTAAAAACCCAAGAGTTACAGCTCTTAGCATATTAGTGCCAAAGACCTCAAACCTGATTCGAGCGAAAGCAGGACAGACACATAAAAAGTGGTCCGCCGTTTCATCTTCTTCACAGGCTGGGCAAAGTGTACTGTCTCCTAGTCCTACCTTTTCCATGTGTTATGCCCATAGAAAGTGGCCTGTTACCATGCCGGGTAGCATTCTAAATCACCTCTACCTAGATATAGGAGGAAATTCGACCATTTACCCGATATGTTAGGTAACATGGATTTCGTCCATCTGCAGTCTCTCTCGGCCTGCCAGGTCGACTTATGCACTAGATTAGCTCAGGTGTTGACTGTGGCCTTGATGGCTCCAGCGAGTAGTGGCAAAGCAGGCTTAGGGCCGATTAAATCAGCAGCAGTACCCTTTCTTGCTAATGCATCAGAGGTCTCATTGCCTACGATTCCCACGTGGCAAGGACCCCTACCAGCGATAAACTATTATGTCTTCTGACATAATTTAGCCTTTATTTGCAGAACCCTCTTGGAAGTGGTGACAGGGTTGTACTAGGCCAGCAGCTCAGCCTGACTGTCACTGCAGGCACAAAGAGACTTGAGTTTCAGCCTCTTGTCCACGATCCATCGCCTTCTGTATTGCATATAGCTCTTCTTAAAGGCAGATGCATACATACCAAGGGTAAAGAACAGTTAAGTTCCGTCAGTTTTCATGAAGACTCCAGAACCAGAATCTTCTTCAGTCCTGGAGCCTTGATAAGGTTGTCTTTACTTCCACAAAGGATAGTTGACTCATCAAGGCTACCGATGCATAAGAGATGATTATCTTATAGCAGTGTAAATCCATAGGACCTTGATAGGGGAAAGTCCCCACGTCTTGCCAAAAACTCCCCTGCATTGCCAAAAGGCAGACAATGCCTTAGATGTTTTCTGCTGAACGTGTGACTTCCAGAGAAGTTTACTATCCAGAATAACTCCTAGATACTTAACCTCTTTGAATAGCTGAATAGTGGCCAACTGAGAGCAGGGAGAATGAGTCCATCAGTCTTTTTTCTTCTGGTAAAGAGGACCAAACCAGTCTTAGCGAGTTTAGCTTATAACCCATTCGCGATGCACCAGGTGTCAATCATATTCAGAGTTCTCTGCATCTTCGTGCAGACACTCATAAGGGAAGGGTCTGTAACGAGACAGGCCACATCATCCGCATATGCCTGCGAGTAGATTAACGAGTTATTGAACGCTACAAGCAGAGGGTGAATTACCATACACCAGAGCAAAGGAGAGAGCACTCCACCTTGGGGGCATCCTTTATTTACCCAGATGTGACTAGAAGACCATCTTCCGCCTGCACCGCTAGAACCGCTAGCATTGAACGTATCCAATTTACTAGCACTCTGTCTACGCCATGTCGACAGGCAGAATTATACATGCTATCAAAAGTCGCATTATCAAACGCACTTCCTATGTCCAAAAAGATGCCCATTGCATAATCTATCCTTGCGAGGGCCTGCTCAACCCTAGCAACAAGATTATGCAGGGATGATTCACAGGATTTTCCACGTTGGTAAGCTTGCTGATATGAATACAGTGGATGTGCTCTAAGAGACCTTCTACGCATGTGCAATTCTACGAGATGCTCTAGACCTTTAAGCATAAAAGAAATCATGCTGATAGGTCTGTAGCTCTTTTGGAAAATGAAGTCATTCCTTCCGATTTTCGGATTGAAAGCTACTCTAACAAGCCTCCAAGAGCATGGTATATAGGTCAAAGCGAGGCTGGCCACGAAGATTTTTCTCAGACCCGCCACCGTCAACTCTATACATTTCTTCAGCACGATACAATATAAGCCATCGGGTCCATGTGATTTGCAGCTGTCAAAAGATTCAAAAGCAAATCTTATGGCAACTGCACTCGCCACAGAACTGGCCACCCACTAGTCATGCTGAGTAGGAGCAGTTGCCCCAACAACATCCATCTCAAGTGATGGCTGTTGGATACTGAACTGAAGGTCTCACTTTTGCGCTCCGTAAAGAAGCAATCAAGTTTTCTGAGCGACCCCAACCTTGCGGTTTGGTCCTTTTTCATTTTCACTAATCTAGCTGTGCCGCTCAGTGATTCCAGTCCGCCGCAGAATTCGCTAAATGAAGCAATATTCGAGTATCGAATTAGCTTTTTATAGTTCTTCTGAGCAGTACGGTAAAATAGTCCAGTCCTCTTCAAGATTTGTCTTGCAGGCCCGGTTCAAAAGTCTTTTCGTTTTGTGTCTCAGCATCTGAAGGTCTCGGTTCCACCTAGGGACTGGGGCACAGTTAAGAGACGGTCGAGTGGGACAAGCTGTTTCAAAGCTGGCAGTAAGGGTAGAGTTGAGGTATTCAACAGCCTCTTCAATGCCTCGCTTATTGTGAAGCTTAGGTGGCTTCACAAAGCTAGTTTGCAAAGCCTCCCTAAATTTTTGCCAGTCTGTCTTTCTAGGATTCCTGGTGGGCAATGGCATTTCTGCTGCATCGCCACATCGGAATTCGATATATCTGTGGTCCGAACATGAGTTTTTATTAAGGAATCTCCAGTTATTTACCGACATATCAAGTCTGTTGTTGGACAGGGTAATGTCGATTACTTCCTGCCTACGTGAGGTTACAAATCTTGGTTGTCGGCCAACATTATGTATATTGAGGCAGGATGAAGTCTATATAATCAAAAAGACGAATACCTCGCCACAGAACGTTTTCCGCAGATGGTGGCTGAACTGAATCATAACGAAAGTAAGCAGTCGCGATCACGAACCTCGTCCACCCTCTTATACTTCTAAAGTTCACTTCAGCAGCAACCAAATCTTGACAGCAAAAATGGATAAGTTTAGTAGTGGAGAGATGGGATGATATTACTAGACAGGTTCTAGGCCTACTTGAATTACTGTCATATAATACGGTGGCCAACTAACATACCCAGGCTGCAAAACCTGACCCGCAAAAACCCACGGTTCTTGAAATGTTGTTATGTAGGGTAATGTATGCAACTGGGATAGCCGTCTACTTAGGAGTGCAGTAGCGGCTTTTGAATATTGAAGGTTAATCTGAGTTACTGTTATGTCACATTAACTATGAGAGTCGCTTGAGCCGCTCATCAGGAAAAGACGTCAAAACTGACAGTCCCAAAGATGAGACACAAACGATTCCCATACCGAGAAGCCAGACGATCAACAGAAGCTTTGTTCATGAGCACCACAAAAGTACAACCTTCTTTGCCATCCAGGTTGGTACTCTTGGTGTACGCTAGGACTTTCCAAAGCCTTGTGTTGACAGGTGTGAGAGGTACACTCTCCTCGCAGTAGGCCGCGAAGCGAGTGGACCCCAATGGAGGTACGTTATTGACCGTTGTCCTGATCCAATCATAATTGGCCTGAGACGCGCACGTCACCCTTAGGGTGCACTCCTTCGTCTCATACCCCTTAGCGTTTGCAGCAGCACCGTGGGCAATAACCTGAAGCATTAGTTGGCCTTTGCAGTGTTTCAGTTCTGCAACCATCAACCGACGGTTAGGCCTCATTTTCCCAGGCACAACAATGGGCAATGATCCTCTGGCCCTCTCACTGTATGATGGCCTGGGCGCACAACCCCTTGATGTACTTGGTTTATTTGCACTACCCACCGCAGATTGAGAACCGGACTACACCCGGCTCAGCTGTTCCACCCGCTATTGACGAAGAACTCGTCGGGCAGGATTAAGCCACCAAACCAGGTCCGCCGATAACACTCGCCACTCTCAAGGATCTCATTGGGCAGGAAGATGCTGTGTTGAATGCAGGAAGCTGAGAAGACTGTGTCTTATCAGCAGCACTTTTACTCCCAGCCTTCCTCACGCTCGTACCTATAGGGGCCGTGGCGCGATTACCCGGGTCAGCAGTGGAGCAAGCGGGAGTACCGCTGTCATCCCCAGTTTTCCTTCACTTCCTTTTCAAGCCAGGCAATTTGGGAGCGGGTGTGACTTCCAAAGACTCGGTGGCATCCATGGTTGACACTTCAGCCGACCGAGGTCTTTTGGCAAACATACTCGCAGGAGGGCCATTTGAATTGGTACCACCTGGAGTATAATCCTTCAATATCCACTACTGCAAGATGGTTTTGATTCGGGACTCCTTCCTAGCTAGTTTGGTCCACGGATTACACCCACAACTTATATCATCATTGTGGTAGAAGTGTTACCTACGCTACTATAACCAGGGTTGTAGTAGAAGCGACCGCACAGCAACCAGGGGCCCTTCTATCCGCCACCTGGGGACGCGCTCAATGGGAGATCAGGTCAACTCAGCACGAGAATAGGCCATATAGTTGATATGCTGACTACTGAGGTGGAGCTTTTAGACATTGGCTCTCGTAGAAGATACTAAGCAGCTTCTTGGCTTGTAATCTCTACACTGTTAAGCATGTTCACACCTATTTTCCGAGTGACTTCCACAATATCAAATTCTGGATTTTCATTAATTATTTCAATAATTTCACGTTGAATACCAGATACCAAGCAGCTTCTTGGCTTGTAATCTATACACTGTTAAGCATGTTCACACCTATTTTCCGAGTGACTTCCACAATATCAATTTCTGGATTTTCATTAATTATTTCAATAATTTGACGTTGCAGTTGACTCACTCCACTGTTGGTTTTGTTAACATATTCAGCAACATAAGCAGTACAAGAACATTCCTCAGTAACAAATCCAATGTCCATATTTGATTTCATTATATTTAAAACAAATGGGTTGAAAGGGTTGTGCCATTTTTCATGAGGTTGACGTTTCAAGAAGACTCTGGGCCTATTGATCCCAGCTCAAAGTATAGAATTGCAATGCTCATCAGAGAATATATTATTGTCTTCATAAAAATGATCGATATCAGTATAATTATTGTTTTCAAGACTGAGCCTAATATTCTTGTAGTGCTTTACATAATCATAAAACCCTAGCTCCTCTTTATACAATATTGTAGTTGTTCAAACAGGCATGAACGGGGCCCCAAATCTACACTGTTGGGGTCTATTGGCAACTATTTTTTTAAAACACGTAAAAGTATTGTTGAGCTGTTAAGCTTTTTTAGCAGCGATAGAGAATAATAAGTATTGTAGAAGTACAAACGATAAAGTACTTTATTATTTGACTGTTTTTTGACTACTGACCCACATCAGAAATAATTTCAACAAAATATGTACCATATGAACTATTTTATGCATTTAAAAAGTACTGCTACTTACCTAAAAAAATATATTCCCGTTCATTTAATGTATAGGAAAATACATACTGTATGTACATATATAATCAAGCATCAAAAATAAATAATAGTGCATATGTACATATAAAGGGTTAGTAAATGTAAATAAAACACATATAAAATATTTTTTATCATGATATTTCTTTTTTATTATAAAGTTTGAACGTTGACATTATGTGTGAAATACTACATCATTTAAATAACCACCACGCGAATTGTTGCAAGCATCGATTCTTTTGAGGTAATTTTCGACCACTTTTTGACACATATTGGGCGGTATCTCAGCCATAACGTGACGAATGTTGGTTTTTAGGTGCTCAAGAGTTAAAGGTTTATCTGCATAAACACGGTCTTTCGCGTAGCCCCACAAAAAAAAGTCAAGCGGTGTCAAATTGCATGATCTTGGTGGCCACTTGATATCGCCACGACGAGAAATTACGCGGCCAGAAAATTTCTCTTGCAATAAAGCCATATTCGCTCGAGTTGTGTGGCATGTGGCACCGTCTTGTTGAAACCACATATTCTCCAAGTAGTATTCTTCAATAGCAGGCCAAAAAAAAGTCGGTTATCATATGACCATAACGCTCCGAATTGACGGTGACAGTCGTTCCATCGTCGTTTTCGAAGAAGTAAGGTCCAATCACACCTCCGGACCAAAGAGCGCACCAAACAGTGACTTTTTGTGGATGTAGTGGCCTCTCTTCAATTACTTGAGGATTCTCAGAACCCCAAATACGACAATTTTGTTTGTTAACATACCCACCGAGTGAGAAATGTGCTTCGTCGCTGAAGATAATTTTGTTCGAAAAATCGCCGTCCACCGCCTGTTGTTCAAGCACCCATTCGACGTAACTACGACGTTGTGAATGGTCAGCTGGCTTCAGTTGTTGTGTGAGCTGGATTTTATTGTAGGTGTAGATCCAAATGCAAAATAGGTCATAATGTGCCGTAAGACAGTCCTAATTCCTGAGAACGACGAGGAATCGACACATTCGGGTCTTCGGGAACACTTTCACTTACAGCAGTGATATTTTCGGTGGCACGAGCGAAACGATGATGCACAGGCCTTACAATATCTGTAACCGATCCAGTCTCTTCATATTTCTTCACAATTTTGCCAATTGCTTACGTAGTTGGACGATTATGTAAACCATAATCTCCTCTTAAACCACGATATGTGGCTGTGGCAAAATCACCATTTTTGTAGTAGGTTTTTACAATTTTAATGCGTTGTGCGATAGTTAAGCGATTTTCGCAAATGTCAGACTTTGAACTGAAAAAGAAAGAAATTGTTTTAACAACTCAGTTTGACAGATGTCGAATTCTAGCCCTATACTTTTGAAACCGCGAAATGGATAACCCTTTATACACCTAGGAATATGAAATTAAGAAATTTTAATAATACATAGCTAAGTTAGGGTGGCAGAAAAACATTTTGTTGAGTGTAGTAATTACACTAGATGATTATGATTTAGTTATCGGGTGCTACGCCGAACATCCTCACCACTTCGCGCGTTGCTGGAGAAGAGTCAGATACTCTTGAGTCCAGCGCTTCCAAAATATCTGTTGTATGTGCGTTGCACGCTACCATCGGTCAAGTCGATTATAGTTTAAAGCAGTGAGATTCGGTTCAGGAAGAGCTGTCAGCGGACCACCAATCAAAACATGTCCTGGAGTTAACACATCTAAATCCTCTGGATCTTCTGAAAGTGGTGCAAAAGGACGGGAGTTAATTACAGCTGAGATTTGACATACCAATGTATGCAATTCATCGAAGCCAAGCAGTGATGATCCAACGGAACGGTAAAAATATTGTTTTGCTGTTTTTACGGCCGCTTCCCACAAACCGCCGAAGTGTGGAGAGCGGGGTGGAATGAACCTCCAATCGAAGCCATTACTAAGGCAAAAGCGATGGAGTTCCTTGTAGTGTTTCTCGCTGAGGACTAATTTTTGAAGGTTCTTGAACTCATTCTTGGCGCGTACAAAATTTGTTGCATTGTCCGACCAGATACAGCTTGGTATGTCACGCGTAGCGATGAATCGTTTTAGCGCATCGATAAATGCACCTGTTGAGAGATCTCTTACCAGTTCCATCCAAACAGCTTTTGTAGCGAAGCATATGAAAACTCTAACATAGCATTTTTGTAATAGAATGGGCCGCAGTAGTCCACACCGCTGACTATGAAAGGACGCGAGGCCTGAATGCGTTCTTTAGACAAGTCGGCCATTATGTGCTCGACTAGTAGCGGTTTTGATCTGCAGCATATGATGCACGGCCGCCTATAGGCCAAAATTGCATACGTTTAAAGGCAAGTAGAGATTGAGGACCAGCATGATGATGTTTCCGATGAAAATTTATGATTATGGAATATGTTAACGGATGATTTCTTGGAAGAATACGGGATTCGAAGCTGAGCATAGAATTTCTTAAACGACCGTCAACTCGAATCACTCCATGCTCGTCAAGAAATGGTGACAGTTAAGCAATGCTACTCGAGGAATGGACACACGATTTGCTCTGTAGGGAAACATATTCTGGACAAAGTTGCGCTCTTTGAACTATCGAATTAGCAGCTGAGTTCCGTGATGTAAGTCTGCAGACGTGAGCTGTGATGATCTGGGAGATTTTTTAATGCTGACAAATTTACAGACGTAGCCAAAAATACGCTGCATTGTTCCAAACGATTTAATGTACTTGAAAGAAAGCGAAATATCAATGCGGTTATTGGCGACAAGCAAGACCCTTTGTCGAAATTCTGAAAGCACAGTTAGAGGGGTGCACATGCTTTTCCAACTGTTCTCAGCTTCTTGTAGAAATGATGGGCCGTGCATCCAAAGTGTCGATCGTAGAAGCTCTTGGGAGGTAGCTCCTTTGGATAAAATATCAGCCAGATTCATCGCTGTAGGAACATAGTGCCTACTGCATGCAGTGCATAGTGCCACTGCATGCCCTTTGTTAGTTGATGTATGATAGAAATTCGATTAGCGACGAACACATTGAACTTTGACGGTTCTTCTCGCAGCCACAAGAGGACAGTAGAGGAATCTGACCAACAATGAACTGAACAGTTAAAAAGCTTAATTTTTGTAAACTCACCCAGAAGTTATGCAAGAAGTGTTGCGGCACAGAGTTCCCGCTTGGGCATGGTGATGGTTTTTAATGGGGCGACGCGGGCTTTCGAACACAATAAGTGCACTTGTACGTTGTCAACTTTGGCGAATCGCGTATAAATGCAAGCTCCATAAGCTTCAAGACTTGCATCGAAAAATGCATGAATTTCGTTAACGGAACCAGGCTGAAAGACGTAACGAGGAAATGACATATGCTGCATGTCTGAAAACCAGTTGCAAAATGTGGATTAGGCAGTGTCTAATGATTGAGGCAGACTTTAATCCCACTGAAGCTTATCTCTCCACATGCTTTGCAAAATAATCTTCGCCCTTGTCAACGTGGGGACCATTAAACCGAGTGGATCGTAACAGCGAGCAAGAGTGGACAACGCAGAACGTTTGGAGTTTCTTCCGACCAGTATTAGAACGACGGTAGTAGCAAGAAGAGGGAGACACTAGGGCGTTAGGCACTGCAGATAAGGATGCGGTCAAGACGTTGGAGTGAATTGTGGCAGCTGACGAAGATTCAGCTTGATTGTTAGTTGACGATGCCGTTGAGCGGTCAAAATGCAAAAGCGTGTGGTGCTTCGACTGACAGGTGCGGCACAAACCAGATTTGCAGTATCGCATTTGATGGGCTGTCTTTAAGCAGTTAAGACAAAGAGCGAGCTTCTTAACTTCCCTCAGGCGTAATTTTGGAGACAAATTTCCGAAGCGTTGACAGCTATAAATTTCATGCTCGGTAGATCCAGAAGCAACAAATGATTTCTTTTGATTTGTGCTTACACTTATGTTAGTTTTTACCGCTTGATCATTCTGTGTCTGCATTGCATGCTCAACGTTCTCGAGCGCTCGGCATCGCCTTTCCAAAAATGCAGCCAATTGTTCCCAAGAAGGCAGCTCGCTGATCGATGAACTCTCCTCCCATTTAGCATGTATAGTTTTGTCTAATTTTTGGATTACCAATTGTACGATGATGCAGTCAGCAATTTGCCCATTGCGTGCGAGCGATTGCAATGCACGAATGTGTGCTGTCACATTATCTGTCAACTGTCGCAGCTGTATAAGGTTTGAATCTGCATTATCCAGCCCGAATATCTCCCTGACGTGTGCCTGAAATATAAGACGTTTATTGTCAAATCGACTGTGCAAAAGATCTAACGCATTCCTGTAATTAGCATCGTTTATCTCCAACGAGAGCAAGGTGTCAAAAGCAGGGCCGCTCAAGCAGGAACCAATCTCGCGTTGCAAAATAGCTCTAAGGTTAGTTAAGGCATCATCGAATTTTCCAGACAGCTCACTTGCGATAGAATCAAAGTCCAGTTCCTCCAAACTTGTGTAGACGACTGTGAAACTGGCTTTTAATTCACCTAACGTTTCCAATATTGCGGCAAGGCTATACTCGTCCATGCCATGCAACTTCTCGGAATTCATTCCTTTGGCTAACCGATCGAGTATACTGAATATGGCCTTTGCTTTTAGCCGTTATGATAACGGCTTTAAAATATTGAAAAACAATACGTGATATTATCACATCGGGGTCACCAAATGTTGAGCTGTTAAGCTTTTTTAGCACATGTTACTGCATCTTCGTTGACTAACGTTGTTCGCTCTATGTAGAGTAATTATTCAGCAAAGTCATCAGAAATCACCGTGCCGTTGTGCTTCAATTTGTACAATGTTTTTATTAAATCATTCCAACCAATAACCGTCAGAAATATCGTTGATTTACCCAATTGTCGTATCATAGCAAACAGGTCTTTTTTCGGTCAGCATAGTACCAGGTTGAAATTGGAATTTTCGAGCGAGATTTGTATCGATACAATTATTGACATATTCTTGATCTTCAATTTGTTGCCGAGTGATGGATGTATTAGTACCAACGTGTTTAAATGCCACTGTGAGAGCATCACGAATCCTCAAACGCAAGAATTTCATTACTAAGTATAGTAAATGATATGGCGTCACAGCTAGTCGATCGGATCTCCGTAACTCACTAGTTGCCATCATAAATGATGTCACCTTAATCTGATCTCTGAAGCGTCGGAATTGTGCTAAATAAATTAATGGGAAAAAAGCTCTTCTGCATATTCATCGAACAACAAACTTTGTGGAACGTTATGTTCTCCCGATGCAATATGCAAGTGTTGACCTTCGTTCCAAAGGAGCGTATGTTGTTGGGCCATCAGGCTTTCTTCAATTGGAATATGTTCACTGTATTCATGTTGGGGATTCGTAGAAGAAATGGCGGTGCTATGAAAGAAAAATTCGTCTATTTTGGTGTCATGCATAATATATAGTGGGGTTGATGCCATATATCGTAACCAAGCCTTGTTACGATTGTTAATTATGCCATGTAAATAACTGGTTTTATGAATCTTTTTCCGTTTGATGTGCACATTTATGCAATGATCGTCTCTCCCACTTCTCGGAAGACTTTTCACCATTGTATTAACGCAAATACTGACAATAATACCATACTGGCTATTAACATGTCTTAATCTTCGGATCTGCATGAAGGTATGCGTGCCGAAATAAGTCTCTCAGAAACTAAATCTTACGGTGCGAAATGTGTAGGTATTGGTGGAAATTTAAAACCATTGTAAGTTGACATAATTGGAATTTTTTTTTTGTTTTAGGGAAGCTATGAGCTTATTACAAATCAATATTTCATCCGTCGATCTATCTGCTACAATTTCTCTTAAAATTTCTTCGAATTCAGCACAAGGACTTTTCACATACTGAGCAAACATATCCAAAGGAGCTGTCTATAAACAGTGTTTTGAACTTACGGTGAGCTTCCTTGTGACGACGGTATTCACTATGAGACACATAAGAATCAAGGGTCTGAACGTCATTCGCACTATCATTAACTATCAATGATGTTACACTATTAACGGTGTTGGTCGTAGGACTTTGATGAGTCAACAGATGGGGAGATGTTTCACGATATAACGCACAATTGTCATTACATACTGGTGAAGATCAGGATGCTGATAGTGGTTAGACATGACCGTATGGTCGTTTTAAAGCTCCATATTGTTGCCTACGTGCAGCTGATAGACCAGCATTGATTAGTTCTTCAAGCACAACTATGTCATCGACGGGCGACGGATTTGCACGCATTTTAACTTGGTTGTCTTCTAAATTTTGTAGATGTGCTGCGGCTGTAAATGCTTTAAATGCTATTACTCGCGCTCTGTATTCACGAAGGCGCTGTGCTCCTGATTTTTCTACTTTTTTAACCATTGGTTGATTTTTTACCACTTCCCTTTTTTTCTTGGCATGGCGAAAGCTACTGAGGAGAAAATCGGATTTAAAGTTACGTCATTTAATCGCATAATATAATTGTATATTTGCAGACTTACATAATTACTTTTCACGGATATCTTAAAAACTGATATACAATTATTATTGATCTCAGAAGTGCGCATGTAAATTGCTCACACGGTTTGTTTTGTGTGAAAATAAAAAAGCAAAAACAGAGACGTACATCAAATCCAAAAAGTTCACCAAATGCCTAAGAACTGTAAATCAGAGAATTTATAAGGAAGAGAAGCATTATCTTCCAGACCATACCATTTTCAAAATTTCTATCAGTGGACGAGCTCAGTATACATATACCTTTCACTCGTCGCTGAAAGCATTCAGAACAGAATGTGCTCAACGCAACATATGAGAGAGTATTTTCAATACGAATGATATGCATTCAATTTGATTGTTGCTCTTGCTTTGATATTGGCAAGGTCCAATAGAAAACGTGATCTACAATTTCCCTGATATGTAGCTTGGATGGGTACATATGTACGTATATTCCAGATTTCATTCAACGTTCAAAATGCTCAAAAGCAAATGTGCTCCTGCAGCTCATACGAATGCTTTGCATCGAGACATTGTTGTTCTTATAATTCTGTATTGGCGATTGCCAATAGAAAATATAATCTACGTTTGGTAGGTACCAGTTTGCCAGTTTAGCCTTCTTGAGGCTAAATCTATCTTTTTCTTTTGTGATTTAGCTTCGTGGCTTTTTTCTAGCGTTTTCTTATTTTCAACTTTTTTAATCCTCCACAATATACCAGCACTAAATTATTGTATAAATACAGAGCAACGCTGTGTGAAAAAACTAACAGAATTTTTAATGACAATTACCATCTGGCATATTATTTAGCAATAAAAACTTAAATGGCCTGATTTAATTTTTGTAATAGTATAATTAATTGTTTTATGAATGTGTTTTCTCATATATTTGTACCTTCGATTCTTGAATGTACATGCATATGTGTTAAAAACAAAATGTAAGCTACTAATGAAATACCGAAAAGGCGAGCCTTTTTTAACTTTGTTTTATGGGTCATTTTTTGCTCTTTTTTATTTGGCCGATCTAGCTTTTTTATTTTTGAAGTCCTGGCAACACTGTTAGGTACATCAGAGAAATTATAAGGATGAGAAGCATTATTTTCCAGGCCATACCGTTTTTAAAATTTCTATCAGTGGACGAGCTCAGTATACATATAGCTTTCACTCGTCGCTCGTCTAATTTTATTTGACCGATTGATAAAAGTTCGAAAAATATATCGGCACCAATTAACAAATCAATTTTTTGTCTTTTATTAAAGTGGGGATCTGCCAGCTCAATATTCCCCGGGACTTGCCACGAGTCAACGGGTAAATTATCTTCAGGTTGGTAACTGGAGATGGACTTTATGACCCAAAAATTTGCTTGAAATCTGTAGTCATTAACTCTTGATTGTACAATCGTATTAACTTTATGTCGTAAATTCGCATTTAATCCCCAATACCCGCTAAATTAAGATATTTAAATTCTCGTTTTAAATGTAACTTCTGTGCACTATCTTCACTCATGAAATTTATTTGTGATCCAGAGTCTAAAAGCGCTCTTACTAGGTGGGTACTTCCATAGCGATCTTTTATTCTAACTATAGCTGTAGCCAATACAACGACATCATCTGTATTCGAGACATGATGTGAAGAACGCTGGAACGATTGTTGTGGAGTATCATTGGCAGTTGATGGTAACACAGATAACTGATTATCGAAGTGATTTGATTACTGCTGCACCTCATGCAGCAGAGTATGATGAGGACGTTGAAAAACTCGACAATGAGATCGAGAACAATTTCAGACCGAGTGTCCTTTCTTTAAACAATTTATACAATTTCCAGATTTTTTTACAAAATCGAACGGTTTACCAACGGTCAATGCAGCAAAAGAGTTGCAACTATGTATTGAATGCCCATTCAATTTACAAAAAATGCATTGATTTTTCAATGCATTTTTACTCTATTACGCAGTTGCTACGAGTTCTACTCGTAGCAACTGCAAATGATGATTTGTATTCATTTTTCTTGTTATTATGCGATTTAATTCTATGAGGATTCTGTTGATCAGCACTGTCGTATCTGCTCGACCTGTCGTCATTTACTTCGAGTGATTGGCATCGACGAATTAGCAATTTCGAGCAGTCATTCCATGAAGGAAGAGTGGAGTAATCCAACTGATCGTTTCATCTCGATTTTGTAGCTGGATCAACTTTTGATAGTACAACATCAAAACAACATCTCTGTACCCAATGATAGCAACGAATCGTAAATTGCGGATACAGTGTCAACCGTATTTCTAAGCGTTGAAGCATTTGGTTTGGTCTTTTTTTGGAATTTCAAATAATTGCTCGATATTATCAAAAAATATCAAACATTTTTTATCGTATCGTTCTGCTAAACGATCTAATGCCTTCTTATAATTGGCTTCTGTGACTTGGAATGCTTTTACCGTTCTGAGCGCGTCAACCGATAAACAACTCAACAAATGATTACATTTTTCAATTGTCGCTAGATGTGGCTCATCATGGACCAAGTTATTGAATGAGCTTATAAAATTTTTATACTCTGCGTACTTTCCACTGAATGTCGGTAATTTCAGATTCGGAAAACGAGACGATTAAGGCGTGGTAATACCAAGTGTACTCTCCAACATTGGATCTCTCGACGCTTATATTGCCCCATAAGCTGAATAAGCCTCGATTTAGCACTTATGCAAAGATCCTCGATATCGCCTTTTCGGTCATCGTCAGGATCCTCCCTCTCGATCTTGGTTTGGTATGCCATTATTTGTTTAATATAAGAATCTAAGATTTCTAGCCGGCATTCCAAGTCTATAACATTCCAAGTTACCGTTGGATTATCAAGCATGCTTTTGATACGTGTTATATTACCACGCGCTGTTGCTCTTTGCTGCCTTAAAGTACCCGGCTATTGAACAGAAGCGGCTTCATCGCTCAAACTTCCAGGCATGATCGTAATTATTTCGTAATTTATTACGTTTAATGAATTCATTCGAATAGTCTCAATTTACCACCAAAATTGAGACTATTCGAATACAATTTGTTTCAAATGTTCAATTTAATTCAAACAACTAGTTGGACAATCTTGATTTAATTGCAAAATGACGAATTAACCAGCACCCTATAATATTTCCTAGATATCGAAGCAACCCAGCAATTAAAAAAAGAAAAACAATTTATGTATTGTTCAATGTGCGTTTATTTATTTATTTAAAAAAAAACGGAAAATTTCCTTTCGGTTAACTCAATATGGCAATCCTCAACAATGTACGTATTTGTTAGATATACTTTTGGTACCACACTCAAAACTCAAAGTGATATGCGTTTACGTTGTATATTCACAACAACAAAACCAACAATTGTCGCGGCAACTTTAAACTTCAAAATTGAAATCAAAAACCAAATTGTGGCTTTGACAATATCTTTAATAGATGCACAAACAATAATCATTAAAGGCGCAATGGATTGAATGGTTTATAAATGTTAATGTACCAAGCAGACAACAGAGGTATAACAACGAGAACGTTTCATATAATCGATATGTTTTTATAATGTAATGGTTTTCAAACTGTTAATATACTAGCAATTAACAAAGTGAGAGCGACGACAACGATTCATATGGTCAATATGCTTTTTTTTCGTTTTTTAATTCAATGGTTCATTAGGGGACATAAAACATAATAACGGCGAATTCGTTACAACATCTTTTTGATGCCACCATGTGCTGACAAATGACTATCGTGTGCCTTCTCCAAAATCTCAATGACCATTGCCTTAAGTATCCACAACTTTCATAGTATATCATCGTGAAGTTGCTTACCAGTGGCATGTTCTGCGCGTCTGTATAAATAACCCTCAACTACCCTCAAATCGGGAAAGTGGCTCTGGTTTTCCATGATTTTTTTAATCCGGTCCGTATATTCGTCCGATTGAAAATGTTTTGAACTTAAATCTACGAAATATAAATATAAAGAATTTTTCTCAACTCTTGGTAGCAAATTCTTGGTTGCTGGCGAATTCAACGCCAAACCCACTCACTGGGGCTCCCGCTTAATAACTCCAAAAGGCAGAAGACTATGCTCTATCATTACTAACCACGGTTACGATGTTATCTCAAATGTTCAACCGACATATTGGCCGACGGACAAGAGGAAAATACCCGATCTCATAGACTTTTGAGTCGCCAAAAGTTTGCAGATGGAAAATATCTCCACAGAGTGTAATTATGATCTCTCATCTGATCAGTCATCCACGGTAATATCTATAAAATCACCAAGCCCCAAGGTAATTGCGTTAGAAAGAAAATAGACTGGTTGCAATTCAAGAAATATGTAAATTTCCGTTTTCCTCTAAGTACTGAATTATGAAATGGACATGATGTAGACTCAGCAATCCAAAAATTCAACAAGCTGCTCTCATTAGTTCTCAGCTCAGCCACCTGCACAAAGGTATGCAAGCAATCAAACTATAGCCCATACACACCAGCCGACATTGAATTGCTAGTAAGACAGAAAAGAAGACTCCGAAGACAATGGCAAGAATTCAGATCACCGAATCTGAAAACACAGCTACAGCACTGCACTCGAAAGTTAAAGCAAGCCCTAATAAATAAAAACAACAATGAGTTGGAAGAGCACATATCCAAATTAACACCTGGTGAAGCGTCAGACTGCTCTTTGTGAAAATCAGCAAAAAACTCAAATCGGCCAATTCTCACTGATTCCCCCATCCGTTTGAGTGACGGTAATTGGGCTAGAAGTAACTGTGAGAAGGGTTTGGCTTTTGCAAACCACTTAAAAAGTGTGTTTACACCCAATCCACCCTCTTCACAGTCCTCATTACTAAAATTAACTTCTCAACCTTGCTCAATAACGCTCAAAATTAAAAAAAAGAACATATTCAAAGCAATTTACAAAAATTTAAACCCACAAAAGTCACCTGGTCCAGATAAAATTACCGGTAAAATGATAAAAGAGCTACCTCCGGCTTCAGTAATTCATCTCATGCACATTTTCAATGCTATCCTTCGTATTAAACACTCTCCCAAATGCTGGAAAACTTCAAAAATTATTATGATAGCAAAACCAGGAAAAGACTCAAGCTTTCGATAAAGTATGGCACGATGGCCTTATTTACAAACTCAAACTATTACTGCCTGCAAATGTCTCCTCATTACTTAGTAGCTACCTCACGAAAAGACAATTTCTCGTACATCACAAGGATTACACAACAAATCCATTGGATATTCACACTGGCGTGCATCAAGGAAGCGTTTTGGGCCCCTTAATGTATCTCTTATACACTTCAGATATGCCCAACAATAACCATATATTCATATCAACCTTTACTGATGATACGGCAATATTGTGATCTCGCTCTAACCCCATAGAAGCTACTAAACTCCTGCAGATTCATCTCGATTCTCTCGAAATCTGGTTAGTAAAATGGCGCATAAAAGTCAGTGAATCGAAGAGCGTACATATAACCTTCACGCTAAGACTAGATACATGTCCCCCACTTAAAATAAATAACCAATCAGTTCCACAATGTTCCTCAAAAAAGTACTTGGGTATTCACCTCGACAGAAGGCTGACCTGAACAATCACATAGAGGCAAAGAAAACTCAGATCAAGCTAAAAATTAATTAATTATGGTGGCTGTTACACAAAAGCTCAAAGTTGAATCGCGAATACAAAGTGCTATTATGTAAAGCAATCCTGAAGCCATCTGGATTTATGGCATTCAGTTATGGGGCACCGCATTTCCCTCAAATATGGAAAATTTGCAGCGAATACAATCCAATTGTGTCTGCGAATTATTGTAAACGCGCCTTGGTATATGAGGAACTTTAACATCCATCGAGATTTAATTGTACCCACAATTTCTGAGGAAGTTGCAATGTCCTGCAGAAGCTACATTCAAAAATTACACAATCATCCGAATCCCCTTGCTAGGCAATTGTTGCTGAGCACATGCCATCGATGACTAAAAAGAAGTGACACACTGAATATGCTGTGAAATTACTAAACCTCGCAACAAATCAACAAATTGTGATGGAACATAGGGAATATCACATAATTTTAGTTAGTTTGTAAGATTTGAATACTTATTGTGAGTTTCTACGTATATTATTACGAAAACCCCATTGTCTCTATGTAAAGCGGACAGATCCTTTGTTGCAGCGAAATCCAGAGTGGCACCCTTAAAGCCAGTCTCAATCCCAAGATTGGAGTTATAAGCTGCAGTGGCTGGAGTGAGGCTTGCCAACAACTTCCTTAAAACACGCCGCATATGTGTACGATCTCAGTTTTGGTGGACCGACTTTAAGACGGTTCTGCAGTGGCTACGAATCGAACCAGAAAACTTCCACCAATTCGTTATGCACCGAGTTGGTGAGATTGTTGACTCATCACATGTTTCACAGTGGAAATGAGTCCCTACTCGAATGAACCCCGCGGATTTAGCAACTAAAACATACCATCGAACCGACACGCATATCTGGTTTCATGAACCAGCCTTTTTGGCAACAGATATGATGAATTGGCTTCGCTATGATGAATTTTGTAGTTTGGATGAGACAGAACTCAAACCTCGGGTGTTGTTGATAGACAAAATTAATGTACAAGCTTTGACACCGAACGTCGAATATTTTTCCAATTGGAAACGCTTATATCGTGCTGTGGCTACTTTTATTTTGTATATTTTAAAAGCGTGAAGCCTCCTCAAGGTCTGCCATAGGCCCACGAGCGGTCGACCATATGATGATATAAAAGGCACAAACTTTTCTTATACAATACGACCAGCGAACTGAGTATGAAAAGGAGATTAAAAAACTAAAGAGGGGTGTGGGTATTGAACCAAAAAGTAAACTTATCAGTTTGAATATTTACTTAGATAAAAATGATGTTATTAGGAGCTGGGGAAGAGAGCAATTTCTTAATAACCATGAAGATGCTATCGTGCTGCTCAACCCTAGTCAGATAACATTACTAATAGTTCGTTCGTTTCACGAAAATTTACACCACCAATCACACGAAACTGCTATCAATGCAATAAGAAGTCGCTACTACATACCGCATCTCCGTGTTTTATACAAAAAGGTGCGCCACTTTTGCCAACGATGCAAACTTCACACTTCGATGCCGTGCCCTCCTCAAATGGTAGCATTACTAACTGCTCGGCTAGCAACATTTGAACGACCGTTTGCATTTGTTGGCGTTGATTATTTCGGACCACTTTATCTGTCCGTCGGACACAGCCATGAAGAGCGATGAGGTGTTGTGTTTACCTGCCTCACGATTAGAGCAATTCATGTCAAACTAGCTCATAGCCTCGATACGAGTTCCTACATAATGTGCTTTCGAAATTTTATAGCTCGGCGTGGTACACCAAGAGAAGTCTTTTCTGATAATGGAACAAACTTCAAAGCGGCAGAGAAAGTCTTACGTGACGAGTTTAAAAACATTGATCAGCAATCAGTTGCACATTTGACTGCATTAAGACCCTCCTGGAGCACCACATATAGGCGGATTATGGAAGAGATTAATAAGATCAGTGAACACGGTGCTATATGCTATATGCTCACGAAAGCCTGAAGAGTGCCTTATGGGAATTAGAGTTTATAATTAATTCACGTCTACTCACATTCGTCTCCTTGGAGTTTGATGACGATGAGGCTATAACTCCGAACCATATACTGATCGGGCCTTCAGATAGCTACAAACCTTTCGTTAATGACGATAAGAATTTGCGACAAAGTTGGCATCAGACACAAAAATTTGCGAACAAGGTTTGGACAAGATGGCTAAAAGAGTACGTGCCAATAATTTCCAGACGGAGCAAGTGGTTTATACCGCAGCCGGCTATCTGTACGGGAGACATCGTTATAATTGTCGACCCTGATCTTCCAAGAAATTGCTGGCCCAAGGGAAGAGTGATCGATACAGTGGTAGCGAGTGACGGACAAGTTAGACGTGTCACAGTGAAAACACAATTCGGTATTCTAAATAGACCATCAGCCAGAGCAGCAATTCTTGACGTCGTTGAAAAGAACAAAAGCAACCTCGATCCATAGGACTCGCTTACGGGGGAGGCAATTGTTACCGCAGTCAGCTGCAGTACCCTAGCAACCCTTATCACATACTCATTTCGTCTCTCATACGTCCTACATTCAACACTTTTTATATACATACACTAATCCATGTATAGAATATAAATAAAAATTGAAAAGAAAAAAAAAAAACGGCACTTGCACGTCACGCCACATTCTTGATCAAATAGGCTCGAAGTTTACACGAAATTCTTTTAAAGCACATATTTATAAAAGCGTTTTTTTTTCAATTTTCATTTGTAAATTACTTTGTAAATTTCATTAAAATCAATTCACTATTAAAAGTTCGTGTTTTATTTAATCAATCGCGCCAACAGCATGAGTCCCACTATTCATTTCATGTTTTATTGTTACACATGTAAAAACATTTAAAAAATCGTATAGTTAAATTGAAATATAAATTTATAGGAGCATTTTAAATACAGATATAACTCATGTCATATAAAAACTAAATCACATTCTTATATGTACAAATCTATATATTGCAAGCTAAAGTTATTGCAACAAATTGCCAGTCAATCATTTTAGTACCTCATATATTTTACTACTTTTATATATTTGTTTTATTAAAATGTAATTAGCACATTAATAATAGATCATGCAAATAAAAAAAAAAAATATATATATATATATATATATATATATATATATATATATATATATATATATATATATATATATATATATATATATATATATATATATATATATATATATATATATATATATATATATATATATATATATATATATATATATAATACTACCAAGATAGTCAAATATGGTAAGTTTCAAGCTTACTGTAGTAGTTGCGGTTGGAATGAGAGAAAAGTGGTAGATTTGGTAGGATAGTCTGAACACTGATTACTAATGATAATGACAAAGCGTGTCTCATATATATGAAACAAAACCCCGTGTGTCCCTCGCTCACAAACAAAATGTATTTCATGCAAATGTTTTTGTATCTAAAACAAGACCAATATATATTAAATTGAAGTGCGTAATCTGAAACTTTACACAAACTTTTCAGATTTGGGTATCCTTTAACCACTTACGGAATGTTTGCTAGGTGAATTCATACAAGGTGGTGTTAAAAGCTGATTTGTATTTTTTATGTTAACATATATTCAGTATCCGTGTATAACATCAACTAAAAAACACTCACAAAAGCAAAAAACTGCTTAGCAAAATGTGCAAATCATATTACAAATTATTACTCAACTCATTCATACTTATTTTGTTCTAACACTAACAAGTGAGCCAAGTCAAATTATGAACCTGTAACCAAAAGAGGCAAAAATTGCCGAACACATTCATGTACGAGTATTATTTTATTATTATTATTTTTTATATGGTTGTCTGGTGATGTTTTCACAAGGTAACGTGTCTAACTGCCTCAACCGGGTGGGACTAGCGCAATCCTTGTTGAACTCATCGCAAGTCAACTCACTGGCTGTCATGTAGTTTGATCTGAGCGCTATGTGATGATAACTTTATTTGTTAATGAGGGGTAGTCATGTAGCTTGCTCTGCTTACTATATGATTGCGTTTTCATTATTATTAATGGGGGCCCTCCATGTGGCGACCACCGGGCAACGTCCTCCTGGCACCCGCTGGGAGGCGGCTAAAGTGAGTGGCGAACATCGCCTCGGTTAGAGGTTGTGCGTTCGGTTTGGGACCCGCCACATAAAAAACCTGCCAAGTGAATAATGTAAAAATGCCTCGGAAACGAACTACTCCCTTTGTTGATGACCACCGCAAACGAAATAAGGACCATGAGTTACGGATATGCACCTGGAATGTCCGGTCCCTTTATAGGGAGGGTGCCTCTATCCAGCTGGTTGATGTCCTCGAAAAATACAGAGCTGACATCACCGCTCTCCAGGAAATGCGATGGACGGGGCACGATATCAAAATCGTGCTTGGCGACTTTAATGCCAGGGTGGGCAAGGAATGTTCCTTTGGTCCAACTGTCGGAATGAGGCTGATCGACTTCGCCGCAGCACGAAACATGGTAATCGGTGATACCAGATTCCAGCATCTCGACATCCACCAAGCGACATGGCTGTCTCCAGATCAACGTACAAGAAACCAAATTGATCATATGGTGATTGACTGAAGGCATGCTTCCAGTGTGATGGACGTGAGATCGATCCGTGGTGCCAACATCAACTCGGATCACTACCTTGTTGCAGCTAAGGTTTTTTTTTTTCTTTTTTTTTTTAACGAGGAGGAAAGCATCGAAAGGCTATATCAGTGCGAGACTTTAACCCGCTAAAACCACCTCTCGTTGGAACGACCGCTAAGTATTTCGTTAGGAAGACCGTCATGAGCGATTTTGATCGTAGTTCGTTAGGTAGGTCATTTAGTTCGTACCTGTCAACATTGCAGCAGCGTGATTCGCACATGTGCGATATCAGGTTGTTATTTGTAGGGAATTCTCCAATTGCTTCCTGCATAGCTTGCCTCTCATTTCTAAAGCGAAGACAACTGAAAAGCACGTGTTCCGCATGTTCAATTTCACCAGGACATTCAGGGCAGAAAGGATCTTCCTCGTGCTTAAAACGGTGTAGATATTGCTTAAAACATCCATGTCCGCTTATCAATTGGGTTAGATGGAAATCCACTTCACCATGTCTTCTGTTAAACCAAACTGCTACGTTTGATATCAACCTGTATGTCCATATATCTTTCACGAATGTTTCCCACCTCTGTTGCCACTCCAAGAAACTACGTCGAATCTCTTCCTCCTTTGATGTATTTCTGTCCGATGAGTGAATTCGCTGCAGTTCGCTTGCCAATATGTCAATAGGTAGAATTGACGCAATGACCACGATTGCATCGTCCGACACGGTGCGAAAAGCGCTAGCTACCCGCAGTGCACTCAACAGTATGTAGATCTGTTGCCAGCCATGTATGTAGCTTTCTGTGTTGCGTCAGCCCAAAATGGAGCTGCATACAGCATGATGGAGCTTGTTACCTGATGCCAGTTTATTGCGTCATTGCATAGTTCCTGCACTTTAGGTATTGTCTTCTCTATTACAACCAGTACTATGTCATCTGCATAGCCAATCAACTTGGTTCCTGCTGGAATACTTATCTTCAGGATGTCATTGCACATAGCGTTCCATAATGTCGAGCCAAGTACTGAGCCTTGTGGCACGCCCCGTGAAACGTTATACTGTTTCACGCCCACATCTGTATCATATAGCAGTACTCTCTTGTCGAAGTAGTTGGCGATTATCCGCGTCAGGTACTTTGGGGTGCTAAAATTTTCGAGTGAATGTATGATCTGCGGCCACTTTGCTATGTTGAAGGCGTTCTTGACGTCCAGTGTTACTACTGCGCAGTATTTCTTATCACCCCACCTCCACCTTATTCCGCTAGTAGGTTCACGACCTATATTTATTACCATTTGCACCGCATCTATTGTAGACTTCCCTCTGCGGAAGCGAAATTGTGTGGATGATAAGCCATGTGGACGTTCCAACGTCTCCTGCAAACGATTAACAATTATCCTCTCCAGTACCCTCCCCAAAGAATCTAGCATACATAGCGGCCGGTATGATGACGGTTGGTCTGGTTGTTTGCCGGGTTTTAGAAGAAGCACGAGCCTCTGACGTTTCCACATAGGAGGAAAAACCCTCTCACGTAGACATTTGTCAAACATCGTTGCAAAAATACTGGGGTCCGCTTTGATAGCTGCCTTCATTGCTACATTAGGAATGCTGTCGGGTCCTGGAGCCTTATTATCTCCCACTTTATTCAAGTTAAGTAACACTTCTTCTGCAATTACCGCTGGAATGTCACCTATTTCCGCGGGTGGACAGTAGTATTCCAAACTCTCTTCGAGGAGGGGAACAATACATTTACCACCCGTTCCATTAGCACTGGGTCCGTCGGTTGTGGTGATCTTGGTCCTCTTACTATATTCATAACTATTTTGTACGCCCTGCCCCAAGGATCGATATCTGCATTTTCTCGGAGGTCTTTAAAACATGCATCCTTGCTCGTTTTTATCGCCTTTTTAAGCTGATTGCGGCATAGTTTATATATCTCGCGTAGCAGGTGCCGTGACGGTCGATTTCGTGCCCCTTGTACAGTGTTTCCTGAGCTCTGCAATATTTTCGTTAGACCAATAGACCGGTTTTCTTGTCGGCTTTTGTGCTTTCCTAGGCATCGCCGCATCACATGATCTCTTCATCCGTGCCATGATATTTTCTGCCATATTTGTTGCACTCTCACCAGATGTACTCCCATCCTCCCAAATCAGAAGGAACACGTCCTTGTCAAAGGCATGGTGTTTCCAGCCTCTTGTCTGCACCTTGGTTATACGCTGTGGGTTTGCCAATTGTAATTCAATGACAATTGCTCGATGATCGCTGTGGGTGTGAAATTCGCCAATCCTCCGCATGGTGTGTCGCGTGATCGTACTATGCGCAAAGGTTAGGTCTATAGTCGACCGTTTGTTCCCTGCTTCGAAGGTGTGTTGTCCGTCGTTGAGAAGTTTTACGTCTAGTAAAGTCATACTTTCCATTAGAACTTAACCCCTCCGGTTCGTATATCCACGACCCCATGCTGTAGACCAAATATTGAAATCGCCGGCTATAAATAACGGGTGTCGCGTTCTAGCTTCCATCACCATATCTGTTATCATCCGTTCGAAGTCGAGAATATCCATATTGGTGAGGCATAGCACGAGAAAAAGTATATACCCTCTATCTTAATCCATGTGAATCCGAGATGCGCAGTTGCAGCTTTGCTCTGATACACCTTATTACTCGTTATCCATATTGCAGCTTTGTCCGAAGAGTCGCTGACCCACTCACAGCCGCTCAAATTGTGGTGTTGCTCGCACAGTAGTGCAAGATCGAACTGTTTTTCAATTACTGTGGTTCAGGTTTAGTTGAACAATCTTCATTTACTGTCTTTCTATATTGCCTTCTGATGTTCGGGACAGCGCGTACTTTCAGCCTCATGATTGCCTCCACATAGTGCGCATTTTTGGAGTTTTTTGCAGCCGGCCTCCTCCACCTGACCTGACCCTCCTGACTACACTTTCTGCACATAGATCTGCGATCCACCTCTTCTTTGCAGTTTTACGCTAGATGGTTATATCCCCAACACTTGAAGCACCTTATTGGTGAGATGCAACAATCACGTACTCGGCAAGAAACCCATCCTATTCGGATCCGCTGCGCTTTTAATACCTTTGCAGCGTCCACCACTGGTAGACTGATGTAAGCTGTTTGGGTACCTTGTTGCCCTTATCATGTTACGGACCTCTGACTCGTTCGGTCGCCGAATGTCACACTGTGCATGTAAAGCATCACATACCTCTTTTACCGTTGTTACCTCATCAAGGTCTCTTAGTTGAATAGTGCTGGAGTGAGTTTTTACTACAACTTCCTCCGAGTCGCTTAGCACTTCCTTTACAGCCGTCTGGAACTCTACGGTGCTCCGTTCCGGTGCTCGCTTTAGTTCCAGGAGCAGCTCATTTTTCGCTGTCCGTCGCACAGTCCTTACATTTTCTCCTAAGGATTTCAGTGCATCATCGCCTTTTATTTTCCTTAATATATCATCATACGTGATGGATGCTGAAGCCGATATGATGAGTGCGTCTGGTTTCACTTTCACACCAATATCTTTCCTCTGCTTTTTCTGTACTTTCGTTCACTTTTTTTGTGGTTGTGCCTGTTCCAGTATTGTACCGACCTTTGCATTCGCATTCTTCTCCTGTTGCTTAGTTTTATTTTCCACTACTGGTGTCACCTTGCTTGCTGCATTTGGTGGTTTAACCTGGGATGCCTGACTTGGTACATTTTTTGCCTTGGTTTGCAATGTATGACGGTTCATTGGGGGCATTTCATATTCATTTTCTTGCCTCCTCTTCTCTTTTGGGGTCTGTCTAGCCCATGGTGACGTTTGAGTGCAATTGTTCTTCCGTATCACTCTTTTTGCCTCCTCGTCTTTTTGATCTATGGCAGATAGTTCGTATAACGCCTTGATACTATCTATTGCATCTCTCATCGGCTGATGGACTGAGCGTCTTTTTCCGTCTTCCATCATATCAACTAGACTTCTTATATGTTCATCTAGCTTATGAAATGATGACTGGCTCACTGTTTTGTCACCTGTTTTGTGTTCTGCAGTTGTGATATCCGTTGATTCCGTCGCTTTTGGAGAGCGAGGAACTATGTTGCTCCTTTTGAATGGGTCTTCGGTATCCTTTGTCGACCTATCTCCTGTTTATATGTTGCTGTTGTTACTGCTGCTATCGTTGTTAGTTTTCTTTATATTCTCCATATACTTTATGTACCAGCGCATCGTGCGTAGGGGCGCGGCCGAAAGAGACAGGAGCGGGTGTACCCTCGAGGCCTATCCTTCGCTTTGCCGGTTCCGGAAAACACGAACGAACCGGCGCTCGCCCAGGGCAACGCAGGCTACAACTCCTGCGTCCAATACACACTACCTGACTAAGGCCCGAAGGGGCTGGTTCCTGATACCCATCGCGGCTTACACCTCGGCAGAGCAAGCTCACATCACCCTCTTCAACCCAACAGCAGAGTAAACTGTTAAGGTTTCGAGGGACTCCCAGTACGCCGCGGAGTGTACCGGTCAATCTAACAGCCGCACCTAACAAGGTGTACAGACGGATTTTTTTGTAACTCATCATCCCTGCTATCGTACCCGATCCCGTAGGATCAGAAGCGTCCGTTGCAGCTAAGGTGCGCACACGTTTATTTGTCGCAAATAACAAGAGAAGTCCCACACAGAGAAAGCTCGACGTCAGTAAGCTGCGATCACCAGAGACAGCAGATGCATTTTCCACTCGACTATCGGATCTGCTTATGCAGAACACTCCCCCACTTGATGATACATGCGCACGGTGGACACATATATCCCACTCCATGACTACTGCTGCCGAGGAGGTAATCGGTTACTACCGGCTTCTTTAAGAATAAGTAGTATGATCAGGAGTTTCGCGGCACTACCGCAGAGAAAGACGCCGCCTACAGAAGAACCCTGCATGCAGGTCCAACGCGAGCTGTTAAGGAGCAGTACACAATGAACAGGAGTGCAGAGAAACGTCTTTTCAGGCGAAAGAAGAGGGAGTTGGAATGACGCGAGTGTGAGGAGATAGAGATGTGTACCGACAAGAATGAGACTCGAAAAGATCCAGCGCTTTGATGTTCAAAACTTAAGTATCCTGTTTAATTGTACATATGTCCAATATTTGTTTCTTTAACGTACTGTTCTTAAGCTTTAATTTCCCGTTTGAAAATTTAAAAAATATTGGTTTTTACCAAAGTTATGATTTTTTGAAAAAAATGTCCATTTTCCACGTTTTTGTTTGTTTAAACAGTTATATTGTTTAAACAAATTTAAACATCGGTTATATAGCGATTGATTCTTAAAATAGAATCCTCAATAAAGTTTCGTGAATTTTTTCAACTTTTTTTTTAGCACTTTTACGTACATTTTTAAGAGCCAGACACAAGTGACCCGACGTTACACAGAAGAGGTGCGAAAAGCGACGTTACATGGCAAGGGTTAAAATAAACATATCCAGAGGTTTCTTCGTTTTCCAGATCAGTTTGTTTATAGCCTTCAATGCATTAAAAGCTTGGGATTTTAGGTATACAATAATAAGATTAGTTTTACACGAATGATGTAAGTGTTTAACTAGTAATCGAATAGGTCTGGTGGTGTTTCAGCAAAGTAACGTGTCTAATTGCCTCAACCGGGTCGAGCTAGCGCAATCCTTGTTGAACTCATCGCAAGTCAACTCACTGGTTGTCATGTAGTTTGTTCTGAGCGCTATGTGGCACCTTTATTTGTTAATGAGGGGTAGTCATGTAGCTTGCTCTGCTTACTATGTGATGGCGCCTTCATTATTAATGGGGCTCCTGCACGTGGCGAACACCAGGCAACGTCTTCCAGGCACCTACTGGGAGGCGGATGAAGTGCGTGGCGAAAATCTTCTCAGTTAGAGGTTGTGCGTTGGGTTTGGGACCCGTCACATAAAAAATGCGACCAGTGAATGATATACAAATTACCTTACAGTCGGCTGGGGCTGACCATATTATACCCTGCATATGTAGGTATATCTATATACAGTTTGCTCGAATATCCATCTTTTTCTTTTATTTCCACTATTTTGTATGGGAGCTACATTAATAAGTAGGCGTGGGTCACCAGTTTTTTGAGGAACAATTTTTAATTATAATGCTAATATACACCTGAAATATGGTTGAATTTAACGAAGTATTTTGTAAGTTATGGGTGTTTTAAGGGGTTTTTAAGATAATTCCAAGGCTTAGTAGTGGTTGTGGCTTGCTTCATTCTAATAAATCTAATTATCTTTACAATATTTATCAACACTTTGTCCTACGCTGAAAGGTTCGTAAGTTATAGCGGCTAAAACTTTTTTCAATTTTCGCAAATTTACATGGTAGCCCCATTAAGAAGTGGGCGTGGCATATTGATTTTTTGCACAGATTATTTCCGACTATCATATTAATATAAGTGTCAATTATGGTTATTCTAGACAAGATTGCAGAAGTTACAACTGTTCCAATTTAAAAGAAGTACAGACACTTTATATGGGAGCTACTATAAATATACATTAAGTGAGTTATAGTAAATTAAAAATTTTGAAAATTCCGAGGTTAGTCGCTTTGAATACTTGGTGTGGGCGTGGCTACTGACCGATCATGCCCAATATTAATCCCCTCCGTACTCTTGGATGAGAGGATACTTATGCCAAATTTCGTAAAAATAGCTCAATATTTGGTCAAGTTATCCTGCGAACGAAAACGAAATAAGGATATGTACCTGGAATGTCCTGCCCCTGTATAGGGAGGGTGCCTCTATCCAGCTGGTTGATGTCCTCGAGAAATGCAGAGCTGACATCACCGCTCTCCAGGAAATGCGATGGACGGAACAGGGCTGCTCCAAAAGAGCGTCCTGTGATATATACTACAGTTGCCATGCTGGACAGCACGAATTAGGATGTGGATTTTTGGTAAGCAATAGCCTACGACATCTTGTCTCACATTTCACGCCTGTGAATAAACGGCTGGCCACAATCCGCATCAGGGCAAAATTCTTCAACATCAGTCTTATATGTGCCCACGCACCGACGGATGAGAAGGACAATCTGATCAAGGAGAGCTTATTTCAGCGCCTCGAAGAAGCTTATGACCGCTGCCCCCGCAACGATATCAAAATCGTGCTTAGCGACTTTAATGCCAGGGTGAGCTAGGAAGGTACCTTTGGTCCAACTGTCGAAAAATTCAGCCTCCACCTGAAAACCTCCTATAACGGAATGAGGCTGATCGATTTCACCGCAGCACGAAACATGGTAATTGATGCTACCAGACTCCAACATCTCGACATCCACAAAGCGACATGGCTGTCTCCAGATCGACGTACAAGAAACCAAATTGATCATGTGGTGATTGACGGAAGGCATGCTTCCAGTGTGATGGACGTGAAATCGATCCGTGGTGCCAACATCGACTCGGATCACTACCTTGTTGCAGCTAAGGTGCGCACACGCCTATGTGTCGCAAATAACAAGAGAAGTCCCACACAGAGAAAGCTCAACGTCAGTAAGCTGCGATCACCAGAGACAGCAGATGCATTTGCTACTCGACTATCGGATCTGCTTATGCAGAACACTTCCCCACTTGATGATACATGCGCACGGTGGACACATGTATCCCACTCCATGACTACTGCTGCCGAGGAGGTAATCGGTTACTACCGGGCTCTTTAAGAATGAGTGGTATTATCAGGAGTGCCGTGACGCTACCGCAGAGAAAGACGCAGCCTACAGAAAACTCTGCGTGCAGGCGCAACACGAGCTATTAAGGAGTTGTATAGAGAGAAAAGGAGTGCAGAGAGACGTCTTTTCAGGCGCAAGAAAAGGGAGCTGGAAAGACGCGAGTGTGAGGAGATAGAGATGTGTACCGACAAGAATGAGACTCGAAAATTCTTTGAAAAGATCAAGCGCCTGAGTGGCGGTTGCCCGATAACCCCAATTATAGATGATGGTGTTGATGTTCCACAACCCGACGACGACGAGGTTGAAACGGCCATTTTAAGGCTGAAGAACAACAAAGCTGCAGGTGCTGATGGCCTGCCTGCCGAGTTATTTAAAACCGGAGGTGACGAGCTGCTCGTCTGTATGCACCAGCTCATAAGCAGAATATGGTCGGATGAAAGCATGCCTGATGATTGGAGGCTCAGTGTTCTCTGTCCCGTACATAAAAAAGGAGACCACACAATTTGCGCCATCTACCGTGGAATAAGTCGCCTGAGCATCGCATACAAGGTTCTATGGATCGTACTGTGTGAAAGGTTGAAGCCCATGCTCCACATCCTGATTGGACCTTATCAGTGATGCTTCAGACCTGGTAAATCCACCGTCGACCAGATTTTCACACTACGCCAAATCCTGGAGAAGACCCAGGAAAAACAGATAGACACACACCACCCATTTGTTGATTATAAAGCCGCTTTCGACAGTCCGGTAAGGGATTACCTCTACGCAACAATGTCTGAGTTCGGTATTCCTGCAAAGCTCATTCGACTTTGTAGAATGACACTGCATAACTCCCGTTGTGCAGTGGAAATTGGGAAGGACCGTTTAATACCGTTTAATACCGAACGGGGTTTCAGACAAGGTGATTCGTTATCATGCGACTTCTTTAATCTTATTATGGAGAAAATAATACGAGCTGCTAATCTATGACATAATGGCACTATATTCAACAAAAGTGGCATGCTGTTAGCGTATGCCGACGATATTGACATAATCGGCGTGAATACGCGAGCAGTCAGTGCAGCGTTCTCAGAGTTGGAAACAGAGTCGCGTCGGGTGGGTCTTACGGTGAACGAGGGCAAGACGAAGTATCTAGGGTCAAAAACAAAGAATCCCGGCGTCTTGGACAGCACGTCACTGTTGACAACTACGCTCTTGAAGTAGTAAGGGACTTTGTCTATCAACAACTCTAATGACGTCAGCCTGGCGATCAGGCGTAGGATAACTCTTGCTAACAGGTGTTACTTTGGGCTGAGTAAGCAATTGAGAATTCGAGCTCTCTCTCGAAGAACGAAAACTACACTCTACAAGTCTCTCATCATGCCTGTCCTAACATATGGCGCTGAAGCCTGGACAATTTCCACCTCGGATGAGCGAATGCTTGGGGTTTTCCCGAATAAGGTACAACCATGAGCTGTACAAGCTGTATGCCGATATTGACATAGTAAAGTGCATAAAAATCCAGCGGCTGCGCTGGATAGGTCATGTCGAGCGAATGGAAGAACACGCTCCAGCTAAGAAGGTGTTATATTCGGAACCCGCTGGAGGACGACGCAGAAGAGGAAGACCTAACCTCCGGTGAAAGACCAAGTACTGGAGAACCTGACGGCGCTTGGAATTTCTAACTGGCGCCAGCTAGCAAAGAACAGAGATGGCTGGCGAAGCATGTTATTTTCGGCCTAAATCGATATTCGGTAGTTATGGCCACATAAGTAAGTAAGTAAGAGGTTTAAGCGATGATCGATGGATTGAGAGTGAGCGAATAGCTACATGATGTAGGGGATTAGAATTTTTAGTTTATAAGCTATGTGGTTGATATAGCAGGTGGATATACACTTGTATATATGTATATATGTATGGTTATGGCTATAGTTAAGGATTACATACATATTAAAAAGCTGCGTGAATGTATATCATTTTCGAATGATTCTCTTTACTCTCAAAATATGTATAATATTTGCAAAGCATATCTAAATAGAATGAGAATGAGTGAGAGTGAAATATTAGGCAAATATAACACTCCACTCATTTCTTGTACAAGAAATATTACACACATTCGTTTTTTCTCTTCAAATAAATGAATGTTTGAGAGTACTACGAGAGTTTAGAGTACTATGAGCGTGTTGTACATTATAATTGCTGTCGCTTTTCATGAAAGGAATTGATGATTTGTATTACTGCGTCTTGCCGCGTCATGTTGTCTTATCTACAGTATTTTTTCCTTATATGTATTGTAATGTAACGTTAAGTATTAAGATTATTGTGAAATTAGAATAAAATATTGATGTCTAATTTTAAGATTACTAAATAAGCATATTATTATATATTTATATACAATATAAAAATGAGTAAATAAATATTAGATATTATATTTAGTATTAAGATTATTGTGAAATTAGAATAAACAATTTTATGTCTAATATTAAGATTACTAAATAAGTATATCATTATATATGTTACATAAATAAAATAATATATATTACATACAATATGAATATATAAATGAATATAAAAAATGTAAATCAATACATTTTCATTTCAAAATTCAAAAATTTTCTTAAGGCTCTAACATTGATTAAAGCACAGTTTTGATTATGAATTATACAACCATCAAAATAACCATATTTTTGTCTAACTTTTTTCAAATTTTTTACATCTGTAATCATCTAAATTAAATATATTTCAAAGTTTAATATAAATTTCACAATTAAATAAATTTTCCCGTATTAAATTTGATAAGCTCTGTAATGTGATTGATCCTGTATCCCATTTAATGTTGTGAAGTTTTGGTGTAATCCTCATTTCCTCAATAATGCTAAAGGATATTGCCACATCCTTTAAAATAAATTTATTTTCGGGCCCCTTAAATCCTTGAATATCAACAACTACTTTTTGTATATAATTAGAATGCATTTTTATATATCCTTTTGATATTTCAAATTGAAAATTCCGTAATAAATGTCTTTGCTCTTTGAAGAATAAGATCGTACTGAACATATTAAATCATTTTCTTAATTTCTCCAGTCATGGGGATATAGCTAATAACCCTATAATGTATGAGAAGGGCATAAGCAGTATTGGCAGGAATGTTTTTCAATGTCTTGAAAATTACCTTCACATTAATTGGTTCACTTTTCATTGCTTCATTTTGATGTGTTAAATCAATTAGTATGATTGGAGCAATTGATTTAAATTTACTGGGGGTTAATAAAGGTTGCATATTTCTTAGGAAGTAATCCTTTTGAAATTTGCAATACATATCATATAGGAGGGCTCAACGACCATTTTCGATTTTAAGGATTAGCTCATCATAGGGATAAACTTCAGAATTTAAATGAACTTTTACAGCGGTGAGATCGCAATAAACGAATTTTCTAGAGTTCTAAAATCCGATTAACATGAATCGTGGTCGTTCACTTTGTGCAGCCAATTTAACATTCCACAGATGGTTTGTAGAACGAAATGACGTTGGTATTGCCTATACCCCCTTCGAATATTATTGTAAATATTTAATTTAGTTGAGTCTGCTAATTGAATATGTGGCACTATCCATATTAAATTAACTATAGTTAACACAATTTTATCATCCTCAGCAGCTACAAAGGAGAAGGCTCTACCTTCATCAGTTTTTGATCAAAGAAGTATTAATTCAGGCTTTGCATTTAATATCACCTTTAATATCACCTTCAGTAAAACCCAGGAGATGTTTTAAAGGTATGCAAAAATTAAATTATCCATTGGTTACTTCAATATCATCAGAAACTGTACTCTCATTAGGTGAGAGAGAAAGCTTTCATTGTAGTTGCAATCCCTAAATGTCGAGTTTGATCAATTTCAATGCCATACATCTCATAACGAATTTCATCGAATAAATATGATATGCAGTTATTCCGCATTTTTATATTATGAGAGATAGTGTAGCAGTTGCTTCAATATAGATCATACTTTCCGATGGTAGAATGTAGAGGTCTTAATTCTGAATAGGTATTCTAATTTCATCATTATTTTTATATGATTGTTGATACGCTGAATAACTGTGATAATCCTTCTTTATGATACTTTCATCATAAACAGGTTGTTGCATAATGTTAAGTATATCATTCGAAGCCATTTGAAGTGTTTTTACTTCTTACGATAATATATTTCGTTTTTGATGTAAGTATTTATTAACAACTTTTGGAGACGTGTAGCGAGGTTTCTTTTGTGATATGCTGCTATAGAGGTCAATTGTTTATTATGAGTAAATTGATCTTTGACTAGATCTCTATTATATATAATCATCTTAAAGCTCTGGCTTAAAATGTAGTCTAAGTGTAACTTGTTCGCTGCGAAAAGTTACCAAGTTTCCGTCTTGATCAACAATTCCCACCAAGAGTTGACTTATCCTTCTAGTGTTAACAGGTAAATAAATTAATATTTGAGGTCGTTCACTTATTTTATACGCTGGTAAAAGCGATACGGAAACTGATGAATCGTGTGAGGTGAATCATTGTTAACATATGACCCAGTAGTTAAGTTACACTCGATTCGTAAAACATTTACTCTCGAAATATGAATTTTTTCATCAGATTTATGATATTGAACAGGTTTTAATTCACGTCTATTGAACCCTAATAATCCACCAATGGCACACTCACGATTAAAATAAATGGTATCAGTAGTTGACAATATCACAAATTGCATTGTATTATTATTAGGTTCAATTCTCAGGGTATCCATATTATGTAAATCTTCATTTTTGAAACAACAAAATCAATTATATCAATTTCCTATTCCAATGATCCTATTGGAATCTCGATAATATGATTTCCAATGTGAAATAGATTATTCCCATAATCCACATTAGGTATAGAGTTAGAAGTAGTAAAATCAACCAGAGCACAGACATAATCACCATTCAACTCTATGGGTGGAAAAAATCTGATGATAGCTCTGAGCTTTTTCTAATCAATTCTATTGTTCTAGACATCTTAACTACAAATAGGGTTGTATTGAAATAAAACACATAACATTTCGTTTTATATAGTTTTTTTTTCCTTTTATTTTATTTATAAAATCATAACAAATCGGTTTTATTTATCCATGAATCCGAGCCATTTAATATAGGCCTTGTCACCTGTAATTTTCAAAATTTTTTCAATTAAATATATATCAGGGTATTTCGTTTTCATAAGCTCCTATTCATAAAATCCTCCTTTTATAGGATTTCCTTGATAGTCTTCTAGTATATATGTAGTGGAGTTAGTTTTTTTAATTTGTTTAATTTTAAATATCTCAGTAGTCCATTCGGTGTATACTCCTCTCAAAAGCATATTAATATTTACTTATTAAAACCTTTGACTCCTCGGTGAATTTAGGTCGCTGAATGACCTTCAAATAGTTATATACACATTCGAGAAGATTTTTCTGATTCAAAGAACTGACATTTGCCGGCGCTAATTTTATCGTTCTATGTATTTTGTGGTTATATTCATTAACCAATTTTTTAAAATTATCAATCCATCGATATGATACGTTATAGCTAAACTTCCACATCATACCCTTCAATGGTCGATTAAAACTATTGACGCCTTTAGTGGGCTAAATGTTAAGTAATGATTAATCCATCAATTTCTTAAATTGTATATTGAAAAATTCTTTTCCATCATAAACTGATGATGATTTTTCAGTATTCGCCTATCATTTTCAAATATATTCCTCATAGTTCATACATGGTCGGCACTTTTTGTTTTAATCGCAATTGCCCATCCAAATTTCGAGAAAGTGTCAATAATTGTAAGAAGAAATCGATATCCACGATTTCAACTAAATCCGCCTGCCACAAGTCATTAATGCCTTTAGTAATTACTCGTCGGCGATTAAAATTTTTACGAGCTTAAAGCTCTTCAACTAAATTTAGTTTACTCATTCTTTTACTATTTTTTAGATTTTTTAATACATCATATATTTCCATTCTTCTCGCTTCAATTTTAGAAATTAGAATTCCATCATCGGTTTCAAGGTTTTTTAGTTTACTTCGAATGTGCTGAATACCATTGTTGATTTTATTCATAGATGATGATATTAATTCATTGACATTCTCATCAACATATTTCTTAGTGACCCCATCAAAATATCCAACTGGTACATCTACTTTTGTTAATCGATGGTTTTGAAAGCTTATATACTTTGATGAAGGGTTTGTCTTTATACCCAAAATTTTGTTCACACCTCGTGGATGGAATACTCTCATTAATATTATCAACAAGAGTATCAACAAACATATTTGAATAAAAAACATCATCAGTAGTATCATTAGTATTATTGTGACTATGTGGTGTGGTGGTATGCTAGTAGTAATTTTCTTATTATCATCCAGTATATGAATTTAAGTTTGAAGTAGTTTCTGTTCACCTTTGTATGAAGAATAATCATCTTTATAATATTTATAATGAACTTTAATATGTGCTTCATCAATTGCTATCAATATGCTATGGAAAAGGAACCATTACTACCACGGGAGATAATTAAAGAATTTTGAATTCTTTAATTTGGTCTTCGGGCTACTACTTATTGGTTATACCGTGACTATTACACACATTTAAAGCTCTCTATAAATTGCTATCAATATGCTATGGAAAAGGAACCATTACTACCACGGGAGATAATTAAAGAATTTTGAATTCTTTAATTTGGTCTTCGCATTTTTAACAAACAACCAGATAAAAATGTCTGCAAAGTGGAAATTGTTTTTAGCTGTAGTGAGAGCAGTGCAAAGCTATGCAGCGCAGGTTTGGGGTTTTACAATGTTCGACGAAGTAGACAAAGTACAAATGTATTTTCTAAAGAGAATATTGCGTCTTCCTGACAATACGCCATCTTATTGCCTTCTTTTAGAAACAAATATACCAAACAGCCATCTATACACTCTCGAACTGCACTTAGAATACATTTATAAAACATTATTCGAATACAAAGAAGACAGACTACCACATATACTAACTAAAAGGGTATTAACAAAACAAATATTTTGGGCGAAGGCAATACAGGGTTTAGAAGAGAATTTTAATATTAATTGGGAACGGGCAACAGAAAATAATGTAATATGGAAAGAAAATGTAAGGTTGCTACTAGAAAACTTAAACACTAAAAATAAAGAGAAAATGTTGGAAAGAACATTTAACAGTTCTCGTTTGTATAAAGATCTGGATCACTGTGTTAGTAAAGGTTATTTAAATAATAATATGGACGCATACAAAATAATGTGGATTTTTAAAGCCAGATGCGATTTAATTTATCTTGGCGGACATAGGAATCTCAGCTGCACTCTTTGTAATTTGAACGAAATGGAGAATATTACACACTTTTTGGGAAAATGTCCAATACTCAAACGAATTAGATATAGATATTTTGGAAAATATAGTTTAGATTTAACGGAAATAATTGACGTATTAAATGGGACAAAAGAAGGTGGTTGGGAAGGTTTAGTTAAATTTATCATTGGTGCTTTGACGTATAGAAATTTATATTGAATGAGTATGTGTTATAGTGTATGTGTTAATATATAAAATATTGATAAATAAGATTAATTGGAATGTAGTATTTTATTTTATGTAATATTAGGTTTATCTCCGACAGACGACTATATAGTCATTGTCGTATGTTCTTTAATTGTTTATTTTGTATTAGCTGTTGATTTATAATTTGTAAGAATATTTTTTAAATAAAGAACTATATCTATCTATCTATCTATCTATCTATCTATCTATCTATCTATCTATGTGCTTCATCAGGGTTTAATACTTGGGCTTTATCAACAAACGCTTTCAGAGGTGTTGTTATAGGATGAAAAGTTGTTTCCAATTGACTCTCCATATCGATTTCACCCAGTTTAATGCTTTTAAACTTTTGTTTTAGCGACTTTCGCGCCTTAGCAATCTCTTTTAACATTTTTTTATCGACTTTCCGCAACATATCTGCATGCAAGAATAGAGTTATCTTAAATCGAATCCTTTCCTGTAGAGCCCAGTATCAATTGCATCATCTTTAGATATTACAAGGAATCCATATTTCTCAAGCCAACATTCTTTACACATCTCATGGAATTGTTCATATGTAAGATCAGTTTCAACATGATCATTATATATATGCTTAATATGAGGTGTAGTAAAAGGAAATCCATTATTTTTGCATTATATTGAAGGTTTTATTTATTTAAATGGTTCCAAACGGTTTTTTGTGCAATATTTAGCACCTGGGCAATAGAAACAGTGCTTACATGACTGTCAGACTAGACGATTTGAGTTATTTTATCGATATTTTTGATAATTGGTCTTGTATCTTTGACATCAAAATTAGCGGAACGGAATCGACGAAACCAAAATTGCACGTGATTGGCTGTTACAGTATCAGGATCATAAACACTATTTACAATTTCAGCCGTCTAACTTGCGTTTTCCCCTTTACCGAAGAAGAACTGTAAAATATGGCGTATTTTTTCTTTACTAGTGTCCATCATTAACGCGTGCTCAAACAATACTGAGTCAAGCAATCACAAAACTGCCTGAAAAGCTTATTTAGTACGAAATCCTATCTTTCTAACGCCATCGT
Source organism: Megamerina dolium (assembly GCA_963854835.1). Taxonomy (NCBI): domain Eukaryota; kingdom Metazoa; phylum Arthropoda; class Insecta; order Diptera; family Megamerinidae; genus Megamerina; species Megamerina dolium. The sequence continues at coordinate 15,550,240 of OY978530.1, read as the reverse complement.
AACCCGACGTAACCCGATCGCACTTATACAACGCGAGATACAGATTACTAAAGCCATATATTGGAAAAGTAGTGGATTTCCTGTTACTACACCTAATAGTTAACTCGTCTTGCTTAAGCATGATTATTAGTTTTGCGCTATCAAGAATTAAATTGGATGTGCGTATATGTTTGACATAAATAGAAGGTATCTACTTCATTATAACGACCCATGCAGAAATATTATAGAATATAATATAATAGACTTTCAATTAAACTTATCATAACATTCGATTTTCCACAATTCGATGGCCCGATAATTAAAGGTCAGATTGTATTCGGTAGTAAGATATCATGGCCAAGTTTCAAAATATCACTTGTTTTAAAGTCTAAATTCCTCACAACAATTCGTTTATCCTGTCTTATGAACTTCATTTTAACAACTGAATTATTTGATGTAATGAGTAAATCTTTTTTACCTAATATTCTCAGTATATTGACATCACTTCATGTAGCAACAACAGGAAACCGCTAATAATGGGTCAATTATTAAAAAAAGGTTTCAGTCATAAAAACCAACTTCATGGTAGCGGACTTGTTGATGGAATAATTAATTCTTTACCAGTTTATTTACAATTACCTGGTTATCAATTTTGCGGCCCTGGTACTAAACTTCAAAAGCGTTTAAATAGAGGTGATAAGGGTATAAATCCATTTAGATTAAACAAACGAAATATCAATATTCCTAAAGAAATACAAATCCCTAAGGTTGGAGCATTTCTCCTCGTGGTACCATTCCTAACCGCATTGGGTGCACTTGGTGGTTCGGCATCAGGAGGATCGGCTATCGCCAAAGCAGCTAGAGTTGGATGAATCAAATCGCTATAATAAAATTATGGAAGCGATTATTACGGGAAAGGTTTATATTTGAAACCATCTCGGAAAGGGTACGGCTTCTTTTATCGACCACAACCAAAAAATTTACGACACTTTCGCGGAGTTTTTATGCGTAATACTCTACCACGAAAACCACATGTGATCGAGTGCGGAATTGTGAACCTTAATAGTATACAAAGTAGTGGAACACATTGGGTAGCATACCATATGAATAAAAATCATATTAAATATTACGACAGCTTTGGAAATTTACCTCCACCGAAAGAACTGATAAAATACTTAGGGACAAACATCAACTATAATTAAAAGCGTTATCAGAAAGTAAAGCTCATCAAAATCCAGCGGCTACGCAGCTAGGTCAGGTCGAGCGAATGGAAGAACACGCTCCGGCTAAGAAGGTGTTATATTCGGAACCCGCTGGAGGACAACGCAGAAGAGGAAGACCTAACCTCCGGTGGAAACAACAAGTACTAAGTTTCTAACTGGCGCCAGCTAGCGAAGAGCAGAGATGGCTGGCGAAGAATGTTATTTTCGGCCTAAATCGATATTCGGTTGTTATGGCCACATAAGTAAGAAAGTAAGTATAATAAATTTAATATATATAATTGCGGCCATCTATGTATAAAATTTTTATATCAACTTGTTTATACTTTGAATAAATGAAATCAAAGTTAATTTTTTTAAAATCAATAATAACTCTTAGAGCTTCACAATATTATAATTCTTTGCAAACTCGTAATTTTTCAAATGCTTCAGGTCCTCGATGTGTTATCTTTGCAAAAAGTTCTGCATGAAACCGCCTTTCTATATCGAATTCATCATTATCATCATCATCATCATCATCAGATAATCTACCCTCGATTATATCTAGCTGTGTTGTTTGCCACACATTTAGCTGATAAATGTTTGTAATTTGATAACCGGATCAACTGTTTCATATTTCTTAAAATCACTTCTCGATGTAAATTGTCCATGATTGTTACTTACTTTTTGACTAACTCCGATCATCTGTCCCTCAACCTCTCATGTTGATATTTCTTTGTATCCTTTTCTTCGTTGTCTCACACTTTTGGATATGAATATCGTTTTTTCTTTGCAGCTAAATCTTCCATTTTTATATGGACATCTTTGATACTGTTACTACTGCTATCACTACAATTGGAAGTATTCAAATCATCTATTGTCTTATCCTCAAAGACTCAATCTAGTCTGAAAAGTATTATTATATATGCTTACTCAAAGTGAAGTTCAAAAAATAATGTAAACAATGTATCGAATATTAGTACACTAACTAAGTATAAGTATAAACATTAATAAAACAATTTTTTTCAGGTTGAAGGTAGTTTACTACGATTCCTGGTCAGTCGTTAAGGGCTTGCTAGCAGTCCGAATGGTTTTTATAGCGTCTCGGGAAGTAAGCAGGTCAAATGCCTAGACACTAGCAAATTGGTTTGACCTTAGAGGATGTGCGGCTACTATTTTGACCAATAGCTCATTTTTCAGTACGGTCATGTCTCTGCTGGATTTGGGTTGCCGAATAGTCGTGCGGAGGAAGGATAATTCCCAAGCCAGTGTCCGCTCATGCTACAGACTGTTAAGGACTAGTCTTGACAGTCTGTGGCATGGACCGACTCAAAAATGACCTAAAATAATCCCCTATATAGCGAACCTACGGTTTCGATTTGCCTTCCCATTGGGGGAACCCCTGAGCTACCAAAATGCAAGTATTAGTCAATTAAAGCTCTATGGACTTTAAATTTGAAAATAAAAATATGGACTGCACACCTTTAAAAGTGCAAAACGAGGTTAAAAGCCTAAAAACTTCAGTGAACGAGGGGGCACTTGGTTCAAACATCACTGAAAATATAGTCCACAATCAGCTGAAGGGGGCACCAGGTACCATACCCACTGATAAAATATACCAATACCAGTCGGAGGGGGTACCCGGTCCTTCTTCCGACAGACTAGAGATGATGGACGTCCAATTTACCCAGGAGTCGGCTGGACCTCACATCACCCCTGAGAAAGAACGCGTTCTCCTAAAGGAAGACTCCAAAGCCGACAAGGTGAAGCTATCCGGGGCTGGACGCAAGAGACTAAAGGCTTTACTTGCCAACAGCATACCGCTGGAAACAGCAAGGTCCTTGGCGGTAAAGTCTGCTGGTGTCACTACTGCCAGCGACGAACAGGCGACCCCGAAAATATCCCTATCGGATGGCTCCACTCCAATATCGAGCTCCAAGCTGACAAAGCGATTCGCACCTGAGGGTAAGGTTGATATACCATCAGCAGTACCTTCGACTGCGTCCACTGTGCCGGCCTGCGAGAAGATGGAGGCGGTGGTAGCGGTAGCTTCCAAAGGAGTGGCTCCACAAATCGCCCTTGCGGGCGTCCCCTGTTCGAAGCCTATTCTGGCTGAGGCTGTCCGGTCAGATTATCCCAAACAATTTCCCGGAAGGCATATGGTCCACTGAGGAAATTGGCAAAGTGCAGAGGTGCATCATCGACATAGTCTACGAGTCCCGTGGTGGCCCGGTGAAGCCCCACTTAGCAAGCTATGGTTTTATGCCAGGATAGTTAACTATTAACTGTCTGGACGACGAAACTGTGACCTGGTTGGAAGAGATGGTACCAGCCTTGAAGCCATGGAAGGGAGCCGATTTAAAGGTTGTGGACGATGCAGAGGAGCCGAATTCCAAAATCTTTGTCGGATACTTCCCTGGATCAGTATCGTGGCAAAATGACCGAATTCTGCTGCAGATTGAGTCACAGAACTCGAACATTTGTGTTAGCGAATGCAGGGTGCTAAACAGGCTTCACAAAGGTGACCTTATCAAGCTAGCGGTGGCCCTGAACCCATAGTCTTCGGAAGTGGTCGACAATCTGGGCAGCAAAGCCTTTTATGGCTTTGGCAGTGCCCAGCTAAGACCCAGACTTAAGGGTAACAGGGCAAAAGTCAAGACTGTTGCTGAAGAGCAACGTTCGACCTCGGCGGCGGCTCGTGCCCAAGCACATAGCCGAAAGCCGAAAACGGTTTCCAGCACCGCAAAGCCAGCACCGAGGGCAGAGTAAGGCAACACCAGTGCCCGGCGTCCAAAACCCTTTTTGCTCTCTGGTCGGCTTAGGAAATGGGAACGCAAGGATCCGGAGGCCACGAACGGTGGTAAGGTCCGAAGGGGCCAGTCTAGGAAATAATGTCCAGACTCCACCTCGAATGCAAACTGCTAATTGGAGGCAGTTCAAATGTCTCCAAATATTTCTCCACCGGCTAATAGCAGCCACATATAGACTCAATGCCATGGTAGAACAAAATTGTCTGGACTTTGTGGCCATCGAAGAACCTTGGGCCGCAGATGGACAAATAAATGATCTGCATACAAAGACATGTAAGTTGATCTAAGGCAGAAAAGCTGACCGACCTAGGGCAGCGATGCTTATCAGCAAAAATATTAAATTTCTTCCAATTTCAGAGCTCCTACAACGTGATCTGGTGGCGGTAGTGCCCAGTGTCAGAGGACGAAGAACAATTGTACTGGCCTCCGTGAACCTTTCTAGTAACGATGAAGAGGAGGAGGTATCCCAGTAGCTCGAGCAGCTCATGGCTTAATACCTTACTCGAAATCTTCAATGGGTGATGTGTTGCGATGCAAATGCACATCATGGCGAAGCACAGACACAAACACTTGAGGTGAGTCACTTTTTTACTTCATTACTACTAACAACATTGTGGTGTTAGATAGGGGAAATGAACCAACTTTTGTAAATGCAATCAGAAGGAGGTGTTAGATCTCACTATAACCAGTGCATTTATATCTAATAACATTTCCAACTGGAGGGTGTTAGATGAAGTCTCCTTGTCGGATCATCGTTATATACGATTTGACCTAAAAGAGGAAATTGAAGACATCTTCGAAATTAGGAATGCTTGGAAGACCAATTGGTCGCTGTATAACTTCTACTTAGAGCAAAATTTAGGGTGCCTAAGTGAGAAAATTAACAATTCTCAAGAACTGGACCTCGAGGTCAGAAAACTTGAAAAAACAATAACTGAGGCTTTCGAAAACAGCTGCGACTTGGTGGTGACGAAACGTTGTAGGAACGTCCCTTGGTGGAGCGAGGAAGTTAACAAGTTGCGAAAGAAAGCACGTCAGCTTTTCAATAAAGCCAAATCCAATGGAGACTGGGTATAGTATAAATGTGCCTTAACGACCTACAATAGCAAACTGAGAGAATCTAAGAGAGATTCATGGAAATGGCTCTGTGAGGTAACCGAAGCGCTGCTAGTAGCTACCAGACGTCAGAAATCGCTCAAAAAAGATTACTCAGTTGGCCTTTCTACACTACTTAAAAAGGCAGACGGAAATTATATGGAAAGTCTGAAAGAAACGGGACAGTTACTGCTGGACACTCACTTTCCGGGCTGTGCCACCAGTGATGTGGACAGTGAAAGCATCGAGCATATCAGTTTTTTGATGGCTACACGCAGGTCACTATCACTGGCTCGTAATATTTTTACCGTAACAAAACTAAATGGGCAATCTCCACATTTAATCCATTTAAATCTCCTGGTGTTGATGATATTAAACCTTGCCTTCTCCGGCAAGGGCTAATTTGTTAGCACCAATTCTAATAAAAATTTCCAGGATAAGTCTGGAATTAGGTGCAGTGCCTAAGTCATGGACAAAAGCTAGGGTCGCTTTCATCTCGAAAGCAGGGAAAAAGGCGGATCACACGCCCAAATCTTTTCGGCCCATATGCCTAACATCCTTCCTGCTAAAAGCAATGGAAAAAATGATAGATCAGTACATCAGAGAAGTTTTTTCAAAGATACACCACTCTATACTGAACAATATGCTTACCAGTCAGGCAAGTCGACTGAGACTGCAATACATTGCCTAACGAGTAAAATCGAACAGGCACTGGAGGGTAAAGATATAGCTCTTTGTACATCGGTTGATATCACAGGAGCTTTTGATAATGCTACTTTCAGGTTTATTGAGGAAGGTATGATCAGGAAGCAAATTCATAGACTGGTCATAACATGGGTGCTCAATATGCTGAAAAACAGGACATTAATTTACGAAATTGGGACAGCAAAATTAATTGTCAAGTCAACCAAGGGCTGTCCTCAAGAAGGCGTTTTATCGCCGCTCCTATGGTTATTGGTCTTGGATGAGCTTTTACAAACTCTCGATGATCTCGGATGTGAAGTTCAGGGCTTTGCAGATGACTTAATAATTATGATCAGAGGCAAATTTGACTCTATCATATCTGAACTCTCGATAAACCCTAGCAAAACAACGCTGGTACCCTTCACGAAGAGAAGGAAGTTGAATTTAGGGACCTTGAAGTTAGGCGAAACAGAACTAACACACTCTAAGGAGATGAAATATTTGGGAGTAATCCTGAATAAAACTCTTACTTGGAACAGCCATTTATCATACATCACGAACAAAGCCCTGAGGGCTACCTTCGCTTGCCAAAAGCTGTATGGTTAAACATGGGTACTACGACTTAAAATGATGGCGTGGTCTTACAAAACTGTAATAGTACCTATGATCACTTATGCCTATCTGGCATGGTGGCCCAAGGTAAATCAGATTGGGACTCAGACGATCCTTAACAGGATTCATCGAATAGCCTGTTTGAGCGAACGGGAGCGATGAGAACTAGCCCCACAGCAGCTTAAGGAATAATCACAGGTCTCAATCCTCTACACCTTCTGGTTAAGAGGATAGCAGCCAGTGCAGCCATAAGGCTTTCGAGCTTCATTCACCTGAAAGAAAGTAACCTAAGGGCACATTAAGATTCTAGACGTAGTCTGGAATTCACCGGGCCTCACGGTCTTTGACAGGATGGATAAAAAATATATCTTATCCAAACTCTTCGAAGTGATCGTTCACGATCGCTCAGCGTGGAGAAACAACGAAATATTTCTAAAACAGGTCACACAGCTATGGTACACTGATGGGTCCAAAATGGAAGATGGTAGTGCTGGAGCAGGAATTGTAGGGCCAAATTTCCGAAAGGAAATTGCAATCGGAAAAATAGCTTCCATTTTTCAGACGGAGGTCCACGCCATAGAGCTATCTGTCAGAGAAATTTTACGTAGGGGCACTCGAGAAACCAACATATGCATTCTTTCAGACAGTCAGGCAGCTCTAAAATCACTAATGAATTTCTCGTTCCAATCTAAGTTGGTCTGGGAATGATTCGAATCCCTCAATACCTTAGCAAAGAGGAACTCTGTGACTCTAATATGGGTACCGGGGCACGAGGAGCATGCAGGCAATGAAATAGCAGATTCACTGGCCAAAAAGGGCGCAGACACTCCTTTCATAGGCCCAGAACCCTTCTGCGGGGTAAACAGTAGCTTCATGAATAACTTAATATGTGAAGAGGAAAAAAGTAGTGTAACCGATTACTGGAGAGCCCAAACAGGCATGCGGCAGTCGAAAAGATTCATTGAGGGTGAACACATTAGATGTTATCTTGGACCTCAGCAGAAAAGACATCAAGCTCTACATTGAACTATTAACAGGTCATTGTAAACTTAATTATCACATGATGAAAATGAGTGTGGTTAACAACGATCTCTGTCGACTCTGTCTTGAAGAGCTGGAAACAGCAGAACACGTTCTTTGAAATTGCCCATCTATGGCTAGACGTAAACTAAATTACCTAGGCAACGGATTCATAGTTCGCACGGACCTAGTTAAAATCAATCCCGCAGCAGTAACAAGATTTATAAATAGTATTGAAATCTACGGCACTGTGGGTGCCGTAGCTCAGTGGTTAGTGTGTTCGCCTTCTGATCTGTAGGTCGTGGTTCAATCCCCGGCTGATGCATAACAAATTTAACATCGATAAAATTTTTCTTTCGAACGGTACCCATCTGTCGGCAAGCAATTGGCAATTCTTCCGACAGTAACAACTTGCCATGAAAAAGCTTCTTAAAGAACTCTGTAACAAAGCTCAGAAAAAGTGATGTCACAAGTGTTCTGCCGTTCGGAACCGGCTAAAATAAGTAGGTCCCTTCTAATATTGTCCAAAATTTAAGACGCACAACAGTAATGGAAGAGAAGCCCGGCCAGTGAGCCCTTTGGGGCTTTATGTGCCACATATTTATTTATTTATTTATTTTATTGAAATCTGCTAACTAGAGAATAAGGCTGCGCAAAAGATCTTCTGGCCGCGGTGCTTCATAGCCTTAATAATAATAATAAAAATAATAATACCACGAATTTTTAGAGAGGTATATATGGGACGCCGTAGCTCAGTGGTTAGTGTGTTCGCCTTCTGATCTGTAGGTCGTGGTTCAATACCCGGCTGATGCATAACAAATTTTATATCGAAAAGATTTTTCTTTCGAATGGTACCCACCTGTCGGCAAGCAATTGGCAATTCTTCCGACAGTAACAACTTGCCATGAAAAAGCTTCTAAAAAGAACTCTGTGACAAAGCTCAGAAAAAGTGATGTCTAATACTGTCCAAAATTTAAGACGCACAACAGTAATAGAAGAGAAGCTCGGCCAATGAGCCCTTTGGGGCTTTAAGTGCCACATATTTATTTTTTTTTTTTATATATGGGACTACAAAAGTTTACTCCCCATATTAAAAATGGATATAGAGCTAACTGTTTCTCAGCTGGCGAATTGCCCATGGTTTGATTAATTAATTTGAGTTTGTATCGGAAACAGTGGACGCATTTTTGCACGATTTTTCTGCCAACTGATTGAGCATTTACTAGCCATACTATCTCTCTTTCTCTCTCTCTCTCTAAAAAAACGCTACCAATACTTTGGCCCAGCATGGTGATTCCGAATATCCAGGTACATATATTTTTACGAAATGTGACTCTTTTTTAAAAGCTGGAGCCTGGCTGACAGAAACCCTTCTGTCTTTTGTTCGTCTTATAAAACGAAGCACGTATACGAACATCCGAAGCATTTTACTGTAAGATTATAATTTTTCAATGCACTCGATTGCATGATCTTCGGAACTCCTGTGGCGACGAAGCTGCCACAGGAGTTCGTTTTTTCTCAAGAGCTTCTTGTTCAAGAGATAGTTCAAAGTGCGCAAATGGATCTGGTCAATTCATTCATGTTACAACCTCGAGAGACTAGATTCGCGACTAGATGTTTCCAAGTATTATTTTGTAACCACTCTTGGATTTCATACACTCTGTTGGCCATGAAGGTGGTTAACATTGTTGGATGAGTTTTGATCCAGTGCTGAATTATTTCAGAGTTATTCCAAAAATTGCTTTAGTCTATTTCATGACTCAATATCTCATCCAAAATTTTGACAAGAGGTGTGTTCCTGAAAGCTCCACTCGCGGAAGGGATTTTGTTTTCAGTGGAGCAACTTTTTTTGTTGTCAGCAGCGTTGAGTTGATACCATTAGTGCTTTGGCGTCTCATATAAATATATAAGCCATATGCTTTCATAGACGCGTCAGCGAAACCATAAATTTGACACCGCGCTTTACTATGTGTTCATACAAATCGAGCAATTGTTATGAGGTGGAGCTACGTTAAGTTTTCTTTAAGTGACCGTCGGACAGTATCAAGACGCTGTGGAATCCCAGTCTAGTTTTAACAGCCAAAGCGACAGTGACAATATGTTTCTCTTCGTTGTTCATAATTCGTTAAAGTTTCGCTCTAAGATGAATCTTCTTTTGGTACCCAATTAATTCCCAACATTTTTATAGATTCCGAAGTGTTGAAATCAATTGCTTTCTCGGAATGTTCACCATTGTTGCATTCCGCGTGGTTTGAGAACCATTTCGCTAGATGAGATGAAGTCCAGCAGATTAAGAAAATTCGTCGACTTCCACGTGAATTTGTTGGAAAGCATTAAGTTGGTCAGCGCCGGTCAATATGTCCTCGACGTAGAAATTGTATCTGAGGATTCTAGCTCAAAATGAGTACGATGGCTCATTCATTTCACTCAACATCTTCAAACATCGTATAGCCAAGAATGGATCAAGCGATGTGCCATAAGTGACGGTGTTTAACCGAAAACTTGAAGAGGTTGACTTGGAACTTCTCGCCGCACCACGAGCTGAAAATTTCGATCTGCTTCATGCACCATGACTTGGCGGTGCATTTTAGTAATATCTTCTGTAAGTGCACACTTGTGCAGATGAAAGGGAAGCAGTGTCGAGTACAGCTCACCTTGAATAATTGGTTAAACACTGCTGCGGAATGACGTAGTTGGGGGTCACTTAGAGCTTGGAGCCAATTTATAACATGTGTCCTAAAGATAGATATTCTTTCCTAAAATTCAAATACATTTCACGCATTTCTGGATTTTTCATTAGTCTCCTTTCGAGTGATAAAAATCGTAGTTTCGCGACTTTAAAAGGCGATCACAGAGCATTATGATCTGCTTTGAATCTGCAATCGAACTTCGAAACGGGCTGACTGCAAGAACTTCATGTTTTCGATGAAGTGGTTTTCGCAAAATTGTTGCTAATACGTAAACTCTGCAAGATTTCTCTCTACTAGTATTTCTTTTAACTCCCAGAACTTTTTAATTGTTGAATCTTTTTTTATAGCAACCAGACACGATCCAACTGAAACGCGTTTTTTGTAATGTCGGCATTTGTGGGCTTTCTTTCACTTGACTAACAGTAAGCAAATAGAAAAAACTTTCAGCGCCTTAAAGCAAATCTCTTTTTTGAAGTTTGAAAAAACTAGGATCTGTCAGCTAAAGCTTCTGAGAAATATTCCAGTCACTTGGTATCTTGAAATTGAGTGAATAACGGAGAAATCTGTCGAAACTCATACTCATTTAGGCGTGACTTTAAAAATGCGTGAACAATGGATTTAAATGCCATATTTAATCTATACTATACGTAGTATCTGATTGGCTGGGTTTCGAACGATACGGGGTACTAATGTAACAATGCGTGATGCCAACGATTGCATACACTACAGCGATTCCACTTAATAATAAACCATTTTATATTTATTGTGACGCGAGCGCAACAGGAATTGGTGGTGTCTTTGTTCAGTCGAATGATCAAGGCGCTGAACGCCCAAATAACGTTCATATTTAAGAAGCTAAATGGTGCCCAACATAATAATTCAGTCACTGTAAAAGAATTAGTATTAAGAAGATTCATCCATACATTGTACGACACGATTTTACGGTAATAACCGATCATGCATCACTGGTTGAAATGTGACAATCGGATCTGAGTTCTCGTCTAGCTCGATATGCTTTCAAATTACTAGCATACAGTTTCACCATCCAACGTAGACGTGCTGGTCAAAATGTCGTACCAGATGTATTATCGCGTATTAATGTCGAATATCTGTCTGTAGAGTGGGTGCCGTAGCTCAGTGGTTAGTGTGTTCGCCTTCTGATCTGTAGGTCGTGGTTCAATACCCGGCTGATGCATAACAAATTTTATATCGAAAAGATTTTTCTTTCGAATGGTACCCACCTGTCGGCAAGCAATTGGTAATTCTTCCGACAGTAACAACTTGCCATGAAAAAGCTTCTAAAAAGAACCCTGTGACAAAGCTCAGAAAAAGTGATGTCACAAGTGTTCTGCCGTTCGGAACCGGCTAAAATAAGTAGGTCCATTCTAATACTGTCCAAAATTTAAGACGCACAACAGTAATAGAAGAGAAGCTCGGCCAATGAGCCCTTTGGGGCTTTAAGTGCCACATATTTATTTTTTTTTTTATCTGTCCGCTTTGTATGAAGGCAGTGTGCTTTTCGTTGATTTAAATTCAACACATTTGCAATCAGGCGAATACACGAATATAACTAACAAAATTACCGACAACTAAAATAAATTTCGTGATTAAAAAGTAGTCGATGGATTTGTTTATAGGCGAGCAGAACATGCCAGTGGTGAGCAACTTAATATGGAAATTGTGGATAACAAGAGGTATGGTCAATGAATTATTGGAAAGGTACACGATAGCAAATTGTCAGCACATGGAGGCATTAACAAAATGATAGATCGTATTAGTCGGTACTATTTTTTGTCAGATTTGGCTATTAATCTAAGTGTACTAAGTCTACAAATCATGTTTTATGTCCCCCGATGAATAAAGCTACAGAAACCCAAAGATGCTTTCAAAAATTGTTCATCGACATTCTTGGCCCCTGGGTAGACGGTATTCTCCCAGAAGACTCAAAAATCTTTGGTCAAGGAGCTAAAGGAGATCTTCCGTGCTTGTATTTGCTACAACCATATGTCGACTACATGGAGGAGAACAAGGGTGGTTTTCATTCCCAAATCGGGTAGAAGAGGACATGAATTGGCCAAGGACTTCAGGCCAATAAGCCTTAGGTCCTTCGTATTAAAAACTCTAGAAAGAATCTTAGACTTATATATACGGGAGCTTTTAGATGAGCAATCTCTCTCTACAGTGCAGCACGCGTACTTGAGGGGGAGGTCTACAGAAACTGCGCTACATGAGGTGGTACGCACAGTGGAGAGGTCCCTTCTGTATAAACAATTTACTCTGGCGGCGTTAGTTGACGTAGAGGGAGCGTTCAATAACGTCAAGGCAGATTCGATTAGATCCGCCCTTGCCAGAGCAGAAATAGCAGAACCAATTAAGAATTGGATCTCATCCCTACTTCTTAACCGCGAAATAACAGCTGAGCTAGGAGGTGCAAAACGTAGCAAGCGGGTACGTAGGGGCACACCGCAGGGAAGCGTTCTGTCCCCCTGCTTTGGGTAATAATTATAAACGATATCCTTATGGAACTTAACGCAAATGGAGTTAAGATTGTAGCGTACGCTGATGATGTGGCGATCCTAGTCTCGGGTCCCTTCCCTGCCGTGATGAGTGAAATCATGGAAAGAACATTAGCAAAACTAAGTAGATGGGCACAAGATTGTGGCCTTAGGTTGAATCTTTACGAGGAAGTACAAACCATCTACCTTCAGACTACTAACATCAAATAGACAACAACTAACCTTATCGAACAGTACCAAGTATCTGGGACTGATTATAGACTGCAAACTGAATTGGAAAACATGCATCGAGGAGAGAGTACGGAAGACCTACATCGCTTTCTATGCTTGCAAATCGATGTTTGGTAAGATATGGGGTCTAAGGCCAAACATGGTACTCTGGAAGTACCAAGCGCTAGTGAGACCGGTTTTGACCTATGGCTCTGTAGTTTGGTGGGAAGCTTTTCGGAAGAACTATAACACCAATAAACTACGGATCCTATTTTGAACCTCCTCCCAATTGGGTTATACATACTATGTACTGCATCGCAAACGGCACTCAGACTCAGAGAATCTGGATGTTGGAAGTGTACTCAACAAGGACACAGTAGTATACTTAGAAATGTACCTACAGATATAGTCGACAACAGGACGCACTTTTGCCCTCTCAAGCTGGCTTTTGAGAGTGGCATCAAGGCTGTTTTTCCAAGTAGAAATGAGTGGAAGAAAGGTGGGATCCTGACCGGTACGGATACACAAATTTTCACTGCCGATTCCAAAATGGACTCTGGAGTTGGAGCAGGAATCTACTCGGAGTTCTTAGAAACATCAACGTCCGTAAAACTCCCTTCTTACTGCAGTGTGTTCAAGGCGGAGGTACACGCAATTCTACAAGCATGCGAATTCCTTCAGCAGAGGAACATAACTGGAAAGGTAACAATTCTCTCCGACAGCCAGGCAGCTATAAAAGCGCTAGCCGCACCAACTGTTAGCTCAAAGCTGATCGAAGAATGTAAACAAATAATAACCTCAATAATTATCAACCTGAATTATACCCATTTTACCTACCTACCTACCAGCTGATGTTGTTACCAAATATCTGAAAGAAGAGCTATTTCACATGTTTGGTGTACTCGAAACAATTGTTTCTGATAACGAGTCACAATTTAAATCGACCTTTTTTAATACCTGGAATTACCTGGAAGAGAGCTCTTTAACATATTCGGTGTACCCGAAACAACTGTTTCTGATAACGGGTCACAATCTAAATCGAATATGTTTAATATGCTTCTTGAAAGCTAATCACATCACCCAGCAAACGCTTCAGACCGCGTTAGCCGTTCAATAATCTCAGCCATTACAGCATATGTTAAACCTAATCAAAAGAATTGATATGAACATCTCTGCCGCACGTTGTTCTTTGCGTTCTGCACTGCAAACTGCAATAGGAATTCATTGTACTTCATGGGATTTGGACAACACATGGTTGCGAATGGTAACATATTGTAACGAGTATCGATAGTTGGTTACTCATCACTATTGTGTCTGACACTATTGGCAGCATCGACATGAATGTCAACAAAAAGAAATAAGCGATAACCAGAACAAGCCAACGAGAAAGGAAGAGAAGAATCTCGATAAAGGAAGATTCTGGGGTGTTGCCAACAGAGTATAAATAGAGCCAGTGTTGAGCAGTGAGAATCAATCGAATTCCGAACGTGACTGCGCAAACATCTATACAGAGGCAAAAGTTGCTAGTACATTAAAGTGTTATTGTAAATAGTTGATTATAAACAGAGTTGATTGTAAATAGAGTTTATTAAATAAATTGTTGCTGTATATAGTTGTATAAAATAAGTGTTGCAGTTATTATTAACAGAATCCAGTGATCGAACAAGGTAATTCAAATAGAATTAAACGCTCACAGAATAAAAACGTAACAATTGGTGTCAGAAGTGGGATTCTGTAAAGATGGTGAAAATTGACCAACTAAAAGTGGACCAGTTTAAAAAGCTGTTGGTAGAGATGAATCTATCGTCATCAGGTGCAAAGGCGGAACTGCAGGTGAGGCTGAGGCAAGCTATGGAGGCTAAGGGAATTAATGTAGAAGAACATGAGTTCTTCGAGGAAGCCGATATACAAGCAGTTGTGCACGCTGAGGAAGAGAGCAAAATAGATTCGAGTGGTCAACTCATGGATTTCATGAAAACCATGATGCTGCAGCAACAACAACAGCTACAAGAACATTCGGCTGAATTGCGTATGAAAATTCAAGAAGGTTCGTCTCGCCAAGAAAGCGTTATGGGAGAGTTCCAGAAGACAATTAACTACAAACTTCAAGAAATTTCTGGGGCTATTAATGAGAAAGTTGCAGAACTAAAAGAACATGTAGATGAAATTTCCGGAGCCGTTAATGAAAAGGTTACAGATCTGAAGGAACATGTAGATGATTTGGAAGATAAGTTCGAGAAATTACAGCACGATCTCAACCAACTAAAAATAAATGGACCAGCCACATCAGTGATTCGAGATTCAAGCACAATCAAACTAAAGCCACCAACATTTGACGGAAGCACGCCATTCAATATCTTCAAGCTTCAATTCGAGACAACAGCTTCGAAGAATCAATGGGATGATAGCGACAAGACTGCTGCTTTAATAGTCGCATTAAAAGGTAATGCTTCCGAGGTGTTACAGAAGGTTCCAGAAAAAGATCGTGGTAGCTATCAGTCACTGATGGACACACTCCAGCGAAAATATGGAAATGAATACAAGAGTCAATTACATCGAGTTGAATTGAGATCGCGAGTGCAACGGAGTAATGAGAGCCTTCAGGAATTCGCTTTCGATATTGAGCGCGATTGATATGTCATCTAGCATTCTCCGGTAATTCGGAAGAGTTTGTCGAAAAAATCAAATAGAGGCTTTCATAGATGGCATACGTGATGGAGAGACAAAGCGTGCCCTAGTCATGTCACCAAGGAATACTTATGCCGAAACAGTCAGTAGTGCCTTGACATTTGAAGCCGCCAGTTTGATGTGTAGACCAATGCCACGGGTACGCCAACTAGAAACAGAAACAGCAGATCTGGTTGAAGCAGTGTGTCAGGCAGTTAAGTCAGTAGTGCAGCCTGAAGGAAGAACAACAGGTCGACGTGAAAACAAATTTAATGGTAAGTGCTTCATTTGCGACAAACGAGGGCATATATCTCGTGATTGCAATCAATCGAGTATGAAGCCTAAAGGTAGAACAAGGAATCAACGCAAAAATAAATTTGCCGGTAAGTGCTTCATATGCCATCAAAGAGGGCACAAGGCGCGGAATTGTCGTCTACGACACAAGCAACAAAGATCGAATTCACCAGGACAACGAAAGGAAGATCGTGATGTCATTCATCGTAGTAAAGTTTATACTCCCTATCGTCGTACTTGCACCGTGGATAGTAAACATTGTTCTGGGGAAAGAAACCACATCGTTAACCTACATCTTACGAATGTATTGTCGGAAGAGTCATGGACCACCGAACGAGTTCAAGAAGATCAACGGAACGACCCAGATCTCTCAAAGATCATGAAATACAAGGAGCAGGGCATACGTCCAGATTGGCAAGAAATGGCTAATGAGAGTCCAATAGTAAAGGCATACTGGGCGCAGTGGCAAAGCCTGCACTTACGAGACGGATGTTTATTCCGAGCATGGGAAAGTGAGGATGGAAAAATCACTAATGATCTTCTAGTGGTACCCAAGGCGAGAATAAATGAAGTGATAGCTGAGTATCACAATGCCTCCAGTGGAGGGCATTTGGGAATCACCAAAACCGTCGAGAAAATAAAGAAACGATTTTATTGGGTTGGATGTCATGACCATGTCGCTGATTGGATTCGGAAGTGTAAGCAATGTGCAATGGCCAAAGGTCCCACTAAGAAAAGTCGAGGTAAGATGCACCAATACACCGTGGGTGCTCCATTTGAGCGAATTGCTATGGACATAGCTGGGCCATTTCCAATAAGCAACGCAGGAAACAAGTATGTTCTGGTGGTTATAGATTACTTCAGTAAATGGCCTGAAGTATACCCCATTCCAAATCAGGAAGCTAGTACAGTTGCGGATGTATTCGTCAACCAATGGGTTACTCGTTTTGGTGTACCGATGGAGTTACACTCAGACCAAGGTCGAAATTTCGAATCAGTTGTATTCCAAGAGATATGCCGTATGCTGGGTATATACAAAACTCGTACAACACCTTTGCATCCACAATCTGATGGCATTGTAGAACGATTTAACCGTACCTTGGAGGAATATTTGAGAAAAGTCGTAAATACTAAAGAGACTGGGATGTACATATACCAATGTTCCTCATGGCATATCGATGCGCACAACATGATACGACGGCTACTACACCGGCAATGGCAATTTTTGGAAACGAGTTAAGACTGCCAGCTGATTTAAAATTTGGAGTTGTAACACCAACGAGATCAACCGAAGGAAATTATACTAGCGAAAAGCGGGAACAGTTGGATGAAGTACATCGGTTCATCAGAGAGCGGTCGCAGATGATAAGCGATAAGATGAAGGCCAGGTATGACTTGAAAGCAAATTCAAAAGGGTTCTATGAGCTTGTATTGCTTCATAATCCACAACGAAAGAAAGGCCTGTCTCCTAAACTACAGACTCATTATGAAGGACCATATGAGATTATAGCAAAGATAAATGACGTAGTGTATCGTATTCAACGTGCCTGGAATAAAAGTGCAAAGTTTAAAGTAGTGCACTTGGAGCGACTTGCGCCATATCGAGGGGAAGTATAATATAAAAATGCGGAATAACTGCATATCATATTTATTCGATGAAATTCGTTATGAGATATATGGCATTGAAATTGATCAAACTCGACATTTAGGGATTGCAACTACAATGAAAGCTTTCTCTCTCACCTAATGAGAGTACAGTTTCTGATGATATTGAAGTAACCAATGGATAATTTAATTTTTGCATACCTTTAAAACATCTCCTGGGTTTTACTGAAGGTGATATTAAAGGTGATATTAAATGCAAAGCCTGAATTAATACTTCTTTGATCAAAAACTGATGAAGGTAGAGCCTTCTCCTTTGTAGCTGCTGAGGATGATAAAATTGTGTTAACTATAGTTAATTTAATATGGATAGTGCCACATATTCAATTAGCAGACTCAACTAAATTAAATATTTACAATAATATTCGAAGGGGGTATAGGCAATACCAACGTCATTTCGTTGTTGGGATATGCATTTTAATCAAACACTATCACAGACTACAAACCATCTGTGGAATGTTAAATTGGCTGCACAAAGTGAACGACCACGATTCATGTTAATCGGATTTTAGAACTCTAGAAAATTCGTTTATTGCGATCTCACCGCTGTAAAAGTTCATTTAAATTCTGAAGTTTATCCCTATGATGAGCTAATCCTTAAAATCGAAAATGGTCGTTGAGCCCTCCTATATGATATGTATTGCAAATTTCAAAAGGATTACTTCCTAAGAAATATGCCACCTTTATTAACCCCCAGTAAATTTAAATCAATTGCTCCAATCATACTAATTGATTTAACACATCAAAATGAAGCAATGAAAAGTGAACCAATTAATGTGAAGGTAATTTTCAAGACATTGAAAAACATTCCTGCCAATACTGCTTATGCCCTTCTCATACATTATAGGGTTATTAGCTATATCCCCATGACTGGAGAAATTAAGAAAATGATTTAATATGTTCAGTACGATCTTATTCTTCAAAGAGCAAAGACATTTATTACGGAATTTTCAATTTGAAATATCAAAAGGATATATAAAAATGCATTCTAATTATATACAAAAAGTAGTTGTTGATATTCAAGGATTTAAGGGGCCCGAAAATAAATTTATTTTAAAGGATGTGGCAATATCCTTTAGCATTATTGAGGAAATGAGGATTACACCAAAACTTCACAACATTAAATGGGATACAGGATCAATCACATTACAGAGCTTATCAAATTTAATACGGGAAAATTTATTTAATTGTGAAATTTATATTAAACTTTGAAATATATTTAATTTAGATGATTACAGATGTAAAAAATTTGAAAAAAGTTAGACAAAAATATGGTTATTTTGATGGTTGTATAATTCATAATCAAAACTGTGCTTTAATCAATGTTAGAGCCTTAAGAAAATTTTTGAATTTTGAAATGAAAATGTATTGATTTACATTTTTTATATTCATTTATATATTCATATTGTATGTAATATATATTATTTTATTTATGTAACATATATAATGATATACTTATTTAGTAATCTTAATATTAGACATAAAATTGTTTATTCTAATTTCACAATAATCTTAATACTAAATATAATATCTAATATTTATTTACTCATTTTTATATTGTATATAAATATATAATAATATGCTTATTTAGTAATCTTAAAATTAGACATCAATATTTTATTCTAATTTCACAATAATCTTAATACTTAACGTTACATTACAATACATATAAGGAAAAAATACTGTAGATAAGACAACATGACGCGGCAAGACGCAGTAATACAAATCATCAATTCCTTTCATGAAAAGCGACAGCAATTATAATGTACAACACGCTCATAGTACTCTAAACTCTCGTAGTACTCTCAAACATTCATTTATTTGAAGAGAAAAAACGAATGTGTGTAATATTTCTTGTACAAGAAATGAGTGGAGTGTTATATTTGCCTAATATTTCACTCTCACTCATTCTCATTCTATTTAGATATGCTTTGCAAATATTATACATATTTTGAGAGTAAAGAGAATCATTCGAAAATGATATACATTCACGCAGCTTTTTAATATGTATGTAATCCTTAACTATAGCCATAACCATACATATATACATATATACAAGTGTATATCCACCTGCTATATCAACCACATAGCTTATAAACTAAAAATTCTAATCCCCTACATCATGTAGCTATTCGCTCACTCTCAATCCATCGATCATCGCTTAAACCTCTTACTTACTTACTTATGTGGCCATAACTACCGAATATCGATTTAGGCCGAAAATAACATGCTTCGCCAGCCATCTCTGTTCTTTGCTAGCTGGCGCCAGTTAGAAATTCCAAGCGCCGTCAGGTTCTCCAGTACTTGGTCTTTCACCGGAGGTTAGGTCTTCCTCTTCTGCGTCGTCCTCCAGCGGGTTCCGAATATAACACCTTCTTAGCTGGAGCGTGTTCTTCCATTCGCTCGACATGACCTATCCAGCGCAGCCGCTGGATTTTTATGCACTTTACTATGTCAATATCGGCATACAGCTTGTACAGCTCATGGTTGTACCTTATTCGGGAAAACCCCAAGCATTCGCTCATCCGAGGTGGAAATTGTCCAGGCTTCAGCGCCATATGTTAGGACAGGCATGATGAGAGACTTGTAGAGTGTAGTTTTAGTTCTTCGAGAGAGAGCTCGACTTCTCAATTGCTTACTCAGCCCAAAGTAACACCTGTTAGCAAGAGTTATCCTACGCCTGATCGCCAGGCTGACGTCATTAGAGTTGTTGATAGACAAAGTCCCTTACTACTTCAAGAGCGTAGTTGTCAACAGTGACGTGCTGTCCAAGACGCCGGGATTCTTTGTTTTTGACCCTAGATACTTCGTCTTGCCCTCGTTCACCGTAAGACCCATCCGACGCGACTCTGTTTCCAACTCTGAGAACGCTGCACTGACTGCTCGCGTATTCACGCCGATTATGTCAATATCGTCGGCATACGCTAACAGCATGCCACTTTTGTTGAATATAGTGCCATTATGTCATAGATTAGCAGCTCGTATTATTTTCTCCATAATAAGATTGAAGAAGTCGCATGATAACGAATCACCTTGTCTGAAACCCCGTTCGGTATTAAACGGTATTAAACGGTCCTTCCCAATTTCCACTGCACAACGGGAGTTATGCAGTGTCATTCTACAAAGTCGAATGAGCTTTGCAGGAATACCGAACTCAAACATTGTTGCGTAGAGGTAATCCCTTACCGGACTGTCGAAAGCGGCTTTATAATCAACAAATGGGTGGTGTGTGTCTATCTGTTTTTCCTGGGTCTTCTCCAGGATTTGGCGTAGTGTGAAAATCTGGTCGACGGTGGATTTACCAGGTCTGAAGCATCACTGATAAGGTCCAATCAGGATGTGGAGCATGGGCTTCAACCTTTCACACAGTACGATCCATAGAACCTTGTATGCGATGCTCAGGCGACTTATTCCACGGTAGATGGCGCAAATTGTGTGGTCTCCTTTTTTATGTACGGGACAGAGAACACTGAGCCTCCAATCATCAGGCATGCTTTCATCCGACCATATTCTGCTTATGAGCTGGTGCATACAGACGAGCAGCTCGTCACCTCCGGTTTTAAATAACTCGGCAGGCAGGCCATCAGCACCTGCAGCTTTGTTGTTCTTCAGCCTTAAAATGGCCGTTTCAACCTCGTCGTCGTCGGGTTGTGGAACATCAACACCATCATCTATAATTGGGGTTATCGGGCAACCGCCACTCAGGCGCTTGATCTTTTCAAAGAATTTTCGAGTCTCATTCTTGTCGGTACACATCTCTATCTCCTCACACTCGCGTCTTTCCAGCTCCCTTTTCTTGCGCCTGAAAAGACGTCTCTCTGCACTCCTTTTCTCTCTATACAACTCCTTAATAGCTCGTGTTGCGCCTGCACGCAGAGTTTTCTGTAGACTGCGTCTTTCTCTGCGGTAGCGTCACGGCACTCCTGATAATACCACTCATTCTTAAAGAGCCCGGTAGTAACCGATTACCTCCTCGGCAGCAGTAGTCATGGAGTGGAATATATGTGTCCACCGTGCGCATGTATCATCAAGTGGGGGAGTGTTCTGCATAAGCAGATCCGATAGTCGAGTAGCAAATGCATCTGCTGTCTCTGGTGATCGCAGCTTACTGACGTCGAGCTCTCTCTGTGTGGGACTTCTCTTGTTATTTGCGACACATAGGCGTGTGCGCACCTTAGCTGCAACAAGGTAGTGATCCGAGTCGATGTTGGCACCACGGATCGATTTCACGTCCATCACACTGGAAGCATGCCTTCCGTCAATCACCACATGATCAATTTGGTTTCTTGTACGTCGATCTGGAGACAGCCATGTCGCTTTGTGGATGTCGAGATGTTGGAGTCTGGTAGCACCAATTACCATGTTTCGTGCTGCGGTGAAATCGATCAGCCTCATTCCGTTATAGGAGGTTTTCAGGTGGAGGCTGAATTTTTCGACAGTTGGACCAAAGGTACCTTCCTAGCTCACCCTGGCATTAAAGTCGCTAAGCACGATTTTGATATCGTTGCGGGGGCAGCGGTCATAAGCTTCTTCGAGGCGCTGAAATAAGCTCTCCTTGATCAGATTGTCCTTCTCATCCGTCGGTGCGTGGGCACATATAAGACTGATGTTGAAGAATTTTGCCCTGATGCGGATTGTGGCCAGCCGTTTATTCACAGGCGTGAAATGTGAGACAAGATGTCGTAGGCTATTGCTTACCAAAAATCCACATCCTAATTCGTGCTGTCCAGCATGGCAACTGTAGTATATATCACAGGACGCTCTTTTGGAGCAGCCCTGTTCCGTCCATCGCATTTCCTGGAGAGCGGTGATGTCAGCTCTGCATTTCTCGAGGACATCAACCAGCTGGATAGAGGCACCCTCCCTATACAGGGGCAGGACATTCCAGGTACATATCCTTATTTCGTTTTCGTTCGCAGGATAACTTGACCAAATATTGAGCTATTTTTACGAAATTTGGCATAAGTATCCTCTCATCCAAGAGTACGGAGGGGATTAATATTGGGCATGATCGGTCAGTAGCCACGCCCACACCAAGTATTCAAAGCGACTAACCTCGGAATTTTCAAAATTTTTAATTTACTATAACTCACTTAATGTATATTTATAGTAGCTCCCATATAAAGTGTCTGTACTTCTTTTAAATTGAAACAGCTGTAACTTCTGCAATCTTCTGTCTAAAATAACCATAATTGACACTTAGATTAATATCGTAGTCGCAAATAATATGGCAATCAACGTTCCACGCCTACTTCTTATTGGGGCTCCCATACAAATTCGAGGGTATTAAACAAAAACGTTTAAGCCCCATAACTTATAAACTGTTTAGCGTAGAACAACGAGATTTAAGGTGTGGATTATTATTGTAAGATAAACTAGACTTACATAAATGGGCTTGCCACGCCCACTATTTATAGTAGCCCCCATACAAAATGACTGAATTTCTTTTAAATTGGAACAGTTGTAACTTCTGCAATCTTGTCTAGAATAACCATAATTGACACTTATATTAATATGATAGTCAGAAATAATCTGTGCAAAAAATCAATATGCCACGCCCACTTCTTAATGGGGCTACCATGAAAATTTGCGAAAATTGAAACAAAATTTTAGCCGCTATAACTTACGAACCTTTCAGCGTAGGACAAAGTGTTGATAAATATTGTAAAGATAATTAGATTTATTAGAATGAAGCAAGCCACAACCACTACTAAGCCTTGGAATTATCTTAAAAACCCCTTAAAACACCCATAACTTACAAAATACTTCGTTAAATTCAACCATATTTTAGGTGTACATTAGCATTATAATTAAAAATTGTTCCTCAAAAAACTGGTGACCCACGCCTACTTATTAATGTAGCTCCCATACAAAATAGTGGAAATAAAAGAAAAAGATGGATATTCGAGCAAACTGTATATAGATATACCTACATATGCAGGGTATAATATGGTCAGCCCCAGCCGACTGTAAGGTAATTTGTATATCATTCACTGGTCGCATTTTTTATGTGACCGGTCCCAAACCCAACGCACAACCTCTAACTGAGAAGATTTTCGCCACGCACTTCAGCCGCCTCCCAGTAGGTGCCTGGAAGACGTTGCCTGGTGTTCGCCACGTGCAGGAGCCCCATTAATAATGAAGGCGCCATCACATAGTAAGCAGAGCAAGCTACATGACTACCCCTCATTAACAAATAAAGGTGCCACATAGCGCTCAGAACAAACTACATGACAACCAGTGAGTTGACTTGCGATGAGTTCAACAAGGATTGCGCTAGCTCGACCCGGTTGAGGCAATTAGACACGTTACTTTGCTGAAACACCACCAGACCTATTCGATTACTAGTTAAACACTTACATCATTCGTGTAAAACTAATCTTATTATTGTATACCTAAAATCCCAAGCTTTTAATGCATTGAAGGCTATAAACAAACTGAGCTGGAAAACGAAGAAACCTCTGGATATATTTATTTTAACCCTTGCCATGTAACGTCGTTTTTCGCACCTCTTCTGTGTAACGTCGGGTCACTTGTGTCTGGCTCTTAAAAATGTACGTAAAAGTGCTAAAAAAAAAGTTGAAAAAATTCACGAAACTTTATTGAGGATTCTATTTTAAGAATCAATCGCTATATTACCGATGTTTAAATTTGTTTAAACAATATAACTGTTTAAACAAACAAAAACGTGGAAAATGGACATTTTTTTTCAAAAAATCATAACTTTGGTAAAAACCAATATTTTTTAAATTTTCAAACGGGAAATTAAAGCTTAAGAACAGTACGTTAAAGAAACAAATATTGGAAATATGTACAATTAAACAGGATACTTATGTTTTGAACATC
This sequence comes from Megamerina dolium, assembly GCA_963854835.1. NCBI lineage: Eukaryota > Metazoa > Arthropoda > Insecta > Diptera > Megamerinidae > Megamerina > Megamerina dolium. The sequence continues at coordinate 15,525,956 of OY978530.1, read as the reverse complement.
AAAATCGCATTTTTTCGAAGATACGTAAATATGTCAAATTCACAATAAAACAAACAATGTATTTATTTTATTCAATTTTATTCATACAAATGACATCAAATATACTAATTAATAAAAGAAATGTTAAAAAAAACATAAAAATAAAAAATTGTGGTAAAATTATTGTGCACATTCCAAACATAACTCATATCTGTGATCTTCACACGCAGGATAACGGCATTTGGCACAGCATAGAAATGTCTTTTTATCTGTCTTAGAACTACAAAAATGACAACTAAAAATTTGTCAATTCCACATGAAAAACATGAATTTCTAGTCAAAAGCCATCAAAATAAAGGAAAAATCAATTTACTCACCTCCGGCCTTTGATCAACGTACTGTGTAACGTCGGGTCACTTGTGCACTTTTCAAATTTGACCTGGCTCCCACAACGGCTGTTTACGCACTAAACTGTCGGTCCTTGGGGAGCTAGTAGCTTTCCAGTGTACAGTTTTTTCCACCCTGGTTTGGCCCCGCCCCTTCCGCCCCCTTCAAGCTATAAGGTATAGTCAGTTTCGGCAGGGTACAAGTAACCCGACGTTACACGTTAAGGGTTAAGTTTCGATGCATCAGAAGATATAAAGAAGATATATGACTTAAAACCAATATTGAAGTCAATAGTTATAATTGAGCCTGTGAGACTATCAAAATTGATACCGCAATTCAAAGTATGTCAATCTTTTGGCCACACGAAAAGATACTGCTGCAAGCCACCTAAATGTGTTAAATTCGCCGGCAAGCACAAGTCTGTTGAATGTAGTAAACCAATAGATGAAAATCCAAAATGCGTGAACTGAGGAGAAACCCACGCAGCAAATTACAGGGATTGCATTGTAGCTAAAGAGCTGCAAAAGATAAGAAATCAAACTATTGGTCTGAAAGATATAGTTCAGCAGAATGTTAACTGTGAAAGAACTACTGAAAGTATAAACCAGCAAAAACAAACAACCACGCCAAATGATGATGTGCCCTCAACGCATCAAACTAAAAAATATTCAAAAGAACCCCAAAGTAAAAAATGTCTTACTCGGAGCTTCTTAAAGACGAGACTTCAAATACAAATAAAATTGATCTGCTTTCACAGATACAAACTTACAAAACTTACAGTTTCACATGAAACGCGCCTACAGAAATTAGAAACTAAATTATATGACTAGGAGCATGCCTAAGATCCTAAAGATCATGCTTTGGAATGCGAACGGACTGATGAAAAGTCAAAATTAATTAGAAGTTGTGTTTAGTTCAGAGAAAATAGATGTGTGCCTAATCGGTGAGACGCATTTTACAAGCCAATCCTACATTAAATTTAGAAATTATGAAATATATTATATGATACTATACATCCAAACAACAGTGCTCGAGGAGGAAGTGCCTTAATAATCAGGAAAGGCTTGAGACTCTTCAAAGAAAAGTGATTTTCTCTAATATATTCCAAGCTACCACTGTGACATTTGATATAAATAATAAGATTTTGCTTACATCACTATACAGTCCTCCGAGGCAACAAATAACATCCGGCCAATACAAGCATCATTTTGAATCATATAAAAATAGATTCATCATCGGTGGTGACTTCAATGCTAAGCATTCATACTGTGGTTCAAGACTGATCTCGACTAAAAGAAGAGAGCTTTTCAAAGCTCTGAAAAAAACATTTCTACTGGCAAACCAACTTATTGGCCTTCTGATCCGCAAAAATATCAAAATTTAATTGATTTCTTTGGAACACATCAAGTCTCGCAGAACTACTTGATAGTTGATGAAGGAGTAGATCTAAACTCAGATCATTCACCAATTTACATGATTCTGAGCGAGAGATAATAAGTAACGACTTACCGTCAACTTTATCTAATAAATATACCGACTTTGAACTTCTAATATTAAGAAAATATTAGAAGTTCAAAGTAATGTAACAGAAATAGAAACAGTTACTAGAGGATGCTGTGCAACACTTTACGACAACTATACAGCGAGCAGCTTGGGATAGTACTCCTACTCTTAAAATAGGTTTGGCGGCATATAAATACCCAAAGGAAATAATCGTAAAGATTAAATGTAAAAGACAACTACGTCGCCGACGGCATCAATCACGAAGCCCAGTTGACAAAAAATAATTAAATAAAATGGCTAAAGAAATATACAGAAGGTGGCCAAATTATTATGGACACTTGCAATTTTGATTTTGAATCATTACTGTATCATCCTCATAAAATATACAAATTTACTAGTTAATGCTTTCTGTTGCCTGAATTCCCTTTGTTATTTTGACGTTTAAATGTCAATTCAATTTTTATCCGTTATTAAGTAACGGGGCTTTTTATAAAATTAGTGCGATTCATTTAATATTTTTGTTAGTGGATTTTTTGATATAAAGTGTTATTATAAAAAAACTAAAAATATAACCGCGAAATACTGAACAGATTGCTAAGTACAGATTATTTTTTTGTCATTTTCCGATAAAAATAATTTGATTTTTTTAACAGAAAATGGGAAAATCACCCGATATTTCTGATGCAAAAAAAATTTGCAATAAAAGCACTCCTGCAGCATACTTCTTTGTCAATCAGAGAGATTTCAAAACGAACTGGAGTCTCAAAATCTTGAGTGAGTGTTTTCAAGCAAAAACTTGCAACTGTTTTGACTTTGGCAGCAAAAGAGTAGGGAAATGCGGGCGAAAACGAATGACTTCTCAGAGGGATGATCGCAAAATTCGTGACATATGCATGCAAAATAGGAAAAAAGTAGTCACATTTTCAAGAACATCGCTGAGGATGCTAATGTTTCTGAGCGAACGCTTAGTAGGCGCCTTCAAGAATTCGGTTTTACTGGCCACCGTCCCACAAAAAACCAAGGTAAAAACCTGCCATGAAGAAAGCGCGTACATTGTGGGCAAAAAAACATGCTAACAATTCAACTAATTACTGGAATAAAGTAAAAATATCTAAGGCTTGCACAAAAAGTCAATTAAATAAATGCTCTCTTTATAATAGGTTGGTTTTTCAGATGAATCCACATTTGAGATTTTACTAGATAAATCAACATTCGTACGTAGAAGACCAGAGAGAAATTTAACAAAGATTGCCTCGTTGAATGGGTCAAGCATCCTCTGAAAGTAATGGTTTATTTCATCTAGAGGCCTTGGGCCACTTTATTTTGTAGAGGGAATGATGAACAAAGACCAATACCTGCAGGTTCTCCAGAACGAACTGCTCCCCCAGTTAAACAAATGGTTCCCAGGGTCTGATAATTTCACGTTTATGCACGATTCTGCTCCGTGCCATAAAGCAAAAGTTGTGACAAATTATCTGGCACAAAAAAAATTAAAATTTTGCCCTGGTCAGATAATTCACCGGACATGAATACCATCGAAAATTTGTGGGCGACTACGAAAGGTATTGTTGCTAAGGAAACTATCACAAATAAAAGCCAACTCATCGAAAGGTTAAAAGATGTCTGGACTAATAATCCAGAAATAGCCACGTGTGCCAAAAAATGCATAGAAAGTATGCCACGCCGTATAAAAGAGGTAATAAAACAATAAGGATGTTCCACAAAATATTGAGTAAAATTAAATCTTTTTATATTTAATTTGTTTAAAAATGGAAAAAAAATATATATATATAATAATAATATTTTGATAATTTTGTATTGCTTATTACGAATTTCATTGAAAATGCAAGAGTCCATAATAATTTGGCCACCCTCTGTATATTGCAATTAAACTCTTCAAGAATGAATATTATAAGCAAATACATAAAAAGATTTTCCGCAGATGACAAAACGGACAACTCGTTATGGAAATGCACAAAGAAATTAAAACAACCCACAATTCACTCTGCGCCAATCAAAATAGCGAATGAGAAATGGGAAAAAAATGATAGCCAAAAGGCAGAAGTATTTGCAGAATACCTTGCCGATACTTTTACTCTTAACGAAGGGCATGATATTGTGTTCGAGCTCCGAAATCAAGAAAATAACTTAGAAATCGAATACACAACAGAATCTGAAGTGTCAATAGAAATTAGGAAAAGCTTGAAATCCAAAAAATATCCAGGCTATGACCTTGTAACTGCTGAAATATTTAAACAACTACCTACAAAAATTATTGCCTTGTCAACAAAAATAATCAATGCTTGCTTCAGTCTGAAACATATTTCCGTATACTGGAAAGTGTCAGAGGTAATAATGATTCAAAAATCTGGGAAACCTCCACATGAATTGACATCATATCGACCGTTTTCTCTACTACCAATGCTATCCAAACTATTTGAAAAACTTTTAATCAAAAGGATTCAGCCTGTTGTAGAAATGAGACAGGTGATACCAACACATCAATTTAGTTTTCGCAACAAGTACTCGACATTGGACCTGGCTCATAGAATCACGCACACAATTAAAAAAGCACTAGAGGAGGATTTTTCCATATTATAAACTCATATCTCACAGAACGTTACTTTAGAGTGAAACAACAAGACAAATATTCAATGCTAAAGGAAATCAGAGCTGGAGTACTGCAAGGCATCGTCTTGGGACCTCTGCTTTATCTACTCTATAAGGTCGATCTTCCTACCAGCGACAATTACACCACATCGACATTTGCAGCCAACTTATAACCGCTGGAGAAACAGAGACTGATTCAACACACGAACTTCAAGTTGCAGTCAACGATATTGCTTCTTGGACAAAAAAGCGGCGTATAAAATTTGATATACCGAAATATACATTGGTTAGTGGGTAGAAAATCCAAGCTATCCATATACAACAAAATTGCAGTTTACAACCAAATACTGAAACCAATATGGATGTACGGTGCGCAACTCTGAAGTTGTGATAGCAAAAGATACGTTAACATAATTCAAAGGTTTCAAAACAAATTTGTAAGGTGCATTGAGAACGCGGCTTGGTTCATACGAAATACTGACCTCCAGCGCGACCTAGGAGTTGATACGGTGGATGCAACTATTAAGAACCTGGCAAAACAGCACGAAGAAACTTTGCAACACTGGTGCTATGGAACGACGACTATGCAGAACCAAACCTTGTGATCTTATCAGATAAAATTCTTGGTTTAAATTGCAGAAAAATTATATTTAATATCTATTAATCGAAGTAAATTGCTTGTTAGTTAATGTATTGTAAAATTAGTTGCAGTCAGACGACATGCATTTTATTTGTAAATAGCTCTTTGTCATTTAGTCAATAAAATTACGTGTAATATAAAAAATACTTACTTACTTATGTGGCCATAACAACCGAATATCGATTTAGACCGAATATAATATGCTTCGCCAGCCATCTCTGT